>OY979702.1:21056803-21656803 GCA_963855925.1 Inga laurina | reverse complement strand
TAGAGCAGTGGAGAAATGTCGATAGAGGTGTGAAACGACATATTTGGGAAACTATCCAGCTCACTTACGACATTCCTGAGAGTGAAGTCTTGTATGACAAGACAATGACGTATTGTGATGAACGCTGGAGGAAGTTTAAGACAAATCTAGCCAACAATTACGTGCATATCGAGGTGGAAGAAGGTCAGCCTCTTCCTAATCCGTGCGATCAATATTCTTTTATTGACGAATAGACTTGACAAGAATTTAGACAGCTTCGAACTACTCCAAAAGCATTGGTGAGTTGACTTATTTTGCAATTAATTTGCTTATGAATTATGAATTGTCTTTACTTATTTACAATGACTTAATTTTTTATTTCTTATTCGCAGGAAAAAAGGAAAAAGGCCCAAGAGAGTGGTAGAAAGAATAATTGCCCTCATACAATGTCTCGTGGGGGGTATGCGAAGGCCGAAAAAGACTTGTTGGCGGCCAAACGGAAGAGATTGGAAGAGGAGTTATTCTGTCATCCTCTTATGCTCCCTCCACCTCAGTAAGCCAACTAGTGAATTGAAGAAGAGCTTGAACTCGTAAGTTTTCTTGCATTATTAATTACCTTTCATGTGCAAAATTTATGGAATTTGTGTAAAATAAGTAACCTTTATGATTTTGATGATATAGGGCTATGCGGACATTCCAACACACTACTTGTGGTAGGCCTATGCGTGAGGTAAAAGACCCTACATGGATCTTACCAAAGGTTACTTACATATTGGTTTGTTTTAAGAATTATTCAATAATAAGTCATACTTTAATTTTATACTTGTTTTAACGATGTCATATTATTTTTCAGACCCGTAGGCAGCCACTTGGGTCCAACTTGTATAGGATGTATATTCTGAGGCACATGTATAATATTTTACCCTAGGCACGACAGAACTTACTGAAAAGGTAAATGTATATATATTTCAAAAATTTTGTACTATTATATTTTTAAGTGAATTTAATATTTTGCCTGGCTTTGGTGTTTCAGATGTTTGAACTTGCTGACCCTTTTCCAGAAGAAGATATTGAGCACATTCGTAAATGTTGTGCTGAATTCATTTATGAACTTTTACAACAGTGAATTCTTGTAAAAATGAGGAATTGTTGTGTATATTGATGAATTGACATGGTGGTTGGTTGCAAATATTGTTGGTTGCATGATTTGACATGTTTGTTGGTTTTAAGATGATTTTTTGTATATTTTGATGAATTTACTTGTTGGTTGCATGATATATATGACATGGTTGAATTCATTTATGCCTACTGAACATTGTAAGTGGAATTGGTAAGTGGAAGGTTAAAGCAAAAGGACATTGTAAGTGGAAGCAAACTGAAGACCATATGGCACTTAACAAGTATGGCATTAAAGGTTGCAATTCAAGGATGCGTTCTGGTAAAAACCTAATCACACACATTTTAAAAAAACAAAATATAACATTTTTAAGACCGGTTATTTTTATAACCGGTCTTAAAAATTTTCTCTAAAACGCCTTCCACTAGAGGTGTTTTAAGACCGGTGCTCATGACAACTGGTCTTAAAATTGTTAAGTTTAGACCAGTTATTAATACAACCGGTCTTAAAAGTGAGACTTTTAAGACCGGTTATGAAACCGGTCTTAAAAGTGACATACTTTTAAGACCGGCTGTATCAAGACCGGATCCAAAACTGGTCTAAAAAGCCATTTTTCTACTAGTGAAACCTTGTTGCCCTTCATTCCTAGATGAAAAGGACTAATAAAAACTATATGTGATGTAAAAGAGTCCTCACTTTTCTCACTTTGGTTGTAGGAATCTAGTAAACGTAACATGTTTGTGTGCAGCAACTAATCTATCATGAATTATGCAAATGTCAACAATTACACATTCATAACAAATAAAAGAGTTTCCATTGAGTCATAATCTAATATTTTAAGCACTTCCTTTATCTTACTCTGTCATTCTATTTCCCTCTTTTTCTATCCCAAGATGAAAGCACGACTTGAAATTGTGGATGCTCTAATACCGTATTCTTGTACCAACTTTGGATACAATACACCTAGAAAGAAATATATTCCAAAATTAGATTTTCAAATACCTAAGCACAAAAATCTCATATTACGACAAGGAAATAGTTTTAATATAATCAAAATGAACTAGTAACGAGATATATCCCATGACAGCTAGGAACCAATTACACAAGCAGGAACAAGAGCAGAGGAGAAATGAATATAAAAGCCTCAAACTTGTGGAGCAAATGACATGTCCCGTATGAACGCCACCCTAAAGGTTATTTCTTTAAAAGGATGGAAGTGAGATTCGAACTCGTGCAAACTCTGATATTATATTATGATACCAAGCTCTATACCAATCAAAGATTTGAGTAGACAACTAATTCTCAATAAGTATGAGAGCATGCTCAAGTATAGTGATATTCACAGTATTGCGGAAATAATCGTCACCATAATCTATGTGAGGTGGATTCTTATTTCTTAAAAGTACTTCCATGATAAATACGATTGCAATATCTATTGGCATTATTCAAAGAAACTTTGTGCTATCAAAATGATGCATATTTCTCAAAACTTTGCCTCTAGTCTCTAGTCTATGAAGGAAATGGACAAACTTAAACTAAAAATGATGTATATTGAAGACAACTTTTTAAATCTGCATTTCATGCTTCAACCACTTTGCCTCTCTAATGCTAAGGTTTGTATCACTAAAAATGAAGGGTTACATAAAAAACGAGAGACCTAGAGTCTCATTTTGTTTGTTCATAACATTTCATTTGTTTACCTAACCCTTTCATATGTGTATGTTTTTGCATTATTAAAAATTATATCAAATATAATTGTTCAGAGTATTTCAAATTTACTTAATTCATTTCTCTTATTTTTTCATATATTTATCAAGAAAAGTTTATTTAAGTTCGTTACATAACAACTTTTTAATCTAAATCTTTCCATCATAGGAAAGTCTTCAAGTATTTTTGACAATCTCCTCTTACATTACGTTTTCCCAATTAAGTCAAATAATTGCTAGATCGAGAGAAAGGAAAACTGACAACATAACCAATTTAACACCCATTTTACTAGAGCCTTTTGCTATGACAAGGAACTTACACTATAAAGGAAATCTCAGGAAAGAATCATGGATTGAAATAAATAATAGAGACTATTGTTTTGTATTGATACTTACTACTGTGGTTTCAGCTACCCAGATGCCCTTTTAAAATATATTTTTTATTTTTACACTAAGTCTTGTTTGTAATATATACTACCTTCGGTCCTAACTCCTAAATGGACCAGTTTATTTTTAGTTTAGGTTTGTCCATTTCCTTTAAATGCTGTTAGGATGCCAAAGTTAGGACACAAATATGAAATAGGGAAAAGAGAAACGCCATAATAGCAAAGGGACTCTATAGTCCACCTTAATTGATAACATAGACAGAGGAAGAGATACCAATACTTCTAAAATATAATAATCTCAAAAGGGCACCCCGAAAAAGTCTTAATTCCTTTGAAGTACTTAAGGACTATTTAGAATTTAAGTTTTTTTAAATGACCTAATTTCCGTTATGTAAAAAAAAAAAAAGAAAGAAAGAAAAACTCCTTCTATTGATTTTGTTGTCATTATCACTGCTTTAGTTATTAATTATATCCTTAATATAAGATTTATTTACCTAATTTAATTAGAATAACGAATTTAATTTAATTAGTTAATATAACATTTATTTTCTAAAACACTTTAGTCATCTTCTTTAATTCTCTCATGCACTCTTCTCCTTAATTATTTTTGTCTTTAATTATTGTTGTGACTTAAGAGAGCATCAATAGAGAAAAATTAGGAAAAGATTAACAAATATAAAATATGAGTCTTCTATTTAGGACTAAGACCAACTCTTCAGATATGACCTATATTAATTATTAAGAACTGGAGGAAGTATTATTAAGAACATTTTTTCATTTTAATGCATACAAAACATATAATTAATTCAATAATTAAAAACTGTCTGAATTTTTACATTCCTTCTTTCATTTCCTTTCCTTTCTTTCAATTATCATTAAGGGCCTGTTTGGGTCAAAGGGAGGGGATGAAAGAAGAGGGACTCATTTTTCATCTCCTCAAAAACCTCCAATTTAGAGGGAACAAAAATGAGAGGATGGGAAAGATTTGGAGCCCATTCTTTAGGATCCCTCCCCTCCAATTTTTCATACCAAACAAGGGGAGGGGCTCATTTTTCATCTCCTCCCCTCCAACCAAATAGGCCTAATTCTTCCTACCAAATGGGCTATAAAGATGAGGCATTGGCAAAAATAATAAGGCATTGGGTTTAACATTGGCTGACCAACTTGCATCTGAACCTGACTAGTAAAACCCAAGTAAATATTAGTATTATATATGCATAAGCAGGGAATGTGGATTGATATAATATAAAAGATGAGTAGGGAATGTTCATCCCCAAATAAAAGGGGTTATGTTTTTGGAAAAAAATACTCTATACACTAAAAATTAATTAGTTTAAGATACAGAGTGTTAAAAATATTTCAGATATTGTGTGCTACTGGAAAAAATATTTCAGGATATTGATATTGCAGGAAAAATATTTTTGAATGTAGAACTATAAATTAATTAATTTGAGATACCGGGTAGTAAAAATATTTCAGAGTGCAACATACAATTTAATTCATATAAATAAGAATACATAAAAATTAAATAAAAAATAAAGAAATGATCCTCAGCCCAAAATTGGGGATAAGCAAGATGAGCACAACATGCAGACCCCTGTATTTGGGATTGTCCATTGGAGAAATACTTACATACTCTATGAATGTCATGTTATCTGAACTCTGTCCAATGAAAATATAACAACTTAGGTCATTTTCAATCTTAGTTGGCTTATGATTTATACGAAAAAATTCAAATTTTATCTTGTTTTTGAGAAAATATTAGTTGATCATTCTGTTTTAGTTTATTTCCAAATTAAGATGTTTTTTTTTTGAAAAACAAGATAAAATTTGAATTTTTTCATATGAGTCATCAGGCAACTAGAATTAAAATTACCTGAGTTGTTATGTTTTTATTGAACAAAGTTCAGATGACGTGATACTCATAGAGTATTTAAGTATTTCTCTTGTCCATTGTGTAGTCTTTCTCCATCTCAGCGAGATAATGTTTTTCTTTTGAAAATTCATTTATATTATTATAAAAATAATTTATCCAATTATCTATTGTTGTTTTCAGGAAAACATGGCTAGGTATGATGAGATGGAAGATCTAATCGATGAATTTAAGCACCTTAAAACTATTGTAGTTGGTGAGGAAAAGAAACATAGAGTGCAAATCAGCATGAATATTATTGTTGAAAAGTTAGAACAAATGGTAGTTGATGAAAATAATGAACATGTGGTCTAAATATTTGGAGGAAAGGCCAAGGATTTACATCTGGAGCCTAAAGGTTTGCTTAGCTTCAAGCTACTCGAAGAGTCAATTGGGGTCATTGGCGCTATCCTAGGGGACGCTAGTAGCTTAATCCTACATGACAGGTTTGGAAGACCACACCAATTAACAATAAGAGTGGGTGAGGATGAACGCTCTTGGTTCTCATTTCCTCCCAATGTTAGCGGTTGGATCACAATGTTGAATAAATATGGTTACGAAGGCAGCCGGTAAAAGTGGGAAATATGGCTCCTTAAGGAGTGATCTATCGGACAATTCAAAGCAGTGTCCATACGCCCTCTCTTCTCCTGCAACACCAGGATTCCTCAAGTTGGAGTTGCCGATGAAGATCGCCTTGCCGCTGCTAGCGAAGAAGACCCTGTTGTCGATGAAGAAGAAGATGAGGAAGAGGACCTTGCTGCTGACGATGAAGAAGAAGAAGAAGAGGATCTTGCTGCTAATGAAGAAGAAGAAGAAGACGAAGAGAATGAGGAGGAAAACCCACCCGCTGAGGATGCTGATGGTGAGGAAGATGGGGATGAGGCTTTTGAAGATGAAGAGGAGGATTGATGAGAATGAGAAGGAAAATCCACCCCTTGACCTTGCTTCTGACCGGGGTTTAATTATGTTTTCATAGTGTTTAGTGTTTTGTCTTTTTAAATTATGTTTTACTGATATGATTTGTTTCCTCTTCTAGTGGCATGTCTTCTTATCCTCTGTTAGTGTATCTTTAATAGTTGATAGCGTTGGAAATGAGATTTCATTCAATAACAAGAAGAAATAGAGTGTAAAAGCAAAGAATTATATAATTGTCGAAAAGGTAAACTAAAGAAGAAAACTAACAGGGCAATAATTAAGTATGGAAATCTAAAGAAACTAGACAATTCTATTTTTACCCTATTAGTTTCTTTTTTACCTTTTTCTATTTTTAAAGTTTTTTTTCTTTTTTCCTGAAATACTTTTCATTAAAATTATTGTTGATATCATTTGTAAGTTTCAACAACTTACCCATTATAATACAAATTACTAAATAATATTGTTATTTTTATGTAAAATTAAAAATATGCGCAATTATTATTATATAAATAATATTTCTTTAATAAATACCTAAAAAGGTTTTCTAACCAATTACTAATAAATAAAATAATATATTATAAATTTTATAAATCATTTATAATATTTATTTTAAAATTGTTAACCATTTATTTACTTTTAATTTATATTTATATGCTTACACACACCCCGAGGATAGAAAAGGGAGCAGTGGAGGAGAAGTCGGGCCGGGGTGTGTTTAATTTGTGAGAAGAGGCCATAGGTAGTGGGCAGACGTATATTGACATTTTTATCATAAAAAAATTATATATGTGTGTATGTATGTATAAAGCACAGTACTGAAATCACATAGTGGGTGAACGATTTTTGTTTTAAATTAAACTCGTTCAATAAAAAATGATTTTCCAACTATGGTATTAAATTAATAGGGGATGACAGTTACGGGGAAGCATTTAATCACCTAGTTCCATTGGATAAAAAACTGCCCTCTACTAAAAACCCATCGTATAAGGGTCTGTTTGGGAAGACGTTGGAGGAGGGAAAAAGCTCATTTGCCTGCCAGAAGCCTAGTTGAGGCATCTAGCTCTGTTTGGGTGTGCGTTGTTCTTCAATGCGCTTCTTCGAAAAACGGAGCTTTTCACAGAAGCTCGTGCGAGTAGCTTCCATGGAAGAAGAAGGAGCTTCTGCTGTGTGGGTCAACATTGGACAATTAAATTGACGTGGGTCCCACCGGCTTTATGCAAGCAACCTAATATCTCTTTTTCCCCTTGGTTTGGAATGATATCTACCTCCTTTTTTTTTTTTTTAATCTAATAACAATATTATTTTTTTTATAATTTCATATCTGGATCTCCAAAGAATTTAAATTAATTTTATAATACTTAATTAGTTAATTTTTTTATGTGACAAATTTACTTACATACATATATTCATTTCTCCTTATAAATATTTTTCTCTAAAACTTATTAATTATAGTTTGATTATATTCTCCTTACATAAGTAATTGCTCTGTAAATTTGAATTACGATAAAATAATTTCATTAACTCAAATTAAATATCAATGAATATTGGTTGCATTTATCCAGATCAGGATTCCTCACTTCAATGTTCAACCATATTTTATTCTTATCACAATATATACAAATAATATATGTCTGTGTGTGTAGTATTCAATAAGATTCATGCCCTTTTCAGTCATTTTTATTTAAACGGGCTTTTCAAACACTAATCCAAACAGGTTTAAGTTTAGAAAAAAAATCACTTTTGCTTCTGCCAATCCAAACACAAATCATATCTATAATCTGACTTTTTTTTTATCTGACTTTTCTAAAAACCCATCTATAAAAAAAGTTCATTCTCTGCCGCCAATCCAAACAGGCACTAAATGAGTGGAGCTACTGTTACCTTTCTTCTTCCAACGTGACTCATGTACTCACTGAATCTTGCATTTGCCTTTTTTTTTTTTTTTTTGATAACATGCATTTGCCTATTTAAGTATTTATTTTCTCTTGAAAATTGAAAAAACTTACCATTGTTTCCTTTGACTGCTTTTTTCAATATTATTTAACAAGGAAAATAATATTTCACATTGAAATAATTTTTAATAAATAAATAAATAATAATTTATATTCATATTTTTTTTTGGTAAAACTATATTCAAATTGAATTTGGATCATTTGAACTTATTATAAAATTATTTAAATTTATATAATTTATTATACGCCCTTTGGTTCAAAATATAAGAGCCAAACTTATGAGGTGTTTGGTTTTTTTTTTTATATAAAAATTACTTTGTTTTTGTCACATCATTTATTTTTTTAATTTTACCCCTAATTAATTATATGTTTCCCTTATTCATTTTTGTCAACTCCTTCTCTTTTATATATATTTCTACTCATTTTCTCTCCCACTCACCCACTCCATAAATATAGATTTTTTAGGAAAGCAAGTTATATTTTTTTACAAATTTATTGTCTTTAACAAATTTTAACTAACTTTTTGAATTGTATAATTTTGTTATTTGACTCTTTTATATATATATATATATATATATATATTGATAATATTTGGCTCTTATATTTTGAACCAGAGGCATTTCATATATTAATTTATATATGTATATAATATTTTTTTTATTTAACTATTTAGTCAATAGTTCAACCAGACGGTTCAACCATTTGAACCATGACTAGCTGACTTTTCAAATTCAAGGCTTGGGTTTTAAAACATTGGGTGAACTAAATTAAATTATTTACACAGTATGGTATTTTGCTCAAAAGCCACTAGGTCGTGGATCAAAGGGGTAGTCATGGATTGTGTAGTTCTTTTTATAGTCTTTCAGGAGCTTTCAGAAGTGTTAGTTCTAGTCTATGAATATGCCTTCCCCATAAAAAAGAAAACATGCATGAAGGAAAGCTTATCTTTGTCATGTCTCTCTAAATATTCAAAATTATGTATTGCCTTTTAAAATACAAAAAATTTTTGTACTAAAGTTGATGGAATCTAGTAAAAAAAAAGTGATGGAAAAAGTCTATACATGAAAATATGCTGTAACATGCGTGAATAATAAAAAGAATTGCATTCGTGGTTTTTAAAAAATATTTTACATTGTACGAAATCTTTGCAAATAGACACACACCCCATGAAGTGAAATAGGGAGATTTTTCTTTTCTCAATCGAAAAAAGCATTGATATTTTTTGGAACATAGAAATGCTAAAATGCATCATCGTTAGTCTTTTAACTTCACATATTAAGTAATTAAAAGTAGGGAGAATTTGTGTTATTTATTGGTCATTCTATTTGATTTTTTATTAGACTAGTTTATTAATATAATAACATATTAGTAATTATAAAAAATAATGTTAATATCAATTATATAAAAAAATTCAAACAGTTTCCCCCTTCATTTTTTGCTTTCAAAACTTGTTTTAAGAAACAAATATCCTTATTAAATTACAAGAATTAATATTTTAGACGGAAAAAAAATTTGAGCCACCAAAATCTATAGTTTAAAATTATGGGAGCCAAAACTAAAATAAGCACAAACTATAAGGATTACACAGTACATTAACCCTAGTTAAAATTAAAAATATGTGCAATTATTAATATATAAATAATATTTCTTTAACAAATTTTTAAAAAGGTTTTCTAACCAATTACTAATAAATAAATTAATATATTATAAATTTTATCAATCATTGATAATATTTATTTTAAAATTTTTAATTATTTTATTTACTTTTAATTTATATTTATATACATACACACCCCAAGAGGATAGAAAAAGGAGCAGTGGAGGGGAATGCTGGCCCTCACTGAACTGCTTCTGGCTTTCCTCATTTTCCTTTATTCTCTTTGTTCCTCCTTTTCTTAATCTGGACCATTGGATTAAGATATCAACAGTTCAGATTTAACATGTTATAAAAATATTAATTATGAATTAAGATCTCAACGGTCCATTAATATTTTTATAATATATTAAAGCTGGACTGTTGAAATCTTAATCCAATGACTCAGATTGAGAAATAAAGAAAAAAGAAATTAAAGGAAACGGAGGACTCTAGCTTTGAGTGCAGTGCAATTTAAAGTTGGAAGAGGCGAAGAGGGTGGTAATTTATGAGAAGAGGCCATAGGTAGGACGCAAGCCTATATGGACATTTTTAACGTAAAAAATTATATATGTGTACTTGTTCGTGAATGTAAAATAAAGTTGATTTTTTATTGGAAAGATTAGAAAAATTAAATAATTTATTTAATTATATTATATATTGTGTATCATTAAATTATATATCAGTTTATAAGTTAGATAAAACAGTTTGGAGGAAAAATAATCAATATAAATATATTAAAGTAATTTAATTAACTTCCTCAATCTTTCCAAAAAAGTAACATTGTCTTATATTTAGGATAAAAGGGAGTATATATAAAGCACAATGCTGAAATCACATGGGGGTGAACCATTTTTGCTTTAAATTAAACTCGTTCTATAAAAAAATGATTTTCCCTGTATGGTATTAAATTAATTTCTTTTCTACCAAACTAAATTAAATTATTTACACAGTATAACATTCTGCTAATTTCTTTTACTGTGTATGGTATTTTGCTCTAAAAGCCACTCGGTTGTCGATAAAAGGGGTAGTCATAGATTGTCTAATTCTTTTTAGGTTTTTCAGGAGCTTTCAGATGTGTTAGTTCTGGTCTATGAATACACCTTCCCATAAAAAAGAAAACATGCATAAAGGAAGCTTTAAATTCTTTTGTTCTATTCCCCTTCTTCAACCTCATCTTTGTCATGTCTCTCTAAATATCCAAAATTATCTATTGCCCTTTAAAATACAAAAAGTTTTGTACTCAAGGTGATGGAATTTGGTCAAAAAAGAGTGATGGAAAAAGTATATACATGAAAATATGTTATAACATGTGTGAATAGTAATAAAAAAATTGCATTCTTGGTTTTTTAAAAATATTTTACACTGTACGAAATCTTTGCAAATAGACACACACACCCATGAAGTGAAATAGGAGATTTTGCTTTCTTAATCGAAAAAAGAAGGGAATTTTTTTAAAAAATAGAAATGCTAAAATGCATTTCTTTTAACTTCACATATTAAGTAATTAAAAGTAGGGAGATTTTGTGTTATTTATTGGTCATTCTATTTGTTTTTTTTTTCATTTTTTTTCCTTCAAAACTTGTTTTAAGAAACAAATATCCAACAATTTTTTTTTTCAAAAACTTGTTTTCAAAAAAAGTTTTCCAAACAAGTTCTTTTTTGACAAAACTTTTTTTCAAAAACAATCATCAAAACAATTTTTTTTTTAATTTTTATTTCCAAAAATTTTTCTCAAGAGCATTTTTATAAAACTTTTTTGATAATAAAAAAATAAAAAAACAACAGAGAATAGAATTAAACAGAGCCTTAATTTCTTTTGTTCTATTCCCCTTCTTCAATCTCATCTTTGTCATGTCCCTCTAAAAATTTAAAATTATGTATTGCCTTTTAAAATACAAAAGATTCTGTAAGGGTGATAGGAATTTGGTCCAAAAAAGGGTCTTGGTAAAAGTCTATACATGAAAATATGTTATAACATGTGCAAATAATTAAAAAATTTATTCATGGTCTTAAAAAATACTTTTCACTGTACGAAGTCTTTGCAATATGTACATATATACATATCATATATAGAAACACTCCATGAAGTGAAGGAGGCATATTTTTTAAAGAATATAAATTGTAAAAATACATCATTAGTCTTTTAAATTCACATAAAATTTTATTTTGGCCTCTTAATTTTATAAAGTTCCTTTTCAATCATTTAACCTTAATGTTAACAAAAAAATTTAAAATGTTAATAAAGCATTTCTCAAATGCTGACATATTAATTTTAATTTTCAAAATAATAATAATTTTATTTTAAAAAATATTATTTGAAAGAAATAATGTTAGGGTTAGAGGATATAAAAGATACTTCATAAAATTAAACAACCAAATAAAGACATTAGATGAAGTTAAAGAACTAAATGTGACTTTTTCAAAAAAAAAAAAAAAAAAAAAATAGAAGAGGAGAAATGGACTCCACGTTTGCGTTGGACAAGTGAAACGTGCCATTCTGTTTCTTCATCAAATTTCACTTAGGAGTCCAAATGGCAGATTTGAATATGAAAGTTAGGTATGAAAGTATGTTACTTCAAATTGCAACATTTAGAAAACACAAACCCATAATATCTCTTCCTTCCTTGCTTCACCCAAACCCAAATTAAAGGGCCAGGTTCATTTCATGGTACGTCCCATTATCTCCCTCTTTTTTCTCTGCTTTTGGATTTCATGGGTTTTGTGTATAATTTAGGTTACAAATTTGTCAAGGTTTGTTGCTTTCGGCGCAGTCTGAAAAGAAAACCAACCCCTGTATATTAACTCAAAATGGATAATTCTCATACAATGACCAACTAGGCCACTAGCCTTATTTCAATAATAATAACAGTAATCCTCCCCCCCCCCCACACATATAGGCAGTCAAGTCACTAATTCTACCTACTTAACAGTATAACCACTCATAGTGAATAATACTGTGAATAATACAATATATATAGTAAACAATATAATATTCTTAACACCCCCCTCAAGTTGGGGCCATACACATTAATAGTTCCTGATTTGCCCATAAGTCTCTCATGATTCTCCTTGCCAAGACCCTTAGTGAATATATCTGCTTGCTGTTCTTTACTTCTCACATGCTCTGGAGTAACAAGTCCTTGCTACAGCTTCTCTCTAGTAAAGTGACAATCTATTTTGATGTACTTAGTTCTTTCATGGAATACTGAATTTGTGGCAATATGGATGGCAGTTTTGCTATCACAAAAAACTTGTACAAGCTTAAGTTTCCTCACATGCAGATTTGCCAGCAATCTCCTAACACACACTACTTTTGATATGGCAGCTCCTAGTACTCGATATTCAACTTCAGCAGAGGATTTGGAGACTGTATTTTGTTTCTTGGTTTTCCAAGAGATTGGGGATGCTCCAAACTTGACTATATATCCTATCATTGATCTCCTGGTGTTTGGACAATAGTCCCCCAATCTGAGTCTACATAGCATTGCAGCTGGCTATCTCTGGTTGCCGAAAGCAAGATCCCTAGGTCTGGTGTCATTTTTAAATATTTGACCACCGTTTGTGCAGCTTGAATGTGTGACCTTCTAGGTGCTGGCAAGTATTGACTCAAGGCTTGCATAATGAAGCATATATTAGGTCTGGTTATTGTCAAATAAGACAACCTACCTATCAATCATCTATAGACAATTGGCTCTTGCAGCTTTAGATCATCTTCCTCCTTCTTAGGATCAACTCTCAACTTGATATTTGGCTCAACTGGCAATGCAAGAGGCCTTGCTACACTACTCATATAAGAAAATATGTCAAGTGCATACTTTCTTTGATTAAGGACTTTACCTTATTAGTTTTCACCAGTTCTATTAGAAGAAAATGTTTAAGCTGACCCAGATCTTTAATTCTAAATTTATTATGTAAGTACTCCTTAACGTCATTAATTCATTACATATTATCTCCTATAATTACCAAATCATCAACATATGCTAGGACAAAAATAGTTTCAGCACTAGATTTTCTAATCAACAAAGAGTAATCATATTTGCTCTACCTAAGCCGTCCTATATTAATGCTTAAGTAAGCTTAGTATTCCATTGACGTGATGCCTGCTTGAGCCCATTCTAGGATTTGGTAAGTTTACAAACTTTATTTTCAGGATTACCAAATCCTTGAGGAACTCTCATGTACACGTTTTCATTTGAATCTTCTTGAATAAAAGCATTGTATACATCCATTTGAAATAATTCCCAATGATTCATTACAGCAATGGTAAGTACTATTCTTACTGTTGCCATTTTGACAACGGGGGAAAATGTTTCAAAATAGTCTATCCCTTCTTGTGGACTATATCCCTTACCAACTAACCTTGCCTTATATCTCTCAACATTACCATTAGCACCATGTTTTACCTTATAGACCCATTTACAACCCATGGGTCTTTTACCTTTAGGGAGCTTCATAATTTTCCATGTGTCATTTTCTTCTAGAGCTTTAATTTTGGCCGTCATTCCATCAACCCATTTAGGATCTTTTGCTACCTCTTCAAAACCACTTGGTTCAACATTAGCATCAATACTAGACAAGATAACTTTGTAATCAGGTGACATGTTAAAATAAGACAAGTAAGATTGAATAGGATATTTTATCTTTCATTTACCTTCCTTTATGATATTGTTGCAATCAACGATGCACATATAGCCTACTAACGCCTTGTATAAGAGATCACCTCTACATGCATAATCCTTAAGACATGATGGAGTTTTTCTCTCATGAATAGGTCTAGGTACATTGGTTTCTATGTGTGTATCTCTATTGTCATCATTATTTATTTTTAATGGAGGATTCTCATCTGATGTTGCATTCAAGTCATGCATTTATGGGATAGGAATGGGGTTGGAAGCTTTTGTTTCATACTTAAAAGGATCAACCAAAGCATTAGAAGGATCAATCATAATGTTGGAACCCCCCTCTTGATTGATACCAAGCATGCCTTTAAAAGGAAAACGAGTTTCATGAAAAGAGACTTGTTTAGAGATGCAAAAGGATTTGGTATAAATGTTATAAAGTAAATACCCTTTTTGATTAAGGGGATACCCCAAAAAATTGGATGGTTCAGCCCTATATTGAAACTTGTCATGAACCGGTGAAGTGATTGCAAAGGCTAAACGAGCAAAAACCTTTAAAAAGGACAAGTCAGCCGAAGATCGAGCCAAACAAAATATCAAAGGGAGGTCGATGTTTTAAAACTGATGAAGGCATACGATTAATCAAATAGGCAGTGATTTTCACAGCCTCTCCCCAAAATGGCAGTGGCACTCTGGAGTGGAAAAGAAGGTAGTGAGCGACCTTTAAGAGGTGGTATTGCTTGCGTTCTACCACTCTATTTTGTTAAGGCATATAGGGGTAAGAGAGTTGGTGAAGGATACCATGATTATTAAAGAATTTTTTAAGATCAACATTTGTAAATTCAAGTCCATTGTCACTACGCATAGATTTGATGGAAATAGAAAATTGAGTATGAACATAAGTAACAAAATTTTTAAGATGTTGAGAAGTGTCACTTTTATTGATAATCAAAAATATCCAAACACAACAAGAGAAAGCATCAACAGTGGTAAGAAAAAATCTATGACCTTTATAGGTAGGCAGTCTATAGGGACCCCATATGTTAATATGAACAAGTTCAAAGCAGTGTTGTGTTTTTAAATCACTAGAAGGAAAGGGTAATCGAGTTTGCTTAGCATGAGTACATACGTCACATTTACTAATACTAGAGATAGGGAAATCATCAGTAAGCAAATCTAGATCTCTTAGTTTTTCTAAAGAAGCATGTCCTAGTCGTTGGTGCCAAATATTCTAGGGCTGCTCTGTGGATTGAGTTTGTTTAGCATTCAAAAGTGTATATGACTCCTTAGGTTTGTCAACTAGGTACAACCCATTATGCATTTGGACAATTGACCTAGTCTTCCAATTGGAGATTTCCTACATTATGCAAACCTTAGGATAAAACAATATGACATATTGTGTATCGTGAGAAAGTCTAGATACTGAAATTATATTAAAACAGCAACTAGGAGCATAAAACACATTAGTTAATATGATATTAGGAGAAAGCTGAATAGTGCCAGTATATGTCACATGCATTTGCTCACCATTTGGCATCTTAATCTTCCTATATGGTCCTAAATGGTCTTTAACTAAATCTAACATATGCAAATTACTAGCCATATGATATATGGCTCTAGAATCAATAATCCAATGTAACTTAGACACATAAGGAGGTAAAGCAGTAGTTTAACCTAAAACGCTCTCCTCAAGGTAGTCAACTGCACCGACAACTATATTATTATGTTCTTGCTTAAGAATTTGGAGAATTTGAGCATATTGTTCCTTGGTGATGGGTAGTTGATTAGTGGCTGTGTCAGGAGCTGCATGTTGTCGATTTTGAGAATCGGAGGGTTCCACAGAAAGGCTATTAAGTGAAACTTCCTATGGTGATTTCCTTTTAAAAGTTATGGGGGAAACCAACCAATTAGTAGCAATGTTCTTGTTTATATCCTCTTTGATGGCAATATGAGCACTGATCTTGTGAAGACCTTCCTCTTCCTCTTCCTCTGTTAGTGCGCCCACCTATAGCAACAGCCATAGTAACACCTTCAATAGGTCCAGTGGAATTATATGATGCCAATCTCTGTTATTCATCCTAAGAGATAATAGAGTATGCCTGATTAAGGGTTGGTAGTAGACTCTGAAGCAAAATTTGGGTCCTGGCATAGCGGTGGCTATCATTGAGTCCCATAAGAAACTGTAGGAGTCATTGTTACTGAATGACTCTAGTGTATTCTTGTGTGGTTGAACATTGACATGAGAGAAACGGAACCAGGGAGTCATACTCATCCCAGAGATCCTTCAATTTGGTAAAGTTTTCAGAGACATTCATAGCACCTTGAGTTAAACCTACAATTTCCTTATGGAGTGAGAAAATTCTTGTCCCATCTACCTTGTGGAATCATTCCTTTAGTTCTAACCAGACAGCATAGGCACTATTAGAGAATACAATTCCTATGGCAATTTGCTTGTCTATAGAATTGATTATCTAGGAGAGAATGACTGAGTTGCACCAATCTTATAGGTCCCACAGAGGTGCAGGTTGCTCTTCCTTGGTGCAAGTCTGATCAATAATCCCTAACTTGTTCTTGGCTGAAAGAGCAATACACATGGACCTTGACTAGACTTCATAATTTTCAAACCCAGGCAAAACCTGAGAAACCAAAGTCATGGCTTATGTGTCGGAAGCATGAAGATACAATGGATAGGAAAAATCAATAGTAGAAAGTGCAGATGAGGAGGTGTCTTTATCTTTCCCCATTTATGAGCGAAGAAATTTGGTGTAAAAGAAGAATTCGTAACTAAAATAGCTCAAATGACAAAAGAAAATGTATTACCGATCTTTGTAACAGGGGAATGGTGGCAGGATAGGTTCTTGCTGAAACTATTTAGAAGAAATCAGTGAGGAAATGGTATGGATGCCAATTTTTTTTAGCCAGAGAGGAAGGCGTCGGTTTTGAGTGACAAAGAGAAATTAACCTCAGTGATGAATAGCACAACCGCCGTGTCGAACGTTCTAACTAAAAGAGAAATACAAGATCGTCGATCTTGCTTCAAGAAATTGCCGCAACGGTCAAGTTGAGCTTTGATTCCAACCTTAATCCACAAGATCGTCAGGCTTCCGTAAAATCACCCAGCGAACACAGTGAGTCTTGACTCCAACAATGGTGAGTTGCAACTCTTACATAGTGACAACAAGAACAGAGATCTTTGGATGAAGGTGAGTTTTGCAAATCTAGTCCTAAATGGCTTATGATCGTTCTAATAGATTTGTCATGGAAAGAGGAAGAAGACTTTAGAAAGAAAAACCTAGAAGGACCCTCTTTCTTTCAGACTTGAAGTCGGGTTTGACACAAGATTACTGATCCAACTAGAAGAGTCTTGACAAAACAGGGTTGGGCCCACTAAATTGATCTAATCCCCAACCTGGGGCTCTGGTACCATGAAAAGAAAACCAACCCCTATATATTAACTCAAAATGGGCAATTCTCATACAATGACCAACAAGGCCACTAGGCCTTATTTCAATAATAATAATAATAGTCATCCCCCCATATATATATATATGGACAGCCAAGTCACTAATTCTACCTACTTAATAGTAACCACTCACAATTAATAATACTGTGAGTAAAAAGTATAGTAAACAATATAGGGCCTGTTTGGTTTGATCTCATTACACTCTGTAGTGCAGTGCAATGCAATGCAATATTAATTACAGGGGTAGTGTTTGGTTTGATTTTTAAGTAAGGTGCAATGAGTTAATATTTTAATAATTATTTAAAATTAATATATTGCACAAAGTCTATTTTACCCTTAATATAATCTTTGTAGAAAAAATAGTTAAGAGCCGGCTGCGGTAGGGATGGAAGAGGAAGAGGCAGTGGCGGCGGCAACTAAGGGGGTGGCGTTAGAGGAGGAGGCAGTAGTGGCGGTGGAAGAGGAGGCAGTGGCGGCAAAGGTAGTGTGGCAGCCGTGGGCTGGTGGCGGTGGAGGAAGAGGTGGTAGTGGTGGTGGTGAGTGGGTGGCTACGACGATAGCGAAGGAGGTAATGGTGGTGGCGATGGGTGAGGTAGTGGGCGACAGCGCAGGTAGTAGTGGTGGTAGTGGGTTGGTAGCCGAGACGACGGAGGAGGAGGAGGTGGTGGTAGGCGGGTGGCAACGGCAACGATTGCAAAGGAAGTAGTGGTGTTGGCGGTGGGTCAGTGACGACGGTGACGGTAGAGAAGGAGGTAGTAGTGGCTGCAATGGTCGGGTGCGGCGGCAGTAGAGGAGGAGGTGGTAGTGGTGGTAGTAGCGGTAGGCGGGCGGCAGGGGTTGCGGCGGTGGCGGTGAAGGAGGTTGTGGCGGTGGGCTGTGGCAGGGGTAGAAGAAGAGGTGGTGGTTGGCGGGTGGCAGCGGCGATGAAGAAGTTAGTAGTGGTAGCAGCAGCGAGTGGAGGTGACGGCGGCGGAGGAGGAGGAGGAGGAGGTAGTGGTGGTGGCAGTTGTGACGTGATGTGGCAAGTGAAATGAGATAAGTCAAACAAATACACTGGAAACTAAAGGGTAAATTAGACGTTTTTAACTATATAATAGGATGGTAATGAGGATTCATAGGGGGGAGGTATGAATGAGGATTACCAATATTTTGGTAATCATGATTACCATGGTAAATGTTATTACCATGCTAAAGAGCAACCAAACACTCTTCTCTTGGTAATACAATTATGATTACCATGGCAGGCATGCAATGGGGTTCAACCAAACGGGTTCATGATATTCTCAACACAGTGTAATGGCCCCACACAAGTGGCCACACAGGCCCCCAACAGGAATTGTCCCCTCCTCCGCACCACACAAGTGCTTAGGGATTTATTCGCTTTCCTAAGGGATCGAACATACTACCTGAGGATAAGTAGTGCACCATGACTAATGAGATATATTTTTTAAAGTTGACCAAGCATAACAAGTAACATAAAACTAAATTTTATCTCTTTTACTGTTCGCACATAAATTGGGACAAACTCCTTCTTCTAAGAGTATAATATTTCATTTGGCACTAAAATAAACTTATATAAATTATTATGCTTTAGTGGATGGCGCAAATCAAGGGAGAGGGAGTGAGTTAGCATTGCCATCTCGATCGATCGGAGAGAAGAGATATGGGGGTTAATAATTGATGTGAAAGTAAGGGTTGAGAGTACTAACGATGAAATGTGAAACCTATAATTAATGTTAAGTTGGTAAATTTATAAAAAATTTATACAATTATTTAGATGACATTATATATTCTTATATTATAGTATAAATTAAAAAAGTTAAATAGGCCAAGCCTCTAGGCTAAACCTTATGAAAATAGATCTGGCTTGTTTATTTGAATAGGCTTGGCAATAGGCCTGAGCTTGAGCCTAGCTAGCATATTTACTAAATAGGCTAGGCTAAGCTTTATGTAGGCTAGAACCGTAGGCCCCTATTAGGGACATGACCTATTTACATCCCTAATTTAGTAATAATAAAGATAGTTACTATAATGTACTTAATGTAGGATTGACATATTGCTGTAAATTTTTTTTTAAGATCATTGATTAGGTCAAAGCCTAATTTTATCACATGCAAAAAAAAGGAGCTTTTTGAAAGAGAATGAGAAAGGGCATTGTCTCATTCCCATTTCAGGAAAAAAAAAAACTTTACTATGTGCTAAAATTATATAGTAATAATTTTGGATACAATGTAAAAGCATTGCATCATTTGGATGATGGCTGAAAGGAATAAATAATGAAATATAGGGGTGTTCAAAGTATCCCGGTCCCGGTTGTCCCGGCCCGGTCCCGGATATTTTATCCCGGGAATTTCCCGTCCCGGCCGGGACCGGGATCACACCTTGTGATCCCAGGAATTCCCGGTCCCGGGTTTTTTTCCTCTTTTTTTTTTTCTTTTTTCCTTAAAAAATAGGTTATTATTTTATTTTTGTATTTTTTACCCCATAAATTAAGTTATCATTTGATAAAATGTATATCACATATTTAGTTAGAGTTAAATTGTATATATCGTGATACAAATCATAACTATATAATGTATAAAGATAATAACAAAAATGATGAATGTGATAATAATATGTTATTTTTCAATTCTAACTCAATTTATGTGATTTTTATGACCTTATTAGGTGTTAAATAATTACTTTAAACACTATATTATAAAAAAATTTAGCTAATATAATTATATTATTAAGACCGGGAATTCCCGATCCCGGTCTTGGTCCCGGTTGTCCCGGGAATTTCCCGGGACCGGGACCAGGAATGAGATCCCAGTCCCGGGAAATCCCGGGACGGGAACCGGGAATGGGTATTCCCGGTCCCGTCCCGGGATTTGAATACCCCTAATGAAATATCCTATTTGCCCTTTTTTATAAAATAAGGAAAACTTACACTCAGTCCCAAAGAAGATGAATTAATATTGCAAAGTCCCTTGAAATCTCAGTATTACCAACAGATCCCAAGGGATATGAGGATAGTATATTGCAATTGTGAAATTACCTCGTTACCCTTAATATTATTAGCTAAGGAAGAAAATTGACAAGTAGAGGTGTTTTAAATGACAAGTTAAAGTGCCTTGATTAACAATTAATATGCACAACACACTTTTTATTGAGCCATATAAACAACTAACACAATATTTGTCACACCCTTGTTATTGACAACTAAACTAACTATATTAGCAAATATGGCATGCTTTAACTAGTCTGTGAGGGTAGCTTAGTAATTTCACAATTACATTATATTACCCTCTGGTCCTTGAGACTTGTTGGGAACTTTGAGATTTCAAGCATCCTTGCAATATTAATTTGAGACTTGAGTATAACTTTCCCATAAAATACTCATAGCTCAAGGGGAATTGAAGGAATGCACACACACTGTTTTCTATATATCCTATAGTGTTCCTATCACTATAATCAATTCCAACCCTATAGTTGCGCTAAGAAAATAATATGATATCTTATAGTTTTTTTTTTTCCAGAACTATAATCAATTCCAAACCTATAGTTACTCTAATCCCAACCTAAACACTATAATCAATTCCCACAAAAAATAATTATAGTTTTTTTGGCCTAATATCTTATAGTTTTTTTTTTTTTTTTTTTTGCCATCATGATATCTTATAGTTACTCTAAGAAAAGCTATTCATCTTCATTATCATAAAAAATCCTCCTTCTATTTTTCCGTATAATTCATTAAAACAAACCTTCCACAGTTGTCATTCCATATTGAGATTAAGATGGAATGGACACTCATTTTAAAATAACATATCCGTTATAATACAAATTATCAAATGGGTTAATATAACTTTTGGTCCCAAAAGTTTGATCTAATTTTTGTTTTGGTTCCTTAAATTTAAAATCGGTGGTTTTGGTCCCTCAAGTTTGAAATTTTTTGTTTTGGTTCCTCAAATTTGAAAAGGACTCTGGTTTTTTCTGGTTCGGTTCGGTTTCCCACCAAGTCCTTCTCAAACTTGAGGTACCAACAGTTATAATTGGAGTAAACTTGAGGGACTAAAACTAAAAATTTCAAACTTGAGGGACCAAGGGTCAAACTTCAGGGACCAAAACCACCAATTTTAAACTTAAGGGACAAAAACCAAAATTGGATCAAATTTCAGGGACCAAAAGTTATATTAACCCTTATCAAATAATATTCTTATTTTTATTTAAAAATAAAAATGCATGCAATTATTGATGTATATATAAATAATATTTCTTTAATAAATTACTAAATACTCAACTACCCATAATGTTTATCCAAGTACCTGGCCCAGAATCTTTGAAGTACATATATTTGGTGATTCTCTGGAGTCTGGACAGTTATTTTTATTAATGTGACTTGAATTCACTTGTCTTCTCTTATAGAGTGAGTACTTATACATATTTTTTCAGAGAATAAAGGGTTGAATATGTTCTAAGCTTTTAGGTAGCATGCGGCTTGGTTGACTGCTTATAAATTTTTTTAAATCATTTTAAAGTATTTATTTTTGAATTGTTATTTTATTTACTTTTAATTTAGATATAGAACATTATATACATAAATACTGGAGGATGGAAAAAGAGCATAGGAAAAAGAGTAGTGGAGGGGACTCTGACTTTGAGGGTAGTGGCATTTTTCCCATTAATTTTTTTTTTTTAAAAGAACAATGCTAAAAATCTTTTGGCTACAACTAGAGCTGAGAATGTGAGCTGGAAGCACCAACTCGTGGGCCACGTAGTGCAAGCCTGTGTGGCCAACACTTTTGTGGGCTGGAAAATGCAAACCCTGACTCGCAATGTGCGGTTGCGGGCCAGTTCGTGGGCCCACATTTTTCTTTAAAAAACAATTTCTTATTTTTTAAAGATGGCTGAAAGTACGAGACACATATATATGAGTCATTAAATTTATCTTCCTAACATCAATCATTCCTCTTATAAAAATTTAAAAATACAATACGCAACTCAAGAGATAAAGTTATCAAATTTGTCAAAGTTTATGAAAAAAAAATCATCCTCAAGCAACCAAGATATAATAATTTTCTTTAAAAAAAAAAGATTTTTCCTCTTTGGATTTGGAGGTACCAAGGTGGGAGTGGCTACTTATAGGTTTGTGAAATTATTATATGAAAAAAAAAATTTGCAGGCCAACATCAAGCTGCAGGCCATGCGATGCGGGTTACATTTTTTCGGGTTGGGACAGGTAGGCTAGTGGGTTGAGCCCATATTACCGGCTTTAGGTACAATGAGCATGCGCTACCCGTGTGTTGCATGAGAGCTTATACACATTGATATATTTTTTTTTCTTGTAATATTTTTTTTAACATTATACAATCTTTTCTTATGGTCTTTCTTAACCATGAAAGAGACTACAGAGATTTTATAGTGAATAGTCCCATAAGATGCACATGAAGCTTGTTCCTTCAGAGTCATTTTATCTTTTTCCTAATCGATAAAACTCACGTATTATATGCCAAACAAATATATAAGAATCAAAGACATATCATAAATATAGTATAACATGACAACAATGTAACCTTGCATGAGACACATTAAGATTTAGTGGTATATATGGCTTCTTATATATATCTTCTTATAAACATTGGTCTTAAACAAACTACAGATTTTTCAAACATATTGCAAAACTGACTTAATCCCATGCGTTGCAAAGTCTGTTTTTATTGGTAATCCCGTCATGGGTTGCATTTTTTTCCTACAAAACTCAATCATAATGCCACTACTGCACCGAATGCATAATACTCCCACGTGGTTGCAGGATGGCCTCACGAACCCCTTCCTACGTGAACCATTGCAATTGTTCAGCAAGCAAGTGACATATCTACCAAATTTCAACTTAGCTCATGTCAACCTATATATAGCTTTGCGGCAGCATTAGAAAGCTAAACATAAGAAACAAAGAAAAATATGACCAACCAAAAACCATTCGTGAGGGACAAAGCCACTACCAGAAATATACCATTCATTACAATCTAACAACCAACAAAAAAATTTGGGACTGCACATGAAATGAACAATTTCCACCTAAGTGACAGCCCTTGGTCAAGTAACTCAGCTGAACATACATGCAGACAAATTTCCATAAATTTATCGACAACTGTAAGAAAGTGATCGTATTAAATTGTAAAGAAAAGGAACAACTTTCACTTGAACTCATCAAAACTACAATTTAAAAAATTTTAAGGAGGGCAGCTAAGCCAAATGGCTACTCAAACACTACTACATAAGTTAAAGCATACTGTGTGGATGCTTGTACTTGCATCATATTAAGCATCTATTTATTTCATTAGCACAGCCAAAATGCAGCTGTAGTTTTTCAAATTAAAGTAGATAATGATAATTTCTCACTTTAGCTTATCATTAAATGCTGTTGGGATAAGTATCTAAATGGAAAGTGGGCATCTTCATTACCAAGTGGCCCTCCCTACGGACAACACCTTTCTTTCTTATGAATGCAAAGGTTTTTTTTTTTTTTTTTTTTTTTTTGGGGTTGAACAAAGCCTTTTAAAATAGTCAAGTTCTTTTCCATATATAGCTAACATAAACAGAGGAGGAGAACATATCTCAAGGGTATATTTATTTAACCTATATCGCATAGGTTGTTCCTTTTCATTAAAGCCATATATATAGGCATAATGAAATATATGATTTCATGTCATGTAGTCTGAAGGCCTGTACAGGCGAAATAAAAGCATGACTACCCCTATACTTTACATGTTTAAGGAAATGATCTTTATAGTACATGAAAAAGCTGTGCTCATGTTATAGTCCTTGAATGTCCTGCTTTTCATTAAAAGAGCATGATAATGATGCCAACTTGTTTAAAAGGGATTAGTTGGCTTTCTTTTTTTGGCCGTGGAGGAGGGATATCTTTGCCAAAAGCTTGTCCTATAGGAACAACCTTTTTAATAGCCTCTTTCTCCAGCTGAAAGTGAGAATTGTCACCAGATTATCAGCAAGTGATGCAATGTAAAAAAAAAAAAAGCAAAATCACATTGATCAAGGCATTTGATGTATCTAGTGAGATGCTACAGGAAGCATGCATTGTTGGTTGAAAGATGTGTGCTTGTGCGCGCACGCATGATTGCTCATGTATATAGTTTAAAAAGCAAACCACTGTGTTCTATTAAAGCTGTGAAAGGAAATAATACAGAATCCTTCTCTAATCATATTTGGGGAAAAAATCTCTATTTGCTAAATCACCAATAAAAACACACTTTCCAAACAAACTGTGAAACTAACTTTCCCTAAAGTTTGATTGATCTTAAACAAACTGGTTTGATATGAAAGATTGCTAAAAAATAAAATAAAAAAGCATGAATGAAAATATATATAACAGCAAATGTAGATCGAATGAAGGTATGATTCTAATATAGATGAAAAAAGGAGTGTCTGAAGAAAGGATATAGATGGATAAGCTTTTTGTGGGCCTTTTCAATGCAACCATAAAAATGTTAACTTGTCATTTTGTGCATTTTCAGAAAAGCTGATAAATACAGTAACCAAGGGTATAAACAATATAGCTATAACTTACATCAAATAAAGAAATAAATAAAAAGATTAACTCATCTAGTTCAATGGAAGCGGCTTCTCTCCTTTACCTTTACCATTCGTTGCCGTCCTTTTCCATAAAACCGTGTCATTTTTGCTCAAAACACTAGAGCTGGTTATTTGTTTTCCTGAAAAATAGTATTCAACATCTTGATGTATTTTTTGAGTATTAGTCAGTTCCCTAAAATATTTTTTCAGTATTATGAAGTATTTTGAAAAACACTATTCAACATCCTGAAGTATTTTTTCAGTATCAGTCAGTACCCTAAAATATTTTTTCAAGATCTTAAAATAATTTTTTAGTATTATCTAGTATTTTGAAGTATTTTTTATTGTCAATCAGTACTCTGAAATATTTTTGGTGCAATATTTTAGGATCTTGGATGCACTAAAAATTAGTTCAGACGTACCAAAAATATTTCAAAGTACTGACTGGCACTAAAAAAATACTTCAGGATACTGGATAATACTAAAAAATTATATTTTAGGGAATTGACTGGTACTAAAAAAATACTTCAGTATTTTGAATAGTGTTTTTCAAAATACATCAGAATACTGGATAATACTGAAAAATTATTTTAAGATCTTGAAAAATTTTTTTAGGAAACTCATTGATACTGAGAAAATACATTAGCATGTTGAATACTATTTTTCAAAAAAAAAAAAAAATCTGCTGTAGTGTTTTGCGCCAAAACAGTGCAGTTTTATGGAAAAGGATGGCAACGGACAGTAAAGGCAGAGGAGAGAAGTCGCTTCCCTAGTTCAATAGTTCAGGTTACTTTACTCCCCGACTAATTTGTTTGACTCTAAAGATAACTTGATACAGTCCTGAGATGCCCTCTTTCCCTCATAAGAAATGAAGTCAATTTTCTCATTATTTAGAAGATATCACAACAGTCCAGCCAATTTTGTCATGCACTAAACCAAAAGGCAACCATTTAAAAGGCATAAATAATACCAATCACGATGGTTTTGTCTTCCGCCCCACATTTGCAATGCGCCGAAGCTCTTGAGTTTGACTCCTTATATCTCTGCAAATTTCCCGATAACATTAAGAAATATTGTTGAAAAGCCTCAGTAGATTCCACAACTATGTAGTAAAATAATTACCTTTGAATCAAATAAACAAAAAGATAAAATACAGGAAGTAGCACTAAGGTCAATGCTCAAGTAGCCAAATAGAATATACTCTTTTGCTTCTGCAGTAGGGGAAAAAAAGGAAAATACCAGGAGGGATGATTAATATCGCTAGTAATACATAATTGCAAGCTATTCTTAACAACAATTAACATAGAAATTTTCAGGAATTGTTAAATGTGGGGATTGAAAGATAAAGGCCATGCTTGAAACTTCGAGACCTTCCTAGTAAAAGCACTACTTGCATGTTTAAATTTAGAATTTGATAAGAGCTACCCTAAAGAACCGAGCAAAAAAGGCAAAGTCCATGAGATTTTTCTCCCAACAAATGCATGAACAGAATGTATAACACCTAACAATATGGATAAGTTATGACAATGAGTATAAAACAGTGAAACTTCTAA
Organism: Inga laurina; assembly: GCA_963855925.1. Taxonomy (NCBI): domain Eukaryota; kingdom Viridiplantae; phylum Streptophyta; class Magnoliopsida; order Fabales; family Fabaceae; genus Inga; species Inga laurina. Next base: position 21,629,993 of record OY979702.1, on the reverse strand, counting down.
AACTATTATTGGAAATTAGCAGTGACAAATTTCTAAGAAGAGACATTAAAATAAATGTTTTACCAATACAATCTAAAAGAAGAATGTTGGGTCTTTCTATCTTACTCTGCCACCTCTAACGAAGGGTTTCTGTTTCCCTTGGCAGGCGTGGGCGTCACAAAATTGGTGTAGAAACAATTCTACCAGTAGATCATGACATCACCATGAGAGAAAAATTTAAAATAGTGAAAGAATAAAACACAGTAGCATTTTAACAGCAGACTTAATACAGATAGAACATCTTTAGAAATTGTAAGCATACCATGAAGGTGGATTGCTGAGGGATTCCCATTTAAGGGAAAACAACTATTTGCAAGGCTCTGCAGATAAATTGTGGACATGGATTAGGTTGAGATATTCAACATCAGTAAACAAAACAAGAGTTTGTGAACAATAAAATAAAACACACTGAAGAGCAACCTCACATAGGTGATGATTTCTCCCAGCAGCTACTGGATTACACTTGGTTTCAACTATCCCAAAGATATCCCCTATTCAGCTACAGCTCCCATTCAGCTGCCGGACCTAGCTGAATGAGAAACATGAAGATGAAAGCTTGCACAGCACGTAGTGAATGTAGGATTTAAACATATTGAGTCAGGGAATGAGAAACTACATAGTACATTTAGAAGATTGTAGTGTTTGTTATCAAAATGCTGATCAAGAATTTTAAAGAATGGCAGCTTTTCTTACAATATCCACACCCCCATTCATTTATATCTGTGAATTTTATGCTCTTCCTGATCCTTGAATAGATTATTGTTAGGATGAAGTCTGCACTTTTTTGGGAGCTAACAGTTTTCTCGTTCCATGAATGGCACCAAATATTACAAAACCAACATAGGCAACATAATCATGGAAGTGAAGTTCAAAATGCTCTACTCGTATAATAATGATGGAAAAAGCATTTCCATAGACTTGAAAGAGTTATATTGTGGTGGTGCCCAAAGCTGAGGAATATCTTCACTTTTGCTATTGTTACAAGCCTTCCACAATTGAGGACACTGATGGTAGATTCATGTGAGGCGTGGGAGGGAATACTTTTTGAAGAATCAGTTAAATACCTTCTTCTTCTTCTAATGTTTGCTTCCCCAAACTTCAACGTATTGAGATAAGTGGATGCGGCAAAGTGAAAAAGTTGTTCTCATATCCTCTAACTTCTCGTTGTCCTTCACTAGAGCAACTGCACTTAAGGGATTGCTCTGAACTTGAGAGTTTTGTTGATGAAGAAGCATCGCATGAGGATATTCTAGTACTGCTTCTCAAACTGAAGACCTTAACTCTAATAAGTTTGCCAAAATTAAGAGAGATTTTTGGAGGGAGATTTGAGCACAAGCTAGGGTCCCTTCATAATAAAAAGGAATGTTCACCACACGTAAGTGTTACTTCACTATTTCTCTTTTCTTTAAGGTTTCATTACTATATAAAACTCTTCCCATTACGAAATTTCAGAGGTTTTTCTAATTAATGCTGCATATACTATAATGATTCAAATACTATTTTAGATTTTCTCTTCTTTAAATATAAAAATCGTTATCCTTAACTTGTATTTGTTATGTTTTTTATGATTGAGGTTGATAAACGTCTTTCTAATTGTTTTTCAAATAATTACTTTTACATTGTCAAATGCAACATTGTATATTTTTTATTTTATGTTTTGGTCAAGGAAATGACCTTCTGTCATTGTTTTTGGCAATAATTTGTTGTGGGAAGTACTTGTTCAAGATTGTTTTATTTAGAATGAACCAATCTGGATGCATTATATATAAATTACAAATACTTTCAGTGAAATATTTTCTCCTTTTCTTTGGACGTGAAAATCTCTGCCTTTATTTTTTATTTTGGCCGAAAGTCAAAATCTCTTTTTCATAGCGCCTATTTCCTTATTGTTAAGGATTTGTAGGTTTATATGTCAATTTTTCGTCAAATAGTTCGTATATTCATCATGAAATATATATTATGTATGTTTCTTGTTTAGGAAAATGACACACGAATATATATAATCATTAATAGGCAACAATGAATGTATTCGATGAAATTAATATGCTAACTTAAAGACATATAGTTATAAATTTATAATAGCAGAGATTGAATAATATTTTCACAAAAAATATATAATATTTGCTCACTACAAATTTTTCCTCACATTATTACTGATAATGAAGTTGTTATTACAATTTAAGAAATATGTGAAACTGATTGGGTTTAATTTCTAATGAGCGTAATAAACATCAAGTTGTCATTATTTGTCCATTTCATGGATTGAATTTACAAGTTGCCGTTAAGACATTTTTAAAGAGATTTTTTCTCTCATTTACTTTGACATGCTTACTTTGAAAGTTTATTTGGAATATTCTTGTTTCCAATCAAATAATATTATTAGTAACAAAAATAGATCCACCGAGAAGGCAATAATTATTTCAAAATTTAATGTTTTGCATTTAAAAAAAAATTATTATGAAAGGAAATCGAAAATTATTTGAAATATTAGTAGTTTCTCCCTCCCCGCTACTGAACGGAAGCCACCTTGTACATAAAGCTTGGATACAAAATAATTTATTGTTATTGTTTTTGGCTCTTTATTGTTATTGAAACTACTTTAATTTTCCAAGACCGTTTTTGTTGAAATAAATCAATGTGAATGCATATCCATAAATTATGTATGCCTACATGATGCATTTGGCATTGTACGGATATATGTGTGTGTATATATAAACAAGGTTTGACTTTATGAAATTCATTTTGTTGGCATTATGGGGTTACAATAAAAAAAATATGTGAAATTCATGGAGTTTAATTTGTAATTTTGTACTGCTATTCATGCATATGTTGTCTATTTCTTGCATTGTCTTCTAATCATTGAATATATTTACTTTACAGAAACACAAGAATGAGAGAGTGAAGGTAGTGAATTTAGAATTGATTTCTATACGTTTACTAGGTCTGCCAAAATTGGAATATATTTGGAAGGGCCCCACACAAATTGTGAGTTTCCATAGACTTGAAGTTGTTACATTAAGTGAATGCTCTAGATTAAAAAATATCTTCACTCTTGCTATTGTGACAAGCCTTCCAAAGGTTAGGATTATACATGTACATGACTGCCAAGAATAGGAGGGAATATTTTATGAAGAATCACTTAAAAACCTTTCTTCTTCCATTTTCTGCTTCCCCAAACTTGAGAGGATTCGTATATATAGTTGTCACAAAGTGAGAAGGCTGTTTTCATATTCTCTAGCATCTCATTTTCCTTCACTAAAGAGAATAATTATAAGGGATTGCTCTCAACTTGAGGGGGTTGTTCAAGCTTATGAAAGTGAAGTTGTTGGTCATCATGAAAAGCTGTTTCCTAAACTAAATAATTTAGATCTCCAAAGGTTGCCAAAGTTGAGAGAGATTTACCCAGGCTATAAATTCAATCCCCTTTCTAGTACTATACATATAGAAGATTGTCCAAACATATGACACAACCCATTATAATACAAGACATCTGCTGGTATGTAATTACGCTAGTATCATCCTTATAAATAGTTTAAAAATGTGTAAAATAAATAAGGCCATTATTTTTTTATTTTGTCTATAGGTACCATTTTGATGTGAAAGTTAAGCTGCTAATTAATTGTTGTTTTTTTTTTCAGACTTGGAGATCAAATAAGGAAGTTAAATAAATAAGGCCATAATGAGCTTTGGATCATCTAATGATTTCATCTGCAGTTGTGTTTTACTTAGTGGTCTTTGGTGTGTGAAGCTGTGTTGGATTTATGTCAGTGTGTTTAAGATTGTACACAAGATATAATATTTATATAATGTAGCTTGAGAAGACTTCTTATTTCATCTGCAGCATTTATATTGGATTTCAATTTACCATATGATTTCTTACAGTGTCCTTTATTTCATTGACACAATTATACCGTTTTTGGTTATTTAAATAAAAAAATACATTCAGGGTTCCATATTCCCTTTTATCAGGACAAGCGTGCAAAAAACTTTTGCTGAAAAGAAATAAAACAAAATTAGTATTGGGAAGAGTATATAAACAATATAAAAATAAATTACTATTTTATATCATATTTATTCATCGAACTTATAATAATTAATAGACTATTAATAATAATCCGAACTTGGGTAGAAGTGGCAAATATTCGTGGAACATTCAAAAACTATTAGATTTATTTTCTACAAGCAAAATAATTTGTGCCCAACCAAACCAAAATTTCAGGATTATAAATGGAATGCAAAAATATCTAACACAACAGCATGTTATTGTTTTGTAATATAAAACAGCCTCTATGGAATTAATTCAAAGGAAAATTTTTAAATCAATGAAGGAAAATACGAAGATATAATTTTTTTTTATACAAAAATTTTAGGAAAGGGGTTATGTTCACCCATGATCCAAGGGCAGAGCTCCAAGTTGGGATGTTTCCCCCAACACCTCGACTGGACCACAACTAAGTGGACTTCCCCGGGATCAAACCCTCTCCCATTGGTGAGAGTGTCTGACCCCTTCACCAGCTGAACCCAAGGACGAGGGGTAATATGAAGATATAATTGTTTATTATACATGTGGGAAGTTTGTTTTCTCTTTCTTCACCTATTCAGCTTCCAAACATGACAACCCAATATACACATGCGCAACTGAAATAGAAAAAAGAGTGTTGATAATATACAAGATTCAAACCCTCCATTTTTTTTAAAAAACTAAACCAACTCTTTAATAAAGATACTATAAATTACTCTCTGTATCATGAGAATTAGAAATCTCATAGTACATAGGTTATCCTATAAACATGCAAAATAAATATTAGGTACATGGGTGACATATGTAATTTTATAAATATTGCAAATTAAATTTCAATGTATAGACAATAAATTTGCAGAAAATGGGTTTTGCACCTGCCTTCTCATTTCAGGATCAAGAGGATTCAATGTCGCGCCTATCTTATTTTCATTTTTTTCAGAGTATTTATGGAAAACGATATGTAGTTTGGTTGGCAACACAGAAATAGTAGAAATATACTGATATTATGTGCATGATTATAGAAATTCCCCATAAGCATCCGTACATAATAACTACAAACCTTGTAGCCGCATAGAGCTCTAGGGTATCTAAACCCATCCCAATGAGACTGAGACATTTTTTCGTCTTCGTTCGACCACTGCAATCCTCTCATATAGTTCTCTTTTTTGTTCTCAACATACTTTCTGTCTCCTTCCGTCTAAATTGTTGGTAGGGGAGGGTGAGATTCAAGAGAATCTCAATAGGAAAGAGTACCAATATGCATATAGGATAAGTGCTTAATGCATGACATACTTGCATTACATGAACTCATGCTAATACAATGACGTATCCGCGTGCTCAATGTTTCAAACAACGTACTTATGGCCATAGCATAAATAGAAACAGAGCTTTAATCATTCATATATGTTTCACATAATCAAGCAAAGCTATAACATGCATCAATACACCATCACAAATATCAAATACACGCGCCTAGCGCACTATGGCGTAGTTGGTAAGGCATGAGGCCTAAGTGCCTCAACATTTGGGTTCAATCCTGGCCTGCACCCAGTAGGGTGCTACTAAAAAAAATAAAATACACGCAGGGGAGGTAAGTTCCCTACCTTAAGCCTTTTTCTCTTTGAAAACGTGAGCCTCGATATGCGTGCCAGCAACTCGACTCTCAACTAAGTCCAAAAATATCAAATGTAAAGGAAATAGGTTAAAACCTATCGACGTATCATTTTAGACACCTCCATAGTATTTATTGTGGTTATATTAGTCTATGATGAAAATTTACCAAAATGCCCCCGGGACCCCGGCCCGACCCAGCCATACCCGGCCTGGTTGTATTTTTCCCAAAATTTTGACATTGACTATTATGACAAATTTTCATCCAAGGAATCCATTCTAGACTCAGAATTATCAAATTCACTCCCAAAAGATGAAATTGCCCTTGGCAGCCCCATTTTAAGGGTTTCAGGGGCGTTTTTGTAACTATGCTTTTTCGGGCTTTTTCGAAAAAGTGACCAACTGTAACCCCACCTAATTTTCCCTTATGAACTCAATGGAACCATCAAATTATAGAAAATCCAACTCTAACCCCTATATCTCAGCCTGGCAAAATATGGGTATCCTCTGAGAAAAATTGGAGTTTTTCGATTCTAACTCCGCAGACGTGTTCCTTTCTACTCCTAACCACTTTATTAACTATTTAATTATGTTACAACTACCATTTAGACCCAATTTTGGTAGCATAACGCCTAGGCAATATCAATTCCAAAATTTCAAATCAAAGACAATCTGACGAAATTTCACTGATTAAATTGTCTATAGTAGCTAGAATAGTCAATATACGGAAGTTCGGAAGTTGTCTCAAGCTCTCTTTGGCTTTTCCTTGGTATGGCTGAAAACCCTAACTCTTTAACAAGAGAATTTGTGCTTCACAACCTTAAAATACATAGAAGAATAGCTTAAGAGCGGAGTCATACGCATTAGGAACCAATTTACCAAAAAAATTACTTGCCTTTATAAGCTTTTTCCTCCTTTCTCTCTCTAGAATTTCCAAATGTTCTCTCTCTAGTTCAGATCTGTTTTGACGTGAAAATGGCTGAACAAGGAGGAAGGAGATGCTATATAATATTATATTATATTTACTTAAGGCATTTTACTAATTTACCTAAGTAAATTTTCAAAAATTGGCCTTTTTGTACATAAATTTCTATGTACATGTAACAATGTGCATTAAGCCCAACCAATATTTTCTTCCGCATGCTACATGTAGGAGACTCCTAGGTTCCTACCTTTTGGTTTTAATTGGCTTCAAAACTTGCTCTAGTTACGTATACACATAAAATTCCAATTTTGGTCAAATTAGAATTTTTGCTTCAATTTTCCATAAATTCATATTTAATTGACCAAAATATTCCAAATACATTTTTCCCTTTTATTTTACTTAATTGATTGAAATTAACTTCAATTAATCAAAAAATAATTAATTTTGTGCTATTTTACAAAATGACGATTTTGCCATTACCTTTTTAATCTAATTTCTTTTCTTCTTTTTATTTGGCCAAATGCCATATATTTTTGGACCAAATATTTTCTCCATTTTTGGACCTTAATATTGGGTTTTTAAATTACCCAAATTAATTCCCTAATTATTTTTGTCCAATTTCTCATGAATATGAACATTTGTAAAATTCATAAAGTCCAAATTCATGAATATTCACCATTTTATTGAATTTCCCAAATAATTACAATATATTTGGTAAATATAAAATTTGGGGTGTTATAGTTCTCCCCCACTTAAATAAATTTCGTCCCCAAAATTTGCTACACTTATCTAGCCATAAACTTCGAGTAACACTTTCTCATATTTAGTTTTTTTAGGGAGAATGACACTCAGGTCCCAAGGGGAAAGAGAAATGAAGAAATGGTCCCTATAAATTGCAAAATGAAAAAATGGTCCCAAGGAGTTGTCAATATAGGCTCCTAGAGTTGTTAACGAGTTGTCAATACAGGCTCCTGGAGTTGTTAATGGGACCATTTTTTCATTTTGCAATCTATAGGGACCATTTCTTCATTTTTTTCCTTCCTTGGGACCTAAATGTAATTCTCCCTTTTTTTATTATATCAATACTTCAAATCCTGGTGGTCACAGTACAGCACTACAGTCGCACCATAATGATACATCTCCATATTTTCAGTGCAACACAATTGCTACTAACTTAAGATCATGTGTGGGATACTAATTAAATCTGTTTTTCATTAGGCTTCCATTCTCTAGATGCATAAGCCATTACATGGTCATGCCACATTAAAACACTTCTCAATCCTACCTTCTGGCATCAAGAAGGACAATAAGGGTCCATAGTGGACATGGGATTATCAATATCAGTGTTGACGTTGATTTTTCGTCTTAGCTAAGTGAAGCTCTCTCCCAATTACGGTCCCACAAATAGTGTTGAGATTTTCGTGTTAACCTTGTTAAAAGCAAAACTATTTTGGAGAAATTCAGCATGATTTTTTAGTAATATCCAGTAATACCTAGAAAATTACATATTTCAGAAACAGTCTCTGGCCTTTTCTAGTTTAGTATTGCTTCCACCCTGTAAGGATCTACCAAGATTCCTTGCTGTGGTGAGACTACATGGCCTATAAACTTAACCACTGAAGGGCAAATCCCACATTTGCTTAGATTCAAGTGTGTTCAGTATAGTTCACTCGTAAATGTTTAGAGACAACAACTGTTGCAACCCCTACTCATTCTATACCTCAATTGGATTCCACTTGGCCTTCGTAGTAACACAGAATTATTCATAGAAGATGTGATAAATATATATACCAAATACCAGTTAATGAAATATTACACTAATACATAACTCAGTTCAATCAGAAATGTGTTCAGAGCCAACCACTGTTGCAACCCCTACACATTCCGTACCTCAATCCTTGACTGGGCATATCAGTGTACCTGAAGGCACTGCCCGAAGGCATTATTCATCAGTGTACCCGAAGGCACTATGTATCATACATATTACAAAAGATGGCATATACAAAGCATATAAACATTCACATAGTGTATGAAGGATATAGTTACTACATTAGCCTTTCCTGGATACTATTGAATTTATAATCTTCCCCTGGTCTGTGTTCTGTTGCATTTCTCATAGCTCATTTCTATGATCCTTGATCATTACATGCCACTTATTATCGATCTGAATCAGAGTAGCAATGTTCGTAGTTTGGTGTACCCATAAGTACGATATAACATTGGAAGTACTCTATCTCTAACCCAACTTTTAAGTTTATCATAAAATCTAGAGCCTCTACGTCACACAGGTTGGAAATCATGTTCCTCAAGTATACCTAATAGGTTAGTTAGGAATCAGGATCAATAATGTCTATTCTAACCTCCATAGTATTTGGGTATTGTCCTCAAATCATTACTGAAGGCTTAACACTTCCACAAGGTTCACAGGGTTCAAACTTCCATCATGGAATAGAACCATAGTGCAACCAATTCACATTTTGACCTAAGCAATATTTCAGCTTAGATCTAATTCAAACATATCCCCAACCTTCAGTATCACCAAATCGGATCCTCTAGGACCGACATACGGCATGATCACCACACATCATGTAACACTGTATATCATATCTACATCCCTTTGACACCACAAGATTATTAAGAATCATTGCTTAGCATGGAGACACCTCAAAACATGTACTATACCTCGAGTTTTCCATTACCTTATCAAATACACTTTTTTGCGCAGTAGTTATTGCAACAAAAATGGTTCCAATTAAGATTAATACTTACATCATCATCATCTTCATGTTTCTAAACATCATTCAAATCATCTAAGATCTCATTAGTCATGGAGAACCTTAAAACAATCACTATTCCTCAAGTCTCTATGACCTTGCCAACTTAACTTCCCAGGGGGTCACTTATCCTCAAATTTGTCTAGGTTGAGCACGCTTAACTTTCACGCACCCAAGCCAAAATGCAAATACCTACTCTATCAGCTTCCAACCACTAGTATCCCGTGATTGCCCTTGTCTCCTGAAGTTATGTCGATGGTCTTCGGCTAACAAAATATTGTGTGTGGATTGCACACTGGCCTTGGCCGAACCCGCTTCCTCGAGTTTCGCAACATCCTTGGTCCATCCTCAGTCCGGTATAACACCACTCTTCAAATATATGTTGATCTCTTGAGGCTAGCTCACATATTGGGAGGATACACTCCTTTGGTACCCCCGTCCGTGCATTTTTTCTATCACTGCATAATCAGAACCATATCATTATACTATCCTGTTGCTAGAATCGCTTTGGGCTCTAATACCAAAATGTTATACCCTTATCTTATTTTCACTTTTCCTAGAGTATTTGCAAAAAATGATATGCGATTTGGTAGGCAACACAGGAATAGTAGAAATATATTGATATTATGCGCATGATTACAGAAATTTCCCATAGGAGTTTATACATAATAATTAGAAACCTTATAGCCGTACATGGTTCTAGGGTATCTAAACTCATCCTAGTGAGATTGAGACATTTTTCAATCTTCGTTCCACCACTACAATCCCCTCGTACGATTCTCTTCTTTGTTCTCAACATACCTTTTGTCTCCTCCTGTCTAAATTGTTGGTAAGAGTGGGTGAGATTCGAGAGAATCTTAGTGGGAAATAGTACTAATATGCATGCAGGATAAGTGCTTAATGCATGACATGCTTGCATTACATGAACTCATGCTAACACAATGACGTATCCGCGTGCTCAATATTTCAAACAACATATTTATGGCCATAGCATAAATAGAAATAGAGTTTCAATCATTCATATATGTTTCACATAATCAAGCAAAGTAATAAAATGCATTAATACACTAGCACAAATATCAAATACATGCAGAAGAGGTAAGTTTCATACTTATGGAATTTACTTATCTTATTATTATATGTTATTTTCATTACTTATGGAATGTCCAAAAATTGCAAAATCAATTTTTATGTACAATATAATAACTATATGTTCATGTAACTTTGTTCATTAAGCCAAACCAATATTTCTTTCTTTATGCCACATATAGGAGATACCTAAGGGTCCCTTCCTTTGGCCTCAATTAGCTTCACAACTTATTCTGATTACGTATACACGTAAAGTTTCAATTTTGGTCAAAATTGCATTTTTGCTCAAATTTTCCATAAATTGCTATTTAATTGACTACAATATTCTAAATATATTTTCCCCCTTTATTTTCCTTAATTAATTGAAATTAACTTCAATTAATTGGAAAATAATTTATTTTGTGCTAATTTGGAAAAATTATAAAAATGGCATTACCTTTTCCTTCATTTACAGATTTCTAGTAGATTTTCTGCCTAAATTTTGGAAAATTATAAATAATTATATAAAAATTGAATTGGAGTGATTCTAAAGGCTATAGAACCTTATTGAGTTTAGTTTAAAGGAAAAATATATAACTTTGTCAATTGGAAGCACAAAAATCCCAGAATTTTAATCTTTAAATGCTATTCCAGAAATTTTTTAGTTTTTATGTGCAGACTTCAAAAATTCATATAGTTCTAATTGAGTCATACCTATCAAATTAAAGCTTAGGATGTATACTTTCACCCTATAAAATTTCATAATTTTTTCTCATCATTTGATCAAACAAAATCACATGACAAGCTCACTGCTTCATAGGCGATTTCACCAAAAACATAATTATATTCTCCAAAATTCACCATTTTATTTCATTGACTATTTTCAATAATTACAATATATTTGGTGAATAAAATTTGGGGTGTTACACACAGTTTACGTATGTTGTGTATACAGATGCCAACGGGCATAGATTGGGATGTGTGTTGATACAACATGGCTGAGTGGTGGATATGCATCTCGTCAGCTAAAACCTTATGAATTGAATTATCCCACTCATGATCTTGAGTTAGCAGCTATAGTGTTTGCTCTGAAAATTTGGAGACATTATCTCTATGGTGCGACCGTAGAGTTGTACTGTGACTACAAGAGTTTGAAATATTTATACGATCAGAAAGAGTTGAAATGAGACAGTGCAGATAGATGGAGCTCATTTTATATTATATAGTTCATTGCATATTTAATTTTCACATTTTATATGATTGATTATGTGTTACAACTGGGATTCTTTGAAATCTCACCTTTTTTCATAAATAATAAATGTTCCAGCGGGAACCAGTGACTTCAAAGGCAAAGTGGTAGACACAGGCAATTGAGGTGTACGGGTCCCAAGATCAGACTTATTCGGTTATATTAGTTTAATTTTAATATTTTGGACAAAATTTGTACATATTATCAAACCCTGCTGGGAAGACTCCTGTATGTAAACTTGTACTTAATATCAGTATATTTGTGCTATTTCTGTATGTCTGTGGAACTGTGCCTTTATTACTCTGTAAATATCAAAATGTTAAGGGGTTTGACATTTTTGGTATCAAAGCTTAAAGTGGTTTTAGCATTATTAGAATGATATCCTAATATAGTCTTGTTTGCATGGTGACAGGATATCATGAGCAGTTCTTGTGAGAAGTGCGAGGGGCCATTGGCATCCGTGAACTAGATACCACAAGAGCAGCAGATTCTGGAGGGGCAGCAGTACGTGGAGTACTACGTGCCTGGAGATTTCTATGAGACTAACTATCATAAAGAGGGTACTAGTGCTACCGATGTATAGACCTGAGCTGAGACTAGCGTCACCGACCGGATCATTATATGGAGAGACAGGACAGCCGCCAGAGGAAGACCCAGAAGAGGACCTGGAGGGGGAACCGAGCGAGTGTGACTCTTCAACAGCAGAGGCAATGGACGTACAGTACAACTTGCAACAGAGCCTGGAGCTATGGGAATATATCTGAGGCAGATATCACAGAGCATTGCGAGCCCAGACCACTCCCTGTGGCCAATGTCTTGCATTCCTAAGGGGCGTGGAGTCGTTGTACAGGATTTGGATTTAGATGGAGGTTGACTTACCTAATGAGTTTTGGGTCTACACTACGATGGACTTCTTCCCAGACTCATCTTATTGGAACCGGTAGAAGATTAATATTGTCGAGCGGGGCCCGAACGGGAACTTCTGGAACTTTCTAGATTATATGACATAGTATGAATTTTCATTTTACATTATATGATGCATTACATATTTAATTTTTTCATTTTATATTATTGATTGTGCATTACTACTGGGGTTCCTTGGAATCTCACCCTTTTTCATAAATAGCAAATGTTCCAGCAGGAACCAGTGGCTCCAAAGGTAAAGTGGTAGACATGGAAAATTGAGGTGTGTTGGTCCTAAGATCAGAGTTATTCGGTTATATTAGTTTAATTTTAATATTCTGGACCAAATTTGTACATATTATCAAACCCTACTGGGAAGACTCTTGTATGTAAACTTGTACTTAATATCAGTATATTTGTGCTATTTCTATTTGCCTTTGGAACTATGCCTTTATTACTCTACGAATATCGAAATATTAAGGGGTTTGATACAAATAAAATGAAGAACTAAAACACCACATAAGCCCCATAAAGATGGCTCGATAAAAATTATTCACATGTTAATGAGGATAATTGAGGCCTCTTGGAAAAACACTCACAGCATAAGTCATAAGTAATCAAAGCTCTTATACTAATTTGTCACATCTCAAAATAATAAGGCGTGATCGGCACAAAGGGTGAGGTGACTTCACTTCATAAACCCTTTTAATTTACTATTTTATATCTACAATCAGCAAAATCTACTCCATTAATATAATGTTAAGTGGCATTATAATTTTAGTCCATGAACCTTCATATAAATATTAATCATAGATCTCTCTAATGCTGAACTAACCCAACTTACTTGCAACAATCACTACAAAAAAACACCCGATTTGCGACGGAATTTTTTTCGTGGCAAATTCCTACAGAATTTCCGTCGCAAATTTTTCTGACGGAATTTTCCGTGCAAATTTAGCCATGGAATTTCCGACAGAAATTTCCATCACAAAGTTTTCTGATGGAATTTCCGACAGAAATTTTCGTCACAAAGTTTTCCAACGGAAATTTTCATCGGAATGTGTCTTTGAAAATTTTCCGACGGAATTTTTTCCGTAGCAAATTCCGACGGAACTTTCCGCCGCAAAGTTTTATGACGGAAATTTCCTTTGCAATTTGCCATGGAAAATTCCGTTTGAAAAATTTAAAATTATTAATCTTTGAAAAAATAATATTTATAAAATTAAAATATTAATTATTAAATAATTATATTTAAATTTAATTATTAAAATTATATTTTTATTTATTAATATATTTTTTTAATATTATATTTATAATTTTATATTAAAAATAATATTTATAATATTAAATTATAATTAATTAAATAATTTTAATTAAAAAATTATTTAATTTAAATATATATAAATATTTTGTTCGTTTTTATTAAATTTTTCATTATTTTTAATAATATTATATTTAATTAATAGTTAATTATATGTATATAATTAATTAATTGTATGTATGTATGTTTATATATATATATATGATAATATTATATATATATATATAATATGTAATAATATAACACAGGTTTATTCTATTGCAACTGACAAATACTCGGGCACGAAGACGTCTGCACCCTGAGGTCGCGGGTTCGAACGGGAGGAGAGGTATTTGAAGGAATTATGAGAAGGCGACACGTGGCAGCATGAGGAGGCGACACATGACAGCCAGGGAGGGGACAATTGGTAGCCAAGGGAGAGGGACACGTGACTCTCTGAGGAGCAAACAGTTGACATTTGTAAATTAAAAAAAAAAATTAAAAAATTATAGATTTTTTCTTAAAAAATAATTTTTGATTTTTTTTTAAATTGCGACGGAAACGAATTTTGTCAAAAATTTGCGACAAAACAGATTCCGTCGGAAATTTCCGACAGAATTGAAATTCCGTCACAAATTTTTTTGTGACGTTATTATTGCTGACGGAATCCATTTCATCATAAACTCATTCCAACGCAAATTCCATCGGAAATCAAGTGTTTTTTTTGGAGTGAATCAACAACTATTTTAATTTTTTTATTCTTTAGAACGAGACCTTTTTAAGTCAATACCTACAATCAAATTTACAATTAAGGAAACAAACATCATATTTACAAATTTGTTGGGAAGACACTTTTATCTGTGTGAAATAACTAACTCTAATTTTTCATAGAACCAACTTCACCAGAACAATACATACGATTACCTAATAAGTATGTGATCCACTCTAGTATACGGATAAATGTGTGTGTCCATTTTTATCATCTGAAATAGAAAGAACATGGCGAGCAAAGGGAGTCTCATTACACACTTTATTACTCAAATAATTGAAGATACGTAAGTAAAATAATAAAATATTAAATCATGATTAGTTTCTCAAGATGAAAGGGTCATACCTCAACAATTCAAATTAATAAAATATTAAGAATAATTATGTATGAATGCATATTTGTTAATGAAAATTTCACAATATAAAAGATATAAACGTTATAATTGATACACACACATATAAACACTTATTTTCAAACTTATCATATGCTTGTATTTACAAAAAAAAATGAAACCTGAAGGAGATAATCACAAGTTCAGCGTAAATATTGTTTTTGAAAAATTCTTTTTCAAAAATAAGAAAGTAATGATGAAAACATTTTCCCTTAAAACTGGTTTCATCAGAGGAAACGGCACAAAATGAATAACAGGCGCAACTCGAAAGCCATGAATAACAGGCGCAACCTGAAGAACACGAATAACAGGTGAAACCCTAATGTCACAAATATCAAACACAACCTGAATGTCACGAATAACAGGCGTAGCTCTAAGCCTATGAATAACGGGAACTTTTGTGTCTAGTTCCTCTGCCAAAGGTGTTTGCATTCTTTAAAAAAAAAAATCCTTTATTTCAATTTATGACAATTGTTCTTGAATATTAAGAAAAATTAATCTTGTAAAACAAATTATACAAAATAATCATAATCCATAGTTTAAATTTTTCTCTCATAGGCTTTCTAACCGCATTACTCAAATGCATATATTAAAGAAGATTATTCAATAAACAAAAAAAAAAGGAAAAAAATAATCAAATCAAGATTTCAGTTAGAACAATTTATTGTCAGCTTCCAACTACATGAACTTCCCATTCTCTTCATTCAAAAGTATTGAATCACATACTTATAATGCATTCCAAGAATTAGTTTAATAATGTTGAATAGTCTAAATCTTAACCCAATTCCTCTTCAACGCTATTATACTAACACTTTGCATGTATTTCCAAGAACAAGTTACAACACCATCACTATTGTATTATATTATCAAATAAAACAACTTCAAGCACCCGTACTTAATCACAAAGTCACATAATTTAAATTATGAACATCAACCGAGTCATAAATAGATTCCATGCTTCTTCTCTTGTAACTATTAAAATTTTAGTAAAATGCACATTTAAATTAACTTACCTTCCTCACTGCTTAACAAAACAAAGCTCTCAAGCCTCATACTTCCTTCACACAATTCATCAAACACCTTATAGGCATTCAAAATAACCCAATGAGCAAGCATCTTAATTCCCAGGCTAGAAATCATAAACTTCCAAACATCCATGTTCAAACAAATTCACCAAGTTTATCAACTAAGATTTTAAGCTCCATTAAAACTTCCATCATCCTCTTGCACCACACAAAACCACAATACACCAAAAATTATTAATAAAACTTAGCACAGATACACACAGACCCCATGACAGCCACCAAAAGTCAGGAAAAGCCAGAAGCTTGCATACACACCACCACACCCAACCACATATATAAACCAGAGGAGCGGAAGTAGATGAAAAGGCTCATTGCAGCACAGCCACAAACAGAGCAGAGACAAAATCAAAGAAGCATAGCAAAGGGGAGGAAGCGTGAACAATACAACGATGCATTCACAGGACAGAAGAGGAAAGGGGAAAGAGGAAATCCGGCGGCAACAGTGGCGGATTAAGGCACGCATCGTCAGTGAGCATCTTCATCGGCGGCGGAACTGAAAAACGGAAAGCGACGACGGCGAACTTGAAGAGGAGGCTCCGGATTTCAATTTCAGAGGCACACCCGTGTGTGAGTGTGTAGTCGGTGAAATGAGGGGATCCTCTTTTCCTTTTTTTTTTTTTTTTTAATAGAAAAAAATAATGGCGTTTTAGTGAATTCAAGATAATGAAACAAAACAAAATAAAACTTCTTAAACCCATCACTTCTAAGATATTCACTAGTCACCCATGACACTAATCTGCTAGCTTAACCTTGTTGCCAAACTAAAAGAAAAAAAATATTAATAATCTTTATATGTGTGTGTGTATTCTTTATGACTATTACACATATCTATATTAAATAATATACTACTAATGAATAAAATAATTATCCTATTTGATTTTTTTAGGACCGTTACAAATTAAATATTATAAAGTAACATACGTAGAAAGGGAACATTTATGCTTATCATAAAAAAAGCAACTGCTCCACCAAAAAGCATTAGTAAACAACTCTGAGTAATATGCCATGGACTATTAAAATATTTGTTTTGTCTGAATTCTCTCCATGGATCCAATGCAAGAGAGAGAAGAGCCATTGCCCGTCATTATTGGAGTTACATAGCTCATCACAGTAAGCGGAATTTTCATGCCTAAAATTATTTTGGAAAACTTGTCAACATTTCATTAAGAGTGTATATTTCTTAAATCTCTCACAGAATAGTGAACATAAGTAAAGGAAAAACTTGAATAGAGAGAGATTCAAAGAAGATGAACAAATAGAAACACTAAATGGTAGTAAACGACATTTTATAGAGAATTTGCCTCAACAAATCTTCTGACTAATTCAACAACCTCTCTCAGTAGACGCATACTCATGTCAAGTTTATGAGATTGAATGAGTTAAAAATATTTTCCATTATATGAGACTTCTTAGTTCTCATCGGAATATCATATAAATCTACAAAAATATTTTCCATAAAAAAAATTATGTTGAAGCTATTCATGGCACTTACCATATGCTTCTTTCTTTAGCATTGGCTTGGTGACAAATTGCATGAAGAGAACAAAAGCCAATCAGCCCAGCAAACTGGAGCAAGGGCAGAAAAAAGAGGTGCACAAAATAAGAAAATAGATGCTAAAAGAGAAATAAAAAAGAAGATGCAAAGCTACAAAAGAATCTGAGTCATGCATGTTCGAACCACAAGTGCATGGGTCACACCAAATAATAAAGTGATAAATAAATTATCATTCCTATGATGATTTGGTTTCAAAACCTGAGCACTATCAATTATAACACTTTTGCCTAATTTGAGTCACACAACCATCAATAGTGAAGAGAAGCACATTTTGAAATTAAAAAAAAAAACAAGTGATACGTGAACTTTAAGGATAAATGGGACTTATGATTATTTATCCCCCTATATTTCAAAAGTACTCAATCAAATCCCTACAATATATGTTTCTTAATGAAAGATTATGTTACCCAAGGATACTAAATTACCTATGTGCCCTCTTAACTCTCCAAATAGGTGTTTAACTCAATTAATAAGTTAATCTCTTAATTAACTAATTAAACCCCAATTTTCATTGCAAATCCTATATGGTTTTGTGAGGTTAATGAGTGTATATCTACCTTATTAACAAAACTATCTATTCAACTCGCAAAGGTTTAGTTCTCACATGGTTAAACTCAAGTTCTACACTCAATCTATCCCTTTCAAGCATCAATCTAGCGAACCCAACAATCTTATTGGTGGCCAATTAATAAGAAGTATTAAGCAAAGAGTAAAATCAACATAATCCAATCATTAATCATAAATAAAAAGGTGAAATGAGTATGTAATCCATACAAAAGTTCAAAATAATCCTAAAATTAAAACTCTGCCTACACATGTTCATAAACCCATGAGAAAATGGGGATAAATTAGAAAAATAGCATAACATAATGAAATATTTGCCATGTAATTACATTTAGATTCCACTATTTTGGAATTGTTACAATCTTTTAAATGAAATGCAATAGCCTACTAAATTGGAGATACCATTGATTAGTACACCACCCGTTATTCATCTCAAAGGAATAAGTTGTCACTATTTTTCCATAACTACTAGGGTTGTATAATGCCAGAATTGCACTGGCATTCTGATTTCTTCATAACAATCAAAGCATATCAAAATCTTAAGTAAAAGGCATGAAAACTAGAACTGCCATACATACCTGTTGGTACTATACTAGTGGGGATAACTAATAAAGATGATGCCTGACATTATAAAGCTCGGTGTCTCCAACCTTGCAATCAATATTTGCAATTAAATGACAGTAAAGAGTTATTAGTACTGAAATGTTAAGTATCTTGATGCAGACGTGTATGACAAGACATAGACCCTCCACCCAAAGAAAGCTTTTCAGCATAACATTGATTTTTCTAAATTTGCTTGGACTGAGAGCATCATCAAATATTTCATCAATCATCAAATACAAAAAGGATCGTTCGTTTTGCCCAATAAATATAAAAAATTTTTATAAAAAGGACCGGAGGGAGTATTTCATATCTTATATATATACCACTCTGGTCCTATTTATAAATCCCTTTTAACTAAATTTCATATACTAAGGAGAGGTAGTTAACTCAATGATTATGGAGTAAATTTCTAACTATGCCCTTATTTATTAATCGGTATTTTTCAACTCTTTCTTCTCTATCTATCTTTAAATTATTTCTTCCATTGGTATAATAAATAGGGGCAAAATTGTCACAATCTCATTTACCACACTAAAATTGGACTTAAAAATATGACTAAATTTGTTTTTTTTATCAAAAAATATTTATAAATAGAATTAGAGTGATTTGTGTGTGTGTGATTCTGAAGATACCGACAGGACTGTAAGATTGAAAGGAATTGAAATAATGATCGAAATAAAAAACATGGAAAGTGAGATTAATATGAAATTTGAATTTGAAACCAAAATATGGAGGATAAGTAGAGGAAAGGCATGGGAAGTGAGAGATTCTTGGGAAGCAAAGAGTCATTATGGTATATATTGGATGTTGTGATCTAAAAAAATAAATAAAGTAATTAATAATTAATAAATTAAAAATACCGTTTGGTTCAATGTATTTGCTTCAAATTAGCTTTTTCATTTGATTTATTTTTGAAAATTGAAAATATATCATCAGTCAAAATGAGAGAATGGATGAGTTATGACTGATAAATATCCATTTTGATTACATATTTAAATTAAAATTAAAATTCTAAAAAAAAATATATTGAGTGATTCTGAAGGTATTTTACTTAAAATTTGAAAAGAAAATATGAAGAATCAATAAAAATAGAAACAGAGGATACTTGTGAAGGAAAGACTTAGTAATGTGGTTGTCCACACCCTTCAATTTGATCAGCTTGTAACCCCTTCTCTTCTCTATTTTTAGCCATTAGATTAATATTTAAATGGTCTAGATTGGATCTTTTATAAAATTATTGTTAAAATGTTAAATTATATAAAAACAATAATTGTGGTTTTAACTTTTGAGAAATTAGGACTTTATTATGTATGATTTGAGGTGTTTAACTATATTTCTCCCAATGGTAGCTATAGACATCCTTACGGTTTAACTTCCACGTCTCTGTGTAAGGCATGGGTAGTTTGTCTTAAATAGATGTGAAAGAATCCCTTGCATCGGGCGGGGTTTAGGAGTGGGGGCACAATCTATTACAAAAGTGAAAGAATCCCTTGAATCATGCAGTGGTACCCAAGGGGATGTAACCCATTTTGACATAGGAAACAATGAGTCTTTCCAATGTTGAGACGTAATTTATTGCATCAAGTTAGGACTTAGTCATCCAATGTTGGGAAGTGATTTTTTTTTTTTTTTCATATTAATGATCCATAGAAGAAGAGTGGTTTTAACTTTAGAGAAATTAGGACATATATTATATCTGATTTGAGGTGTTTAACTATAGTTCTTCCAATAACAATTATATATATCCTTATAATTTAAATTCAACGTCTACATACAGCACACACATATTTTGTCTTTTTATTTTATCATAAGTCTAGATTATATAGTATTTGCAATGTGGTTTGGAATTGCATGCTCTAGAGCCTGTTTGGCATGTCATAAATAATTAAGTATATGCATTGGTAAGTTGTTCATCGTTTGGGCTCTTATAAATACTTGGAATACCTAAGTTATAACTTTAGATAGCTAGCTACATAAGCTATCAGTGATTTATTGTCTCCAACCATCTTCGCTCCAACAACAACGCTTTAAATCCAATTCCTTTAGGTTTCATGTCTCCCTGCAACGCATGAGGTGATTTGTCTTGTTGTGATAGACAATAGTAGCACAAGATGTGACTTACGACTAAATTTGATAATTTTTACCAACTTCTGCCACACAACATGTTGGTACAATAAAAGTATATACAACAAAAGTGCTGACATGTGGAGAAGGGGGGATAGAAAAAGTTGTACCATTATCCATAACAATTTTTTCAAAAAAATACAATGACTTTCATAGAGATAAGATAATTAAAAAAGACAAAGGGGGTGAATAGAGCATCTCTGTCTGCCCTTTCAAAGAACCAGTCTAAAGGAATCATCATTACCCTATCCTTACGCTAATACCTTGTTTTGTTTCAATGAAAAGTAATTCAAAGTCGGAATCTCTGGCCTCATCTTGGCCAGCATATGCATTACCTAATTATTGATCCAAATGTACCCTTGAAAATGAAAGCTCTCCACTTATATCAAACTTTTTTGAATCCAAACTGCCTTGCACCATTCTGTATAGTGAGTTATAACCATTCATGTGCTCTGAGACAAATCAAGCCAACTGATGACCAATTGATTCATGACACAACTAGCACCTGAACCAAAGTTTTCCAATCACAAATGAATAAACAAACAAGTAGTAGATATGGTCACAAGAAATGCCAACTTCACCTGCACAGTTGAAATATTCAGTGTCCTACAAGTAAAATTGCTTGGACGGAGAGAATAGCACTGAGGAAATACAGGGACTTCAGCTTCAATGAAAATTATAGGAGCAAAAGAACTTGTGAAGGACCACCTTCTCAAATTGCTCCCATTTTCAACTATTAGCTTTATTTCTTCACACTTACCTTGAGCTTCTTCCTTACCCTTTATAATTTCCTCTAGTTTCATTTCCAACTCTTCTTTTGCATCCATAGTGACTCCAATGAATTGGCTGAAGTAAAAATCACCTTGTGAAACTAGACCCAACAAAGAGAAACAATATTTCTGAAAGAATAATTCTGAGTCAATTGAAATGAATAGTGCTCAGATATCATTGTGTATTTATAGCAACTTAATACAGAATTCTAGAGAATGTTATAGCTATCAATGAATAACAGAACCTATAGGATCCTAACACATATACAAGAGAAAGATCTTCAAATATTGTGCAATATCTACACAAGATATACATAGCTAATCACACTAGCAGAATTATGCAATAATAATTATTCTCTAACATTCCCCCTCGAGAGGGTGGAATAGCCAACCCGAGTTTGCTCTTAAAGGACTCAAATTGAGGCTGTGTCAATGCTTTGGTAAAACAACATGCCACTTGCAGACATGAAGGCATATATCTAATATCAGTTGCTCCTGATATAACAAGATCTCTAATAAAATGCACATCAATCTCGAAATGTTTTCTTTTTGCATGCTAAATCGGTTTGATGCTAGCACTTTAGCAATTACATTATCACACTATAACACTGATGGCCGTTTTAGGAATAATCCTATCTAAGAGTCCAACCACTTAATTTCAGCTGCCCCATTAGCAAGAGCTCTATGCGCAGACTCTGCATTTGATCTTGACACAACTTTTTGCTTTTTGGATGACCAGGAAATAAGTGAATTTCCTAAAAATACACACATACTAGCTACTGACCGTCTATCATCTACATCAGTTGCCCAATCAGCATCCGTATGAGAAAACAATTGAAAAGACTTGTAGGGCTTTATATGTAAACCAACACTATAGGTACCCTTAAGATGCCTAAATATGCGTTTAAGAGCTTGATAATGGCTGGTTCTAGGAGTAGCTAAGAATTCACTGAGTTTACTAACCACGTAAGAAATATCAGGGTGAGTGATTGTGAGATACTATAATGATTCTATGGCCTGTCTATACTTAGTAGGATTATTTAAGAGTGTAAGAAAAAAATACAATAAGGAGAGAGAGAGAGAGAGAGAGAGAGAGAGAATTGGCGTACCGGGGCGAACCTATGTTCGAATCCGGGTCAAAACTCTAATGTTCCATAATTATGCCCACACAATTATTAGACTACTAGAGCCTAATTGTGATTTACATAGCAGATCACCAGAACCAGAAAGATGGTAGGAGAGAAGAGAATTGCCAGAAAGCTCAATGGCGGGGTGAATTGCAATTGAGGAGGCACACCCTATTTATAGTGGTTTATGGAGGCCACTAATTAGGAAACATGTGCACTCCTTCTTACCCTTCAAGGCAGCAATTAAATTAATTGATTCTCAATTAATTTTCTAATTATAGTGATTTGTTCCTCAATTAACAAATCCATAATTATTACTGAATTATTCCCCAATTTGTAATTAATGCTGATTTTATTCTTATTTGATTAGGCTACTTATATCCTAATCAAATAGTCTGGCCCATCAAGGGCGGACTTGGACCCAAAGTCCAACATCTCCCACTCGTACTTGATGGGCCTCCCATCGTGCTTCCGTTACTCTTTCCTGTTTCATACTTGGCATATGTCGTGACCGTGTGGGCAAAAAAGGTCTTTAAGATTTGGTGCTTGTGATACTAAAAATCCCTCATACCAGATCAGCATCCAAGGACACCCTTTATATATAACCATAAGCCATATATTCATTGCCTCATATGCCCCAGATTCTCCCATACGTATTACTCATGGCATATCTAATCCCTCTCGAGTTAATATGTTGATTAACTTAGATTGCCTTCCACGCACATAGTATCCACACTTACTAGCTACATATAGAGCTAGTAAGGGGTCGACCACAGATACTAGAACATCTTATGTACCTAGGAGTAAATCTTCCTTTTTGACTAAACATCAGACCATCTTGACTTGGTTGCTTTCCTAGTTTTCACTCGTCTGACCGAATCGAGTGTGATCATGGAGCTTTAGCTAAAGTAGCTATCACCAAACCAAGCTTTCATGATGCCGCCTAAGTCTTAAGGGCATCGTGGAAGGATTCTTCCTTCTTGGGACTCACACTGTAGTGAACTAGGGATCTTTCACCTACATCCCGTGTTGCAGTTTAACTCTTAAGCACATGCAGTATGAATTGCATGCTACGGTGAATGGTTTGAGGTGTGCGTCGATTTCTTTATCTTTCACCATACAGACATTAGTTCCAAAATGTACTCAACATTTGAACCAGAACTTTCTTTTTCACAATATCTCTTTTACAATCTCATTTGTGAAAAAGAGTTCTTTGCCTGGCTATAGGTCTATATTCATGCTTCAATCCAAGTTTTGTGCATATGCACACATGTAAATCTCATCTCAGTCTAACTGAGGCGACTCAAATGCAACGATTCTTCTTAACCATCTCATGGTGATTATTTACTCATCTTACCCTCCCATGCCACAGCAAAACATGGGAAGATGGTTGTTCGTGTGAGTGAACCAACCTCTTTTGACTTCTACGACATACAAACTTGTATACCTTATATGTATTTACTCATAACATACATACTATTTCCTTTATCTTCATATAAAAGAAGTTCACGACCTTACATTTTATTTGTGCCCCAAGATTTTCACTAACTCAATGAAAATCAAGCTATGGGCTCATTAAGGGGATCTATCAACATTCTGTCAGTAGAAGGTCATTGAACTGTCGCTTTCCCTCTTGGAAAGCATATCTCTTATAGGGATATATCAAAAAGTATGTTTCGCCTTACTGTGATACTTAGGATCCTCATTATAAGATGCTATCGTTTGGATCATTCTATCCACCATTCATTCCCAATCTCTCATAGGAATTACTTTAGGCATATGGCACTTTGAATGATGGCAGAACACGCCCTGTGTTCTATTTCCATGGATAATAGGAAAAAATACTTTGTATATTTCCTTACTCCATCACCATTTGCCTAGGTCTTGTATTAGAGTATCTTTTCAAAAGAAAGTTGTTGTCTTGACAACTTAATCCATGGTTATTCTCATAACCCATTTTATAGCAGGACTAAAAATAGCTTCCAAGTCCGACAAAAAATAGTTGGTCTTATGTACATCAATGTGTACATTTATATTACCAACCATAGTCTCACATGGGACTCTATCCACCTTTTTTTATGTTGGATTCCTCATAGGACATATAACCTCTTTAGGTTTGTGCCCTGGGCTTCAGGGGTGTCTATGGGTTTGTAGTTTGGCATCCTTGGATGCCTAAAGATCACACTTGTACATGTCTTAGGTAGTAAAGACTGTATCTTCCTTGTGCAATCTCCGTTTACCTTGTCATTCAAGATATTTGTTCAACCCATGATTTTCTCAACTCAGAATTTAAGGATTCTTTGATCCTTTATTCCTTTGACTCCCTTGACACTTGTTTCACATGTCATTTGACAAAGGATGACTTCACAAAGAATCATCACTATACCATTTGGGACTCATGTAGTGTTCTTCGATTATTTTGAAGTTGGTGAGGCTCTCACCTTGTGAAACCTCATATACTACTATTTAGGTTATTGTTTCTACGAAGCCCTTAAGCTGCTTCATGTAGAGTTCATAATCCAATTTCCAAAATTTCCAAATTGGAAAGTGGCCTACACATCATTTTGATGTAGTTTCAAGACAAAGCTTGCTGTCATTGCTAAAGTTCAGAGTTAAAATGCACAATGGACAAGCTTCTATTGTAGTACCCCTTAGCCACTAAGTGTTTTAGGTTTTATATGCCCCCAACAGATTTGAGAACCTACTTGTTCCCAATCGCCTCATGGCTAGGTGACAATTTGCCTAAAACATATACTTGGCTAGTTCCAAAAAAGAATTCATATAACACTTTGCAATTTTTCTTAGCAGGTCCTTCTTGTGTCTTTCAGACACTTATAGGTAGTTATCATCACCTTCTAAATGATGAAGAGAGTATTTAATCCACTAGGGAATCTATCCCCTTATAGTCATTCGCTAGATGACAATTTACTCCAAGATGGATTTCATAGGATTCTTTTCCTATCCTATGTATAGGTTGAAAGAGGCAAGCTTCACCCAAGAGGGGGGTGAATTGGTTGATGTGATAAATTTTTTGTTTGATGTGGTGATATGACAATAGTTGTATATAGAGTAGAGTTAAGAGGATTAGTACAAAGACAGTTATACTGGTTCGGCCCAAAAACCAGGCCTACGTCCAGTCCTCAGAGATCAAGACCTACTGAGATTTTCACTATGCTTCCAAGATTCAATGGGCTCTCAGAATGCCACAAAACAACAACCGTCCTCGAATGGACTATGAGCAGAAATATTCTAACACAGAGAATTTTCTCTCCCCCTTACTACAAGTCTTACGTGCAGAAAAACAACCTATGACCTTTCTCACTTGCTTATGTACACAAGTCTTATGAGCAACAACGTTCTCTCCTGCTTACACCACTGTAAGTTATACGAGTAGCAACGCTCTCTACTGCTTGTATCTTGTAAGTCTTATGAGTAGAAAGTTTTACTATGAATTCTCTCAACTGCTTCTCTCGTAAGGATATCTACCCTCTCAAGGTCCAAATACATTGAGATCAAATGAAAAAAGAATTTAAAGTGTATACATACTCTCTTACAGAGAAAATATGATAAACACTGAAGAACGATATGAATACAGAGAAAATATGAATAACAGAGACTTGTGAATTTGCTTATGTGAATTCTTGTACTTCGTTGTATTTGATGGTCTTTGAAGATCTATATTTATAGACATTTGTTTTTGCCCGTTTGAATAATGATCATTATAGAGCGGGGCATGTTACTGTGGAAAGGCATGCGTACGTTTGAAATCTTTGAATGCGATAGGTACGTGCTTGAATGGTCGTAATGATGATGTCTGTCGTTATTTGACTTCCTCTATGTCTGTTTAATTCAAACGTTCAAACTCCTGTATCACACTTATAATACATCTTAAATGATGTTATATAATAATAATGAGTGAAAATATAATGAATAAATATCATTAAACCATATTTGGATTGAATGCTGTAAGACTGGTGCGTTTTGCTTCTGGCAGAGTCTCACTCGAGCACTGAGGGGCTCACTTGAGTGCAATACCATAGTTTCACCTTTTGCTTCAGTTTTGCACTTGCACTTCCACAAATTTTGAGAGAGTGCATTTTCACACTTGTGAGTGATGTGGGACCTTACTCGAGCACAACTCCTCCTGCTCGAGTGTCCTTGTAATTTACACTAAGAACCGCGTCTCTGGATAACACTTGCATACCATTTTAGCAAGAGTGTGATTTTGCACTTGCAGGTGATGTGGGCCCTCACTCGAGCATACATACTCCTACTGGAGTGAGAAGAATATTCTTCTATAATATACTCTTATCTTTAGCACTTGCATTAGAATTGAGAGAGTTAGATTTCTCACTCGCAAGTGCTAATGTATCACTTGGGTATATGAACTCTCACTCGGGCATGCTTGTGCTTCTCTGTTCTGTATGACTCTTGGCCAAACACTCACAGTCCCTCACTCACTAGTGCTCGGGTGCAAAACAGCTTCATGCTCGAGTATTGGTTATAGTGCTCGTGTGCATAAGTAAGATTGACAGTAATTGCTCTCGGCCAAACACTTCTTGTCCAATACTTGCATGTGCTCGAGTGTAAAAGAGGTTTATGCTCGAGTGTTAGCTCTGTTGCTTGAGTGCATCAGCAAAAACTGACAGCAGATATTACAAAACTTTGCCATATGCATTTGGTAACTTTGTAATCATTCTTTAGACTTGTAAAAACATACTTTGCATACAATTGCCTTTTGTTATCATCAAAACTTGGAATCTAACATAGGTGAGATAATCCTTTTACCTCTTACCTCTTTCATTATGAAAATGGTCTGAATCCTCCCATTCGGATCAGTGAACTTAGGAACACTTGGTTATTCCTTGTCACTTGTGAGCCTCTTAAAGAGATTCAATATGATTAATGCTCATTTCCTACTAGGAAATTTGGGTTTTCTGAACGTTGTGTCCCTCGGTTCTCTTACAGTCACTGAGCCGCCATCATTTTCACTAATGAAAAATGTGTCTTGTCAAGTTCTCAGGTCATCTCACAAAGAGATACCTTGTATACCTTAACCCCAATCTTCCTTACTAATAGGAAGAATTATAGATATAAAGTTGTTGACCTGTATGGTCTTAACGAGCTTATGCCTGATCTAAGGCCTATCCATGATTCACAGGGTAAGATTGTGACTGACATAGAGGGCATTGATCAAGCGTAAAGATATTACTATGAGTTTACATACCAACATATGGCTGATGGCCTCACTTATGCCATTATCTATGCAACTATGTCAGGGAGAGTCCTATCTCTCTATTTCTACAACTCTATTATATTGAAGGGTTCTAGGTATTGATAGTTACCTAACAATGCATTTCTTGTACACAAAATTCCTTGAACAAATCACATGGGTGTCCTAAACCCTTATTAGTTTAAAAGGTCTTATCCTTTAGTTTAACTGATTCCTCACTAGTTCAGCCATTATCTAATAGCTTCACACTTGCCAAAAATCAAGTAAACATTACTGTATTTCAAGTAAACGTCCACAACGTTAACGAAACACCAAGCTTTGTGTTTTGCCCTCACGTTCACTGGTTCACTAACGTCATATTTTGCCAATTGTAGTGGATTTTCTAAAAAAATGTTTCTTTGTCTTTCTTGCTAGGTAGAATAAGTTCTCAACTTATTCATAAGGGTATTGATCCTTTAGTACACATTATTTATCAAATACTCTTTTGCTAATTTGATCATTTCTTTTGATCAATGTGTACATGTGGCAAGAAATAGAATCTTTTATCCCTAAAAGAAACATCAAAATCCAACAAAGGATTTGAGAATCATAGTCCCATCAATCTTTAACTAAAAAGATAGCAAAGATGTGATTTGTCAGTTGTAATTGTATGGAGTGAATTAGGGTGGTTTATCTGTGCAGAGTTAACGTGCAAGTTCCAATCCCTTAATTCTATCTCTTTGTTGCTTTGTATTTGACATGAAGCCATATGCTTCTCTGAAATATCCACAACTCATGTGGATTGCTACTTTTACAACGCTTAAGGATTATCAATGTAGCTTTTCATCTTTGTATAAACCATTTGACCTCCTCTAGATCAAGTTTACCTCATAGGTTTTTTGCCATTAGGCATAGAGGATGAATCCTCCCACTCTTTAGCTAAGTTCGTCTGACTGATAGATCTTGGATCTTTCAGTCTTTCACACTTAGGTTCAATGTGGCGAATCACATTTCTGAAGGTCACAATATGCATATCAAGGGCAATATTTACTTTCGTATACGCCCACTCACTAGAAGACATAGCTCACTCTCACTTACTAGGAGACATAGCTTCCTCCCACTCATTAGGAGACGTCTTATCACAACTTACACTTATTGTTTATTAGAAAGAACTGGGCATTTAGTTTGTTTCAAGTTCTTAGTTTGACATCTACCTCAAGTGTTGCCTAAACCCCATGTTAGGACTTAGTACACTATGTTAAAACTTAACTTAGTTTTAACTTTATGGAAGAAGATCACCTATTCCACTATCTTCCAACACTATCCACATGGCTTGGATAAGGTTACATTGTTGTACCATCATAAGTTTGAACAATGTTATTCTTTCTATGCTTGATAGCATAAACCTTTTGTATCCTTCAGTTGCTTTAGCCTCTAAATGCTAAAGACTAGTTGGTAGGATGTCCCTAGCATCTCATTCTTCCTGAATGAAAGAGAGATTTGAGAGTTTCTAACTCCACAGATATCTCTATTGAGCTTGTCTTCATAAGCTCAGTCAAATAGACTTGGTTATAATTGGTCACTTAGACGATTATGGTATACAAATCATATTTGTTCAAGTAAGACAAAGGATAATTAGATAATAAGTTCACTAGTTTCAT
This sequence comes from Inga laurina, assembly GCA_963855925.1. NCBI lineage: Eukaryota > Viridiplantae > Streptophyta > Magnoliopsida > Fabales > Fabaceae > Inga > Inga laurina. The sequence continues at coordinate 21,600,242 of OY979702.1, read as the reverse complement.
GTTCAGGAGATAACTATATTGACTCCCATCCCAATTATGCTAGTTAGCTCATCACCCTTTTAACTATAGTCTTCCTTGAACACATTGCCCTTTGGATTTCTAGACGTATTTCAGAAACCCCTACTCAATAAAAAAAAATAGTTATTCAAAGAAGATAACACAATATCATCTAATCAATATGAATGTTCACGAAAACAAGAAGAGAATATGCTTAATTCAATTCTAAAAATAGATAATTTAATCATAAATTCAATGATAAAGAACATTCAAAAAAAAATTTTGCCTCATTTTGTTGTCTCTTAACTAGGTTCTCCCTCTCACAGGCCCTTCTGACCATATAAACTCATGTAGCGTCTAGCTACAATGTCCAGCTCCTCTTTGCCATGTTTACATTCACTTACTTGGATGTAATTCCAGCATACCTCTCACTTGATGATGAGATGATTCTAGCATCTCTATCTGTCTTATCCTTTGTCACAATATTTGTGATAAAGGATTGACTTTTAGAAGTCATTGCTTCAATCCAAGTGGATCAATATGGTTAGAAGCATAGGAAGACTTATTATTATTATTCAATAATCTCAAGTTGCTGCAAATTTTCAGGTTTTTATATCTAAGAGTTTGAGTCAAGGTTGGATAGGATTTTATATTCAAAAACTCATTTGAATAATCCCTCACTTTTAAAGAATCTTGCAGCATTAACCTTATGTTGTAGCTGAAATACTCTTAATAAGTGAGCCAACCTATCCCAAAAATAATAGAATCCACAGACTCAATTTTAATGTTTTTGGGAATCTCTAAAGTGCATATAAGTATCTTTTTGACTCAAAACACATCCAAATGTGCTTCAAATATATGCAAATTATATATCAAATTGAAGCTCGCGAATTTAGGGATTTTTAAGAACAAACCGCGTCTCAATCGGAGGTTCCACGCACCCACAGACGCCCCTAGAAGGTGTCTGGATTGAGAAATCTAGAAAAATTGAAAAATTCCAACGAAGGCCACTCTCAGTGGTGGCGCTTGATATCCACGCGCCACCTTACGGCTATCAGCCGACAACATGCGCCGGCTCCCAAGACTCCACGTGCCGTCCTCTTTCCAATGGTGCTTGCCACATATCAAATGGAGGCCCCAGTGGGCCCCACACGCCATATGTCAGTTTCTGGGTTTTTTTTCTTTTTTTCTTTTTTTTTTGGGTCAACTGATGACCGTTGACTTTGAAACAAAGTTAATAATTTGGTGTTAATATTGTAGACTTGAAAATTTTAAGGGGGTCTATTATTAAGTTTTAGATGTTAAGAAAATTATTTTTACATGCATGATTTTAAATTCAGGAACATTTTATGTAATTTAGCACCTATAAATTATAAACAAACATGCAATAAGACTGTAGTATGTAGATTTAAAAAAAATCACATTTAAATCCATATGAAATATCTAAATCCATATTCAGACTTGCACTTTTATTAAATTCCTAATCAAGCCAAGAGACGTCATTAGGGATTTGTGAATTTGTTGATTTTGCCAATGCGCCCTTCTACTATTTTATCCCCTTCTCACTCTTTCTCTCCCATATGAGCTAATCATGTGTTCTCTTCCCCTCCATGCTCGTAGCTCATCTGAATTCCCAGTCGGAAATAGAATTTCTAGTAGAAAAGGAAACAAAATAACAGCCCCACAAACTTGCAAAGTTAGGTTTTATGTTGTTGACAGATAGAGTGGCGTTGTTCCCAATCAGCACCACCTTGGCCACCGCAAGCATGTTTATGTATATAAACCAAGTAGAAAGCTTCTCGTCTCTACATCTACCCTCATTTTATTCATTCATTTTTTTTAAAAAAAAAAGAAGATAGACAAAAAGGATATAATATTCCAACGTACGTGATGATTTATTACAATCCAACTTGTTTTCTCGTGAATTGACTTTGAGAAACAGCAGTAAGGGCATTGGCTAATATCTCTGTCTAGCCATCAGTTATACTCTCACCGGTCCGTTTTATAAATAACAATTATTATTCTAATTGCGCAAAACGAACTAACGGCTAAAATTAGTTAAAAACAATAAATATGTTAAAAATGTGATATCTTTTCTAAATATACCCTTATTTATGAAAAGAGTATAGGAGAAAGAATGAGTAAAAATAGAAAATATGAGAAATAATGGGTAATAAATGATTAAATAAAAGAGAATTAGGGGTGAGTGTGAGATAATTAATATAAAGATATGTATTTAATATGGGTAGAAAAGGAAAAGGTATTTTAAATTTTGAGACACAAAAAATAAGTTACTTATGTTAAAGATCATCCCTAAGAGAGAGAAAGTTGTTTATAAAAAGGATTGGAAGGAGTATATGCCAAAAAGCAATTTATAGGAAATTACAATTTCTTAATCAATCAATAAATTATAATAAAGGGAAAGTACTGGATCGGGTGGAACAAATACTAGATGAACCAGTGATTTGAACTCCTTTTGCACATATCTCACCACACGAAACATAATTTTGATCGGTTCCTTTAAGAACAGAGTTTAATTATATTAACGTCATTACTTAAAGCTTGCTAAGTATCAGTAAATAGAACAGGCATACCTTCAAATCAACGAAACTTTGAAATATATGCTATCTGCTTCACACGATTGCTTTAATTTTGTGCTTATTGTTACAAGTCTCCAAAGCCGATTAAATTAATTAAATTATCCAGAAACTTGTATAAAAGTCAAATATCTCTAGCTGCAAATACTTAATAGGATCAGGAAGGGCGAAAACTTTGACTTTCTCTCCCCTCCTTCTCAAAATTTTTAAATGAATAGCTTCAATGTTGGGTTTTTGGCTCCCTTTTTATGTGGAGAAAAGCCCATGTTTGAATTGCTCAAATCTTAAGTATTTCCCATTTTATGTATTTCCTATTTTATGAAAAGAAAGGAAAGAAATAAATAGGAAAGAAGGAAAAGAGTAAGAGAATTAAAAAAAGGAAAGTTTCCCGATTGTTCTTTGTGAAAAAGAATATTCTCTTGGTGTTTCCTAATTTGAGGTTGTGTCTCACTTACTTAAGTGGAGAGAGGGTATATTAGGGTTTCGGGTAGAGAGGCCTCGCCGAGGCAGGATAGGTCGAGGCTGGAGAGGTCTGAGAAGTCTAATGTTGCAGCCATGTGAGAGAAAAACGTAATTTCATAAGTCAGTATTAGTAAATCGGCATTTGTGCATTCGTTGCCTGTTGGATAGAGCTAAAATTTGGTTAGCAGGTTAAGAATATATGGTTTATAATTTTCAACTATGAGATCATTGTTTGGAGGCCTGGTGTGAGAGAAAACGGATTCATGGTCGGGGACATTTTTTCTGGTATTTTGAACTGCTTTATTCTCTATTTTAAGATGGTAACTTTTCTTATTTAGCTGGGTGATTGTACATGTTTGTGCATTTGTTTGAGACTCTCTTGTACCCTATTTTGATCATAGTGGATCATATTTTTATTATTCTGAACGACGTGTGGTTTTTATCCTAGACTTGAGAGATTATCCATTTATTTGTTTATTTGTTTTCCCATAGACTCTTACAAGCTTCCAATTTTTGTTCATTTATTTGTTTTTGTTTGTTCATTCAATGATACTTTACTGGTTAATGATCGTAGTTTGTGACTTCATTTACATACTAAAGTTTAAATCGGATTCCTCGTCAATACGTAAAAGTCATGACAGCTATAGTTAAGGGCTTGCAAACTTTTAATTTTCTTTAAACTTAAGCTCGCAGGTTTGCATTGTGCGAGCTTGTCGTCGTTGAAAATTTATCCTCAAGGTTGCGACGACAATCACAATAATCTCTCTGTTTCTGTGTGTGGCAGATGTGGTAGACTTATTCCAGGTTTTTAGATTGCAGTCGATGATCATTACTTGCTTCTTGGTTGCATAATGCTTACCAATTTTTTACCAACTTGGGTTGATATAAAATATGAAGTCGTTTTTTCAACTTTCTTCAAAGGAAAAAAAATGGAGTCATTTTGCGAAGTTAACAATAGCAGTAGTTAACAAAGATCCAAAATAAAATCAGAATATTCTGTTCTGTTGATCGGTGATTGGCTTAGTCATATAATTGTTGGGCTTTTGTAAAAGTATTGCTAAGCAATTCCAACTAAAAAAACAATTAACTAGCAGCGGAATTTAGTGACAGAATTCCATCGCTAATTTGACTTAGTGCTCGCAATAAGTACTTATAGATCGTGATTTACGGTATACGAGATAAGTATATGAGAGGAGTTTTATCTCGACTTACGTAATTAGTACTTATTCTTGAAAAATAAACTAATCCAAACATGTTGTAGTGACAGAATTCCGTCACTAATTAATTAGTGACAATCTATTTGACGGTAGAATTGTACAATTATTCTGTCGCTAAATTCCACAGCTAATCCACTACTTTCTTGTAGTCTTTAGTTTTGTATATGCTGCATCTTTCCTAAAGGAGAATGGAGTGATAACAGATCATAAAGCTTTCAAAAGTTATGGATTTGTTGAAACAACTCACAATCTAATGATGAAATCTCAAGTTCAACTCTGCATAAGGCTTCTACACTTTTTTTTTTTTTTTTGCTAATTAAGTACATATATCCTCCTATTATGGGCAATTCAGTCCAAGACATTGCCAGTCAGTAAATGCAAGTGTCACGCCCTTCTCTTATTTTTCATGTTTTTCAGAGTCTTTACGGAAAAAAATATGCGGTTCGGTGTGCAATACAGGAATAGCATGAAAATAGAGCATAATTATATTACAGAAATTCCCCTTAGAGATTGTATATAACACTTACAAATTATGTAGCCGGGCAAGGCTACTTGAGTATTCAACCCATCCCAATGAAACACAAACATCATCCCTCTTCGTTCCACCACAGCAATTCTCTTGCATAGTTCTTTTCTTTGTTCTCAGTATACATTCTGTCTTCATCTGTCTAAATTGTTGGTAGGGGAGGGTGAGATTCAAGAGAATCTCAGTAGGAAATAGATACCAATATGCATGCAAGGTAAGTGCTTAATGCATAATATGCTTGCATTATATAAACACGTGCTAACATAATGACATATCTGCGTGCTCAATGTTTCGTGTAACAAAACTATGGCAACAATATAAACAAAAATAAAGCTCCAATCATTCATATATGTTTCACATAATTAAGCAAAGCAATAACATGCATCAATACACCATCACAAATATCAAATACATGAAAGGAGGTAAGTTCCTTACCTTAGACCTTTTCCACCTTGAACCATGTGCTTCGATTCGCGTGCCAATCCCTCGGACTTTCAACTTGGTCCTAAAATGTCAAATGTACCATTTTAGACACTTCCATAGTGTTTCTGGTGGTTATATGAGTCTATCATAAAAATTTACCAAAATACCCCCAGGGACCTGGCCCGGCCCGGCCCGCCGTACCCGATTCGACTGTACTTTTCCTGAAATTTTGACATGGGCTATTCTTACATATTTTTGCCTAAGGAATCCATTTCTAGACTCAGAATTATCAAATTCACTGCCAAAAGATGAAATTGCCCACGGCAACCCTTATTTCAGTGTTCCAGGGGCGTTTTCATAATTATGCTTTTTCGGGCTTTTCCGAAAAGGTGACCAATTGTAACCCCACCTAATTTTCCCTCCTGAACTCAATGGAACCATTAAATTGTTGAAAATCCAATTCTAATCCTAAGATCTAGCCCTCGCCGAAATTCTCAGCTCCCCGGGAAAATAGTGGTTTTTCGGTTCTAACTCCGCAAACGTGTTCTTTTCTACTCCTAATCACTTTAATAACTATTTAATAACGTTACAACTACCATTTGAACCAAAATTGGGTAGCATAACCCTTAGGCAACTCAATTTCCATAATTTAAAACCAACAGCAATCCGGCGAAATTTCACCAATTAAATTGCCCACAGCAGCCAAAATAGTTAATATACGAAGGTTTGGAAGTTACCTCAAGCTCCCACTAGCTTTTTCTCTTCTTGGCTAAAATCCCTAAGCTCCCAAGACTGAAATTTGAGCTTCAAAACCTTAATCCACATAGAAGAATAGTTTAGGAGCGGAGTTATACACGTTAGGTAGAGATTTACCGAAGAAATCAACCTACCATACAAGTTTTTCTTCCCTTTCTCTCTCTAGAAAATTTCTGAACTTCCTCTCTCCTCCAGCTGAACTTCACATCAGATATGGTCTGAAGAAGGAGGATGATGTTTTTAATAATATATCCCAATTTAATTAATTAATTTTCCCAATTTCGGATTTTTACAAAATTTTGCCCAAACTTTGAAAAATCATAAATAATTCTAAAAAAAATCGAATTGGAGTGATTCCAATGGCTATAGAAATCTTATTGAGTCTAGTTTTAAGGAAAAATATAGCCTTTTGCTAGTTGGAAGTACAAAATTCCCAGAATTTTAATATTTACTTGCTGTTCCAGAAAATTCACAGTTTTTCTAGGCTAACTTCAAAAATTCATAACTTTTTGTATATAGCTCTAATTGAGTCATATGACCTATCAAATAAAAGCTTAGGAAGTCTACTTTCATCCTGTAAAATCTTATAATTTGTTCTCTTCATTTGATGATACAAAATCACATGATAAGCTTACTGCCTCATAGGCGATTTCACCGAAAACATTGTTTACCTTTAATTTCTAGTATCCCATGACCAACATTAACATTAGTATTGGCCAAATATTATTTTCTTATATTTTTTCTACTTTGGACCTCAATATTAGGATTTCTAGAAAGCCCAAGAGTTATTTCCATTTGTGTATACAAATTTCCCATACTCTTTAATTCACCATTTTATTCCCTTTAATACCTCACAAATAAAAGAAATGTTAGAGAATAAGTTCAAGACACCTGCTAGACCGGGGTTTAGCAGTTCGCTTAATTTAGGCTTATTCCAAAGCCTCTAGTCTCAAAATTCAGGATATTACAGTAAGCACCTCTCAGCAGGATTCAAAGCTTGGTTCACCACATTATGAGAAACTAACCCATTCTTCTAGACCCGACCCCGATGGTAGGGTTCTACACTTTAAATGCATCTCACTCAGTAAATTGATGTTATATGTAAAATATTTGTTGGGCTATAAGATATCACTCCTACGTGGAGGCTTAAGTTTTTAATTGTTTAATTTTATTTACTTCTCATGTGAGGCCCATATGATAAAAATTTGAAGAATATTACCTTTTTATATATTTCATTTCCACAAAAATAACTTTGTCTAATATATGATTGCCACCGTGATTGTATAAACAAGTTAGGTTAAACTACGCAAAATTTCCCCGAATTTTATATTATGTAAATAACTTCCCTAATCTTTGAAACTTTTCAATAAACCTCCTTAAACTCTTAAGTTATATTGTATTACTAATTTTATTAGTAATCTTTTATTATTTACAAATCGCTAGAAGTTTAAAGAGTTTATCAGCATATATAAAGTTAAGAGGGTTATATGCATATGGAAATAAGATTTAAGAGGGTATAAAGTTAGTAATCTGGGGTAAACGTCATAGACATAAAAATTTAAGGTGGTATATTAAGTTTTAATTGTACTACATGATCTAAATTCAGGGAAATTTCATGTAACTTGTGAATTATAAACAAACATATATATGCAATGGAACTGCTATAAACTTGAGAAAGAGTACATTGAATAGCTTTACATAAGAGGCACTCGTAATTTATTTTTGATCACCAACGAACATACACAAGATACACAACAATGACATGAGATTAATAAACTTGATAGAAAATAATAACACTGAACAATAGTTAAACTCCTTATTCCACACGGCTATGACATGGAGTAGTACAGTACAGTGTTGTTAAAGAATATTGAATAGGTACATAAGCTGATTTATATATATATATATATTCTCCAATCCTCTTATTTTCAAGTTTCTTTATTTGGTTTCTCATTCATCATGCCTATGTATATGGAAACATTAGAAAGCTTATCCTCTAAATCTTCCCTCATTTTACTTAATTTATTATTCATTTTTTAAACAAAAGAATATAATATACCAACGTGCTAATTATATTATTACAATTCAACTTGTTTTCTCGTGAATACACTATGAATCGGATTATATTATTTATTCATTTTACTGGTTAATGATTAGAGTTTGTGATTTCATTTACATACAGAAGGTTAAATTGGGTTCTTTGTCAATACATAAAAAAAAAAAAAAAAAAATTGTGTAATTTATGATTGCAAACGTGATTGCATATACAAATTAGGTCAAATTATGCAAAACCTCCTGAATTTTGTGTTATGATATGTAACTAGCACCTCTAACCTTTTATCTAGCGGTGTGTCAGTGCAGCTCTTACGAAGAGGAGTCGCTGAAAGAGTGGGTGTCGCTGCCCCTTCTCCTATGATCAAGATCTTGGGAACTGCTGAATCTAAGGCTCGGAGGATTCTTTTATCTGAGTTGTATTTTGGTGTTCTCCCAGGATTCATTTTATTTTAGTTGCTGTTAAGTTTATTCGTTGTTGTTTTTGTTGACTTCTGTGTGCAGGCTGTTATGCTTTTAGTTTGTTGACCCGGTTGCTCGTTTCTTCATTGATTAACAAAATATATATCTGATTGGCAAATTCATTTTATTTTAGTTGCTGTTAAGTTTATTCGTTGTTGTTTTTGTTGACTTCTGTGTGCAGGCTGTTATGCTTTTAGTTTGTTGACCCGGTTGCTCGTTTCTTCATTGATTAACAAAATATATATCTGATTGGCAAAAAAAAAAAAAAAAACCTCCCTAACCTTTGAAATTTTGTACCTAATCTCACTGCATTTTTTGATTGTTATAAATAATTCTTATACTATTAGTTTTAATTTATTCATTAATTATTTGCAAATGGCTTCAAGTTTAAGGCATATGAGGTTGAGAAAGAAGCTTTTTTCCTTTTGTCCTAGTTATAAGTCACCTCATTAAAGTTTTGAGGTGAATTTACAATTTAACCCTTCATTTATTATTGTGTTGGCTTTGTTTTCATTTAGTATTATGTATATTAAATAGGGGTAGAATTGAAAAGTTATTGAATTTTATGACAAAGCTAATGAGATTTAAGGTTTTTCTTTGACTGTGTGAAAAATGTTAGAAGTGCCCTATAAAAGAGACCAGATGAGTAGTTGTGATTGTATGTAGTGGATCCTATTTACACCGCGGTAGATGTTGTGTTTTGATCAAGTAGTACGGGACAATATTTCTGACTTCTCCCTCTCTATATGGAAAGCATGGTTGTATTTTTAGAATTTACGTACGTTAATTCAATCGAAATAGTCAATGTTCATGTTTCACACACTTCTCCAATGTTCTTGTTTTGACCTTTCTCCATTTGGTTTGTCATTCATCATGGTTATGCGTATCAACCAATTATGAAGCTTATCCTCTCTGCGTCTACCCTCGATCATTTTATATTTATTCATCTTTTTTTAATCGAAAGAGGTTAGTATTCCAACATGCTAATTATATAATTGCAATTGAACTTGTGCGTTTTCTCGTGAATAGACTTGGACAAACAGCTATATAAGAGCATTATCTAATAACTCAATCAAACTATCAGTTATATATGCCAAAAATCCATGTATAAAAAATTACAAGTCATTGTCAGTTACTCGGATATCTGATAATAGGATTCAGAAAAGGCACCGGATGCCGGTTGAAAGTATAAAAAACAGAAGAAATTACCGGTCTTTAACCGATCTAATAAATTAGTATGATACATGGAAAGTATTCATGTGGGACAAATAACACACCAACCGGTGAGTTGTCAATTTTTTCGTAATTTACCACTGTTGATGCTCCCTCAACCATAATCAAGGATGAGAGAGAATGAATGAATTAAAGAAGATGATTATGGTGTTTTAGAAAATACATGTCATATTGACTAATTTAACTAACTTCTTCAATCTAATCAAATTTGGTGAATTAAGTTGATAAATATGACATGTATTTCCAAAACACCCTAGTCATCTTCCTTATTCCCTTCTTCCCTCTCCTCCTTGATTATGGTTGATGGGGCATCAATAGGGGTAAGTTAGGAAAATATTGACAAATATAAAAACTATGCATCAATATTAACTCACAAAATATGTTGTATGTTAAGGACCGGAGGCCAGAGGGAGTATTAAATTTCCCACGAAAATTTCCTTTTTATTTATAAAGGAAATTTTTTTATTATCTTATACTGCAATCGTGTAAATGCCTAGATGGTGCGTGACTGTGTGTTGCTGTGCATAACGCCATACTTTGATCATGTGCTGCATCTCAATCCTTTGTTTGTCTTTTTTTAAGGTTTAATATTTTTTTAAAATTGAACATAACATTGAGAACATTTCTCCACCGTCATTAAAAAATAGGCATCATAATAAAATGAAAAAAGATTTTTCAACTCACCAAATTTTTCAGTAGGACGAAAATTTGGAGAAGATTATCCTTATTATATATTTAATTTCCATAAAAAAAAAACTAATTGTGAGTAATTTATGATTGCATAAGTAAACGAGGTCAAATTATGCAAAATCTCCTGAATTTAGTGTCATGATATGTAAATAGCCTCTCTAACCTTTTATCTAGCTAAAACTCGGTGTGTCAGTGCAGCTCTTACGAAGAGGAGTCACTGAAAGAGTGGGTGTCGCCGCTCCTTCTCCTATGATCAAGATCTTGACAACTTCAGAATCTAAGGCTAGGAGGTTTCTTTTATCTGAGTTGTATTTTGGTGTTCTCCTGGGATTCACTCTTTTTTGGTTGCTGTTAAGTTTATTCGTTGCTGTTTTTGTTGACTTCTGTGTGCATGCAGGCTGTTATGCCTTTAGTTTGTTGACTCTGTTGCTCGTTTCTTGATTGATTAACGAAATATATATTCTGATTGGGGGAAAAAAAAACCTCTGACATTTGAAATTTTATAATAAATCTCACTGAATTTTTACATTATTATAAATAATTCTTATACTATTAGTTTTAATTTATTCATTAATTATTTGCAAATGGCTTGAAGTTTAAGGCATATGACTTCAAAATTTGCGCCATTATATGGGTAAAAAAGTGAAGTTTAAAAGGATATAAAGCTAATAGTTTGAGGTTAGCATCATAGACTTGAAAATTTAAGGAAGTTTATCACCATTAAGTTATAAAGGTTAAGAAAGTAACCTGATGAACATGATTCTAAATAATAAACAAGCACGCAATAAGACTGTAAACTCAACAGAGTTCGATAGTTTCCATATATAAGGCACCCGTAATTAATTATCGACCACAAACAGCACACACAAGATATAAAACGACGACATGATATTAAACTGGAAAGAAAATATAAACGGAGCAGTATACTCCTTATTTCCCCGGGCTATATATTAGGACATGGAGTAGTAGAGTAGTGTTGATAATATTGAAGAGGTAGCTTTATATTGTAATGTTCTATCCGATCCTGGGAACCCGAGTGACTCTGCCCTGACGGTTGACCCAAACGCGAACCCGATCGCACCGGAAGTCAGCTGTGACGGAGGATCCTTCCACCACAATTATCACTCTCACCCATCGGTTCTCTCTCTCTATTATTGCTTCTGCTCTCTGTCCTCCCACGCCTACCAGCCCTGGCCATGAATCCTTACCTTCACTCACATCAACACGCAAGTCACAAATATGTACCAGGAAAAAGAACCAGAATAATCAAACAAGACTTAACATATGGATTATAACATTATTATCGAATAACAACGTTCTCTTCTCTATTACCTCGACAGCGACCTGACATGTCTTCAACGTAGTGGGGATTTCCCTGCAATCTGTCTAAAGTGGTTTATGTGTTTTGTTTGGGATATGTCGCTTTGTATGCAGGGGATCCTATTTATAGGACGGGTGAGGTTGTGTTTCGTTGATCAAGTAAGCTACGGACATTTCTGACTACTTCTCCCTCTCTCTATATAACAAGCACGGTACGTTGTTCTTTTAAAAATCCGTACATACGTTAATTATATTCAATTGAACTCGTTTTCTCGAGAATAGACTTGGACAAACATCTATATAAGGGCATTATCTAAGTATTCGTGTGGAACAAATAATAGATGAACCAGTGATTTGAACTCCTTCCGGATATCTCAGTTAAAAATAAAATTGAATACAATATTATTAAAACCATTTCTCTACCGTCATCAAATAATAACACCATCAGCATAGAAATGATTTTTCTGCTTTCCCAACTTCTTCCACGTGGTTAACATTAGAAGAAAAATGTCTTTATTCTATATTCATTTCCAATCAAGTAAGTAATTTTGTGTCCTTTATTATTACAAAACTTCTGTGAATTTTATGTTATATGCAAGTGACCTGTAACCTTTGAGATTTTTCAATAAATCACTCAGTATTCTTACATTTATATAAATAATTCTTGCACTGTTGTCTATCCATTATTTACATGTAAATAAATTAAAATTTAAGGGAATTATATGTATATAAAAATTAAAGTTTGAAAAGGTACAAAGTTAATAATTTGGGGGTTAATGTCATAGACCTAAAAAATTTAAGGGGGTTTATTATTAAGTTTTAAATGTTAAGAAATTTATTTTTACTTGGATGACTTTGAATTCATAAACATTTTATGTAATTTAGCCTAACTATAAATTACAAACAAACATGCAATAAGGCTGGCCGCAAACTCTACACCCTCCTCTGGTCCTATATATAAGGTAGTGAGAGAAGCTTTCTTTCTTTTGTCCTATTTATAAGGCACCTCATTAAAGATTTGAGGTGAATGTACAATCTAACCCTTCATTTATTATTGTGTTGGCTTTGTTTTCATTTAGTGTTATGTATATTAAATGGGGGTAGAATTGGAAAGTTGTTGAATCTTATAGCGGAGCTAATGAGATTTAAGGTTTTCCTTGGACTGTGTGAAAAATATTTGAAGTGCCCCATAAAAAGGAACAGATGAGTAGTTGTGATTGTATGTAGTGGATCCTATTTACACCGCGGTAGATGTTGTGTTTTGATCAAGTACGGGACAATATTTCTGACTTCTCCCTCTCTATATGGCAAGCATGGTTGTATTTTTAGAATTTACGTACGTTAATTCAATCGAAATAGTCAATGTTCATGTTTCACACACTTCTCCAATGTTCTTGTTTTGACCTTTCTCCACTTGGTTTGTCATTCATCATGGTTATGCGTATCAACCAATTATGAAGCTTATCCTCTCTATGTCTACCCTCGATCATTTTATATTTATTCATTTTTTTAATCGAAAGAGGTTAATATTCCAACATGCTAATTATATAATTGCAATTGAACTTTGCGTTTTCTAGTGAATAGACTTGGACAAACAGCTATATAAGAGCATTATCTAATAACCCAATCAAACTACCAGTTATATATGACAAAAATCCATGTATAAAAAATTACAAGTCCTTGTCAGTTACTCGGATATCTGATAATAGGATTCAGAAAATGTAACCCCCTACATTAATAACCAAATTTATAGTTCGAGAATGCGTCATTAAGTTGAAATTGAGACCAGTGGTTAATTTAAAACTTTTCCAAAACTTGTTTTGTGCGACCAAAAATTCCTGACAACGCTCAAGTTTTGTTACTTAATAAAGCGTTTACAACGCTTAGTTTCCCATATAGGGGATTACACAACACTATTTAATATATACAACAGGTGCAACTAATCCCCAACAAAATATGACAACAAACTAACCAAATTAAAGTTCCTAGCTAGAAGCTCTAACCGCCTTTCGTCACTTGCTTTTCCTTTGAACCGCTGCCCTTGCTGTAGGTTAATTATTGGAAAGAATGAGATTCAAAAGAATCCCAGTAGTAACAATTCACTTATAACATGTACAATCACAAAGCATGTAAGCAAATCACAACAAGAACACAACGGCATTTTTGCGACAGCTTTTGCTGCATTCACAACGGCATGTTTCACAACAGCATGTTTCATAACAGCACAACAACGGCATTTCACAAGCGCAATGTTACATCACGACATCTTCAATGAAATGACATACATGCAAGGCATCATACACATAATAAGAGAAAGAGTCACTGCCTTATTCTTTCCGCTTGTGCACTAGCACTGGTTTATCACATGCAGGGCAAATGTCAAATCATATTATTAGAATTACAGGCAATAGGTTATTACCTAATCCAATTCTTTAATTCAAACACTCAAGTTGGTTATTATTAGGGACATTTAATCAAATCAACTAAGGAGTTAAAGTGGTCAATTAACCTCATAGATCAATTCCTAACCTCAAAGTTCAACAATACTACATTATGCCATTACATCTTCAATTTTCGCACAAGAGACCAAATCTGCCAGAATTTTCTCCAGACTTTGAAAAATCATAACTAATTCTAAAAAAATCAAAATGAGGTGATCCCAAGTCCTATGGAAAGCTATTGAAGTCCTCTTCATATGAAAAATATGAATCATTACTGGAAATCACCACACAATTCCAGAATTACACAAAATCCCACACTGCTCCAGAATTAAGTCCAGTTTCGACATCAAGCTTTGGGCAACCAGAACTCCCAGCTCAAAAATCGAAATGACATAAATTATATGTTCATTTTGAAGCTTGGAATGTGAGCTTTAAGAGTGGAAAGTTTCATAATTTTTAGAGATCTTTTGTTTATCCAAAAACACCACACAAGTAGAGTACCTCGCTGGAATTCTGTTCGAGCTGAAAACCCAAATTTACATTTTGAGTTTCAATGACCCAAAATTCACAACCCAGGGCTATTCCCACATAATTTTTCATGTAGAACACAATGGTAACATCAAAATTAATAAATGCCCACTTGTTCTCCATGTCCTGTTTTGGCAGAAAATTCAAAATAAATTCCAACAATTACCAACTTTCAATTTCAGCATCAAACTTATGTCAAATGGTTTCCAATCATCATAAACCACCAATAACACAACCAAACCATCATGAATTACCCAAACCCTTGTTTGGCCAAAATCAGGGCAGATTTACACATGCCAAAATACTTATTCAACCTACACAACCAATAGCTGAAATTGATGCTAATACTCACCTCTTGCTTCTCCTTAAGTTCTTTCTTTAATTCTTTAGCTTTTGTTCTTGCAAGGTGGCTAAAAACTCCTCTTCTTCAAAAACAAAAACCATAGAAATGAAGCTAAGGAAGAGGGGAACAAGTTTCATGAAGGTCACTTGAGCCATAGATGAGGTTAAGAAGGTGAAAAATCAAGATTAAGCTCACCTTGAAACCTTTCTTTTCTTCCTCTAAGTTTTTGCTGCTGCAAACCGACTTTGAGACAAATGAGAGGGAGTAAATGCATTCAGAAATTATCTTTCCTTGGCTCTTAATATTTGACCGAAAGTGGGCCAAAAGAAATAAAGAATATGTGTGGTGAATAATTATTCCTTCTTGGTAAAAGTTGATGATAAATATAAGATGACTTCAATTTTAATTCTCTCACCTCTCTTGCCTTTAGAATTCTTGGACGAAAAGTTTGAGAAAGATGAGGAAATATATGGATAATACTTTCTCTCTTTTTCTCTTATATCCCTAGCCACTTTTATTGACTTTTCATATGGAAAAGATGAAGTGTATGATATTAATTCTCTTTCCCTCATGTCATGCGAATATAGTCCTTGGAATAGCCAAAAGGGCTTCTTGAACTAATCATAATTTCAACTCTTCAAATGTTACTTCTTTAGTTGAAATTGTTGACTTAGCCATCATCTTTTACAACTTGGTCAAATTGCCTTCACATGTCATATTTAGTAGCCTATATTGCTTCCTCTTGTCATACGTAAATCATAGCCCTTTGAAGAAGATGATGATCTTGTAATATATCATCTTTCAATATAATATTTAATTGCCATTTTGCAGGTGAAACTTGACTAAATTCATAACAAAATTTCCAGAGGTAATTATGTCATTAATCCCACCATCTATTCTGTACATTTAGCCCTTGAGTACATTTTGGGATATTACAATTCTCCCCCCGTATAATAAATTTCATCCTCGAAATTTGTTACACGACTTGTGCCATAAACTCTAGATATTGTCTTCACATATCTGCTTCCGCTTCCCAAGTTGCTTCTCTCTGTGTCATTCCCTTCCAGATCACCTTCACAAATGGTATGCTTCGGTGTTTGAGTCGTCTTTCTTCTCTATCAATGATTTGTTCTGGCTCCACTGCATAGGTGTAGTTATCTTGCATGTCAATATCTTCATACTCGATAATGTGCGTAGGATCTGGTTGGTACTTCTTTAGTTGGGAAACATGGAACACATCATGGAGCCTGCTCAAGTTCGGGGGTAGGGCTACTCGATAGGCTACAGGCCCGATTCTCACAAGAATCTCAAAAGGACATATACCTCGGGCTCAGCTTCTTCCGCTTGATAGCTCTCTCGATGCCCATAACTGGTGATACTCTCAGAAAAACATGATCACCAATCTCAAACTCTAGAGGCCTTCTCCTCTTGTCAGCGTAGCTTTTCTATCAACTTTGTGCTGCAAGAAGCCTCTTACGGATGATTTGAATATGTGCTAAGGTTTGATCAACAAGCTCCGACCCATAAAGCTTCCTCTCAGATAACTCATTCCAGCACAAGGGTGATTGGCACTTTCTCCCATACAACGCTTCATACGGCGCCATCTGAATGGTTGCATGATAGCTATTGTTGTAAGCGAATTCAGCAAGTGGAAGAAAGCGATCCCAATTACCTTTGAAGTCGAACATAAGCTCGTAACATATCCTTTAGTGTCTGGATAGTCCTTTATGATTGACCATCTGTCTGAGGATGATAGGCTGTGCTGAATCTCAATTGAGTTCCCAATGCTTCATGCAACGCCTTCCAAAATCTTGAAGTGAATCGAGGATCACGATCAGAAATGATGTTCTACGGTATGCCATGGAGTTTCACAATCTCCTGGATATAAATCTCTGCTAGCTTGTCCGGAGAGTAACCAGCATTGATCGGTATGTAGTGTGCCGACTTCGTTAACCGGTCCACAATTACCCAGATCACATCATAATTCCTGATCTTAGGCAATCCCACCACAAGGTCCATGGTCACACTTTCCCATTTCCATTCTAGAATCTCAGGACTTTGAAGCAAACCAGGTGGTCTCTGGTGCTCAATCTTTACCTTCTGGCAAGTGAGACACCTCGCTACATACTTTGTAACATCACTCTTCAAACCCAGCCACCAATACATAGACTTTAGATTATGATACATTTTGGTCATATCAGGATGAAGAGTATATGGTCTCTTGTACGCCTCATCCAGAATCTTTTGTCTCAACTCCGCCTTAAGTGGAACACAAATTCTCTTTTGATAGTGAACTAGTCCACTAGGTGAAAAATCATAGCCCTGAGCTTCTCCCCGTTTAATTCTAGCCAGATTCCGCTGTATCCAGCCATCTTGTCTCTGAGCTTCTTCAATCTCAACCCTCATATCACTTTCCCCTTGGGAAACATTATAGTTAGCACAGACGATCTGGTTTGACCAATTCAAGTCCCTAAAATCTTCTATCAATTTCATCTCTTGAATCATCATTGTTGCAACTAGCACTGTCTTTTGACTAAGAGCATCCGCAACTACATTTTCCTTACCCGGATGATATTTAATTTCCAGGTTGTAGTCCTTAAGCAACTCCATCCAGCATCGTTGTCTTATATTCAATTCTTTCTGATCATATAAATACTTGAGACTCTTGTGGTCGTAGTACAGTTCTACCGTCATACCATACAAATAATGCCGCCAAATTTTCAAAGCAAACACGATGGTCGCAAGCTCTAGATCATGGGTAGGATAATTCATTTCATAAGGTTTGAGCTGTCGAGAGGCATAGGCCACCACAAGTCCCTGCTGCATAAGGACACACCCTAATCCCTGCTTACTCGCATCACTATACACAACGTAAGTCAAGCTGGGATCAGGTATAATCAATACAAGTGCCGTAGTCAACCTCTCCTTCAGCTCAACAAAACTATTTTCACAACGTTCATCCCACTTAAACGGTAGATCTTTTTGCGTGAGCTTCGTCATCGGCAAGGTAATCCGGGAGAAATTTTGAATAAATATCCGGTAGTAACCAGCAAGACCCAGAAAACTGCGTATTTCAGCAACAGCTTCTGGCCTCTTCCAGTCAAGTACTGCTTCCACTTTACTGGGATTCATCGAGACCCCTTCTTGCGAGATAACATGGCCCAAGAATTTTACTTCTGGAAGCCAAAATTCGCACTTACTCAACTTGGCATTAAGCTGCTTTTCATGCAATATCCCCAGCACTATTCTCAAATGATGCCCGTGCTCCTCCCTACTCTTAGAGTAGATCAGAATGTCATCGATAAACACCACTACAAATTGGTCTAAGTACTGTTGAAAGACACGATTCATGTAATCCATGAATACAGTAGGTGCATTAGTTAGGCTAAAGGGCATTACTAGAAACTCATAGTGCCCGTACCTAGTTCTGATGGCAGTCTTCGATACATCTTCTGCCTTCACTCGCAACTGATGATAACCCGACCTTAGATCAATCTTCAAAAATACACAAGAACCAGACAGTTGATCTAGAAGGTCGTCAATTCTCGGTATAGGATATTTGTTCTTAGTGGTTATCTTGTTCAATTCTCTATAATCCACACACAATCTTAGACTCCCGTCTTTCTTCTTAACAAACAATACTGGAGCTCCCCATGGTGAAACGCTAGGTCAGATGAACCCTTTTTCAAGTAAGTCTTTTATCTATTTCTTTAGCTCTGCCATTTCATTTGGGGCCATTCGGTATGGGGCTTCTGATATAGAACCAGCTCCAGGCACAATTTCAATTGGAAACTACACTTCCTTTTCTGGAGGTAATCCACAAAGATCGTCTGGAAATACCTCAGGGAACTCTCTTACCACGGGTATAATTTCTAAGGTTTCTTCTGTCTCTCCCTGCACAAAAAAGAATACCATATACCCCTGGCACCCCCTCTCTAGATATTTCTCAGCTTTAGCCGTTGAGAGGAAGTTCAAACTAGAATTCGCATTATCATCCTTATGGGAATTAGGATATACTATTTTCTTGTTTCCACAATCTAGCAATACATTATTCGCCGTCAACCAATCAAAACCCAATATGACTTCAAATTGGTAGAGCGGTAGACAAATCAAATCAATAATAGACTCATGCCCCTCAACAGTTATTATAAAGTTCAAACAAGCCTCAGCTGTCACAACCCTGACAACCATCGGCGATGACACAACCAAATCAAATGGCATTTTATGAACATGTAATCCTAGGCGCTTCACACAGTCATAGGCAATGAAGGAATGACTTGCACCTGAATCAAATAAAGCTTGCAGTAAACTACCATTGAGAAAGATTTTACCTTGAATCAGGTCGGGGGACTTCCTGATTCCTGGGCCTTTGCTCTATCGACGACCGTCTGCATTCAGGGCCATCTGCATTCAGTAGCAATATGTCCCGGTTGTTTACAGTTATAACAAACTACTTGCCCTGTACATGTTCTACCAGGATGTGCCCTCCCACAATGAGTGCATGTCAATATTGTTGGGGGTTTCTGATTATCACGACCCTCAGATTGATAAGGCTTCTTACTAGTACCCTTAGCTAAGAACCCTTGTCCCTTCCGCTTTTGGGAAGTATTCCCCTTATTAGGCTCACTGCGGTTGCTGGTAGCTTTGGCAGGATACAAATCTCTTAGATTGTTTTATGTGATTCTACATTCTTCAACCGCTTTATTGAACTTAGAAAACAAATGAGTGGCCAATCTCTTTCTTAGTTCTCGTCTTAGACCACGAATAAGCATGTCTGAACTCCATTCTTCGTCATCCATTCTCCGAAGATAGGAGGAATACCGGGACAACCGGATGAAACATGACAGATACTCATCAAAGGTCTCCATGTCTCCTTGTTTGATATTTAGAAATTCAGTTTCCTTCTCAAGCCTCACCAACTTGGGGAAATATTTCTCGTTGAACTGTCGTTGAAACACTTCCCAGGTCAGTGGTACATTGCAGCTTCAAAGTGTTAGGGCAATATTCCGCCACCAACGGTCTGCATCTCCTTCCAACATTGTACACCGCTAACCTCGCTTTCACCTCTGATAGACATTCAAGAACCTCGACGATCGTCTCTAGTCTGTTCAACCAGTCTTTAGCTACTTGAGGATCAAATCTGCCTTTAAACACCGGTGGCAAGTGCTTGCAGAATTTGGAGACCCAATACTATAGATCCCTCTCGTCACAGGCTGGCACTTCATGTAACTCTAGGTTTGGTTCGGTGTGAGGAGGTGACTCTGGAGGTCTAATGGACCCTTCAGTGGTTTCTTTGTGATGTGTGTCCTCTTAAGTCTCTTCTTGAGTAGACTGGCCGCGGTCTTTATTGCGTTTTGCCCTTTCCTCTCTAGCTCTTCTCCTAGCTCATTAATCATGTCTCTTTGTTCCCTTATCAGACCCATCATCTCCCGCATAGGGTCTGGTGGATTGTCATTAAGCACCACCTCCACTTCTGGTTCTACTCTTCTGATTCCTGAGCGAACCATTGTGTCTTTCAATTCTATAATAATTCACCATGTCAGTATCATAACAAATGTATACACATAGTCCTTAAATCTTGTATATATCGGCCAGCAATAATACTCATGTGTATACCACAAAAAATCATAAAGTCATCTTTTATGACTAAGGCACAAACTATAGTAACTATCCTAGCAAATCCTACCCTTGCCAGGAACTACAGCTCTGATACAAAAAATGTAGCCCCCTACCTTAATAGCCAAATTTATAGTTCGAGAATGCGTCATTAAGTTGAAATAGAGACCAGTGGTTAATTTAAAACTTTTCCAAAACTTGTTTAGTGCAGCCTCACGTTCACATCTCGAATATAATTGGTCTGTCCAGTTCGGTTCCATTCATACATATCAGAGTGCAACCAAAAATTCCCGAGAACGCTCAGGTTTCGTTACTTAATAAAGGGTTTACAATGCTTAGTTTCCCATACAGGGGATTACACATCACTATTCAATATATACAACAGGTGTAACTAATCCCCAACAAAATATGACAACCAACTATTAAAATTAAAACTCCTAGCTAGGAGTTCTAATTGCCCTTCGTCACTTGCTTTTCCTTTGAACCTCTCGCCCTTACTGTAGGTTAATTATTGGAAAGAATGAGATTCAAAAGAATCTCAGTAGTAACAATTCACTTATAACATGTACAATCACAAAGCATGTAAGCAAATCACAACAACAACAACAACACAACGGCATTTTTACAATAGCTTTTGCTGCATTCATAATGGCATGTTTCACAACAGCATGTTTCACAACAGCACAACAACGGCATTTCACAACGTCAATGTTACATCACGGCATATTCAATGAAATGACATACATGCAAGGCATCATACACATAATAAGAGAAAGAGTTACTACCATATTCTTTCCGCTCGTGCACTGGCACTGGTTTATCACGTGTAGGGCAAATGTCAAATCCTATTATTAGACTTACGGGCGACAGGTTATTACTTAATCCAATTCTTTAATTCAAACACTCAAATTGGTTATCATTAGGGACATTTAATCAAATCAACTAAGGAGTTAGAGTGGTCAATTAACCTCAAAGACCAATTCCTAACCTCAAAGTTCAACAATACTACATTATGCCATTACATCTTCAATTTCGCATAAGGGACCAAATCTACCAGAATTTTCTATAGACTTTAAAAAATCATAACTAATTGTACAAAAATCAAAATGAGGTGATCCCAAGTCCTATGGAAAGCTATTGAAGTCCTCTTCATATGAAAAATATGAATCATTACCGGACATCACCACACAATTCCAGAATTATACAAAATCCCACACTGCTCCAGAATTAAGTCCAGTTTTGACATCAAACTTTGGGCATCCAAAACTCTCAGCTCAAAACACGAAATGACATAAATTATATGTCCATTTGAAGCTTGGAATGTGAGCTTTAAGACTGGAAAGTTTCATACTTTTTACAGATATTTTGATTATCCAAAAACACCACACAAGTAGAGACCCTCGCTGAAATTCTGTTCAGGCTGAAAACCCAAATTTACATTTTGAGTTTCAATGACCCAAAATTCACAACCCATGGCTATTCCCACATAATTTTTTGTGTAGAACACAATGGTAACATAACCAGTTTTGAGGTGAATGTACAATTTAACTCTTCATTTATTATTGTAGCAGAGCTTATGAGATTTAAGGTTTTCCTTGGACAGTGTGAAAAATGTTAGAAGTGCCCCATAAAAAGGACCAGATGAGTAGTTGTGATTTTATGTAGTGGATCCTATTTACACCGCGGTAGATGTTGTGTTTTGATCAAGTACGGGACAGTATTTCTGACTTCTCCCTCTCTATATGGCAAGCATGGTTGTATTTTTAGAATTTACGTACGTTAATTCAATCGAAATAGTCAATGTTCATGTTTCACACACTTCTCCAATGTTCTTGTTTTGACCTTTCTCCACTTGGTTTGTCATTCATCATGGTTATGCGTATCAACCAATTATGAAGCTTATCCTCTCTACGTCTACCCTCGATCATTTTATATTTATTCACTTTTTTAATCGAAAGAGGTTAATATTCCAACATGCTAATTATATAATTGCAATTGAACTTGTGCGTTTTCTCGTGAATAGACTTGGACAAACAGCTATATAAGAGCATTATCTAATAACTCAATCAAACTATCAGTTATAAATGACAAAAATCCATGTATAAAAAATTACAAGTCCTTGTCAGTTTCTCGGATATCTGATAATAGGATTCAGAAAAGGCATGGGATACCGGTTGAAAGTATAAAAAAACAAAAGAAATTACCGGTCTTTAACCAATCTAATAAATTAGTATGATACGTGGAAAGTATTCGTGTGGGACAAATAATAGAAGAACCGGTGAGTCGTCAATTTTTTCGTAATTTACCCCTATTGATGCTCCCTCAACCTTAATCAATGATGAGAGAGAATGAAGGAATTAAAGAAGATGATTATGGTGTTTTAGAAAATACATGTCATATTGACTAATTTAACTAACTTCTTCAATCTAATCAAATTAGGTAAATTAAGTTGGTAAATAAGACATGTATTTCCAAAACACCCTAGCCATCTTCCTTATTCCCTTCTTCCCTCTCCTCCTTGATTATGGTTGATGGGGCATCAATAGGGGTAAGCTAGGAAAAGCTTGACAAATATAAAAACTATGCATCAATATTAACTCGCAAAATATGTCGTATGTTATGGACCTGAGGCATGAGGGAGTATTAAATTTCCCACCAAAATTTCCTTTTTATTTATAAAGGAAAATTTTTTATTTTCTAATACTGCAATCGTGTATATGCCTAGATGGTGCGTGACTGTGTGTTGCTGTGCATAACGCCATACTTTGATTATGTGCTGCATCTCAATCCTTTGTTTGTCTTTTTTGTAGGTTTAATATTTTTTTAAAATTGAACATAACGTTGAAAACATTTCTCTACCGTCATTAAATAATAGGCATCATAATAAAAAGAAAAAAGATTTTTCAACTCACCAAATTTTTCCGTAGGATGAAAATTTGGAGAAGATTATCCTTATTATATATTTAATTTCCAAAAAAAAAAAACTAATTGTGTGTAATTTATGATTGCATAAGTAAATGAGGTCAAATTATGCAAAATCTCCTGAATTTAGTGTCATGATATGTAAATAGCCTCTCTAACCTTTTATCTAGCTAAAACTCGGTGTGTCAGTGCAGCTCTTACGAAGAGGAGTCACTGAAAGAGTGGGTGTCGCCGCCCCTTCTCCTATGATCAAGATCTTGACAGCTTCTGAATCTAAGGCTAGGAGGTTTCTTTTATCTGTGTTGTATTTTGGTGTTCTCCTGAGATTCACTCTTTTTTGGTTGCTGATAAGTTTATTCGTTGCTGTTTTTGTTGACTTATGTGTGCATGCAGGCTGTTATGCCTTTAGTTTGTTGACTCTGTTGCTCGTTTCTTGATTGATTAACGAAATATATATTCTGATTGGACAAAATAAAAACCTCTAACATTTGAAATTTTATAATAAATCTCACTGAATTTTTACATTATTATAAATAATTCTTATACTATTAGTTTTAATTTATTCATTAATTATTTGCAAATGGCTTGAAGTTTAAGGCATATGACCCCAAAATTTGCGCGATTATATGGGTAAAAAACTGAAGTTTAAAAGGATGCAAAGCTAATAGTTTGAGGTTAGCATCATAGACTTGAAAATTTAAGGAAGTTTATCACCATTAAGTTATAAATGTTAAGAAAGTAACTTGATGAACATGATTCTAAATAATAAACAAGCATGCAATAAGACTGTAAACTCAACAGAGTTCGATAGTTTCCATATATAAGGCACTCGTAATTAATTATCGACCACAAACAGCATACACAAGATATAAAACGACGACATGATATTAAACTGGAAAGAAAATATAAACGGAACAGTATACTCCTTATTTCCGCGGGCTATATATTAGGACATGGAGTAGTAGAGTAGTGTTGATAATATTGAAGAGGTAGCTTTATATTTTAATGTTCTATCCGATCCTGGGAACCCGAGTGACTCTGCCCTGACGGTTGACCCAAACGCGAACCCGATCGCACCGGAAGTCAGCTGTGACGGAGGATCCTTCCACCACAATTATCACTCTCACCCATCGGTTCTCTCTCTCTATTATTGCTTCTGCTCTCTGTCCTCCCACGCCTACCAGCCCTGGCCATGAATCCTTACCTTCACTCACATCAACACGCGGGTCACAAATATGTACCAAGAAAAGGAAGCAGAATAATCAAACAAGACTTAACATATGGATAATAACATTATTATCGAATAACAACGTTCTCTTCTCTATTACCTCGGCAGCGACCTGACATGTCTTCAACGTGGGGATTTCCCTGCAATCTGTCTAAAGTGGTTTATGTGTTTTGTTTGGGATATGTCGCTTTGTATGCAGGGGATCCTATTTATAGGACGGGTGAGGTTGTGTTTCGCTGATCAAGTAAGCTACGGACATTTCTGACTACTTCTCCCTCTCTCTATATAACAATCACGGTACGTTGTACTTTTAAAATTCCGTACATACGTTAATTATATTCAATTGAACTTGTTTTCTCGAGAATAGACTTGGACAAACATCTATATAAGGGCATTATCTAAGTATTCGTGTGGAACAAATAATAGATGAACCAGTGATTTGAACTCCTTCCGGATATCTCAGTTAAATATAAAATTGAATACAATATTATTAAAAACATTTCTCTACCGTCATCAAATAATAACACCATCAGCATAGAAATGATTTTTCTGCTTTCCCAACTTCTTCCACGTGATGAGCATTAGAAGAAAAATGTCTTTATTCTATATTCATTTCCAAAAAAGTAAGTAATTTTGTGTCCTTTATTATTACAAAACTTCTGTGAATTTTATGTTATATGCTAGTGACCTGTAACCTTTGAGATTTTACGATAAATCACTCAGTGTTCTTACATTTATATAAATAATTCTTAAACTGTTGCCTATCCATTATTTATATGTAAATAAATTAAACTTTAAGGGAATTATATGTATATAAAAAATAAAGTTTCAAAAGGTACAAAGTTAATAATTTGGGGGTTAATGTCATAGACTTAAAAAATTTAAGGGGGTTTATTATTATGTTTTAAATGTTAAGAAAATTATTTTTACTTGGATGACTTTAAATTCATAAACATTTTATGTAATTTGGCCTAACTATAAATTATAAACAAACATGCAATAAGGCTGGCCGCAAACTCTACACACTCCTCTGGTCCTATATATAAGGTAGTGAGAGAAGCTTTCTTTCTTTTGTCCTATTTATAAGGCACCTCATTAAAGTTTTCAGGTGAATGTACAATTTAACCCTTCATTTATTATTGTGTTGGCTTTGTTTTCATTTAGTATTATGTATATTAAATGGGGGTAGAATTGGAAAGTTGTTGAATCTTATAGCAGAGCTAATGAGATTTAAGATTTTCCTTGGATTGTGTGAAAAATGTTAGAAGTGCCCCATAAAAAGGACCAGATGAGTAGTTGTGATTGTATGTAGTGGATCCTATTTACACCGCGGTAGATGTTGTGTTTTGATCAAGTACGGGACGATATTTCTGACTTCTCCCTCTCTATATGGCAAGCATGGTTGTATTTTTAGAATTTACGTACGTTAATTCAATCGAAATAGTCAATGTTCATGTTTCACACACTTCTCCAATGTTCTTGTTTTGACCTTTCTCCACTTGGTTTGTCATTCATCATGGTTATGCGTATCAACCAATTATGAAGCTTATCCTCTCTACGTCTACCCTCGATCATTTTATATTTATTCACTTTTTTAATCGAAAGAGTTTAATATTCCAACATGCTAATTATATAATTGCAATTGAACTTGTGCGTTTTCTCGTGAATAGACTTGGACAAACAGCTATATAAGAGCATTATCTAATAACTCAATCAAACTATCAGTTATAAATGACAAAAATCCATGTATAAAAAATTACAAGTCCTTGTCAGTTTCTCTGATATCTGATAATAGGATTCAGAAAAGGCATGGGATACCGGTTGAAAGTATAAAAAAACAAAAGAAATTGCCGGTCTTTAACCAATCTAATAAATTAGTATGATACGTGGAAAGTATTCGTGTGGGACAAATAATAGAAGAACCGGTGAGTCGTCAATTTTTTCGTAATTTGCCCCTATTGATGCTCCCTCAACCTTAAGCAATGATGAGAGAGAATGAAGGAATTAAAGAAGATGATTATGGTGTTTTAGAAAATACATGTCATATTGACTAATTTAACTAACTTCTTCAATCTAATCAAATTAGGTAAATTAAGTTGGTAAATAAGACATGTATTTCCAAAACACCCTAGCCATCTTCCTTATTCCCTTCTTCCCTCTCCTCCTTGATTATGGTTGATGGGGCATCAATAGGGGTAAGCTAGGAAAAGCTTGACAAATATAAAAACTATGCATCAATATTAACTCGCAAAATATGTCGTATGTTAAGGACCTGAGGCATGAGGGAGTATTAAATTTCCCACCAAAATTTCCTTTTTATTTATAAAGGAAAATTTTTTATTTTCTCATACTGCAATCGTGTATATGCCTAGATGGTGCGTGACTGTGTGTTGCTGTGCATAACGCCATACTTTGATTATGTGCTGCATCTCAATCCTTTGTTTGTCTTTTTTGTAGGTTTAATATTTTTTTAAAATTGAACATAACGTTGAAAACATTTCTCTACCGTCATTAAATAATAGGCATCATAATAAAAAGAAAAAAGATTTTTCAACTCACCAAATTTTTCCGTAGGATGAAAATTTGGAGAAGATTATCCTTATTATATATTTAATTTCCAAAAAAAAAAAAACTAATTGTGTGTAATTTATGATTGCATAAGTAAATGAGGTCAAATTATGCAAAATCTCCTGAATTTAGTGTCATGATATGTAAATAGCCTCTCTAACCTTTTATCTAGCTAAAACTCGGTGTGTCAGTGCAGCTCTTACGAAGAGGAGTCACTGAAAGAGTGGGTGTCGCCGCCCCTTCTCCTATGATCAAGATCTTGACAGCTTCTGAATCTAAGGCTAGGAGGTTTCTTTTATCTGTGTTGTATTTTGGTGTTCTCCTGAGATTCACTCTTTTTTGGTTGCTGATAAGTTTATTCGTTGCTGTTTTTGTTGACTTATGTGTGCATGCAGGCTGTTATGCCTTTAGTTTGTTGACTCTGTTGCTCGTTTCTTGATTGATTAACGAAATATATATTCTGATTGGACAAAATAAAAACCTCTAACATTTGAAATTTTATAATAAATCTCACTGAATTTTTACATTATTATAAATAATTCTTATACTATTAGTTTTAATTTATTCATTAATTATTTGCAAATGGCTTGAAGTTTAAGGCATATGACCCCAAAATTTGCGCGATTATATGGGTAAAAAACTGAAGTTTAAAAGGATGCAAAGCTAATAGTTTGAGGTTAGCATCATAGACTTGAAAATTTAAGGAAGTTTATCACCATTAAGTTATAAATGTTAAGAAAGTAACTTGATGAACATGATTCTAAATAATAAACAAGCATGCAATAAGACTGTAAACTCAACAGAGTTCGATAGTTTCCATATATAAGGCACTCGTAATTAATTATCGACCACAAACAGCATACACAAGATATAAAACGACGACATGATATTAAACTGGAAAGAAAATATAAACGGAACAGTATACTCCTTATTTCCGCGGGCTATATATTAGGACATGGAGTAGTAGAGTAGTGTTGATAATATTGAAGAGGTAGCTTTATATTTTAATGTTCTATCCGATCCTGGGAACCCGAGTGACTCTGCCCTGACGGTTGACCCAAACGCGAACCCGATCGCACCGGAAGTCAGCTGTGACGGAGGATCCTTCCACCACAATTATCACTCTCACCCATCGGTTCTCTCTCTCTATTATTGCTTCTGCTCTCTGTCCTCCCACGCCTACCAGCCCTGGCCATGAATCCTTACCTTCACTCACATCAACACGCAGGTCACAAATATGTACCAAGAAAAAGAAGCAGAATAATCAAACAAGACTTAACATATGGATAATAACATTATTATCGAATAACAACGTTCTCTTCTCTATTACCTCGGCAGCGACCTGACATGTCTTCAACGTGGGGATTTCCCTGCAACCTGGAAGAGGAGTGACTGAAAGAGTGGGTGTCGCTGCCCCTTCTCCTATGATCAAGATCTTGACAACTTCTTAATCTAAGGCTAGGAGGTTTCTTTTATCTGTGTTGTATTTTGGTGTTCTCCTGAGATTCACTCTTTTTTGGTTGCTGTTAAGTTTATTCGTTGTTGTATTCCAGAAACCCCCACTCAATCAAAAAAAATAGTTATTCAAAGAAGATAACACAATATCATCTAATCAATATGAATGTTCACGAAAACAAGAAGAGAATATGCTTAATTCAATTCTAAAAACAGATAATTTAATCATAAATTCAATGATAAAGAACATTCAAAAATAACTTTTTGACTCATTTTGTAATCTCTTAACTAGGTTCTCCCTCTCATAGGCCCTTCTGACCATATAAACTCTTACAGCGTCTAGCTATAATGTCCAGCTCCTCTTTGCCATGTTTACATCCACTTACTTGGATGTAATTGCAGCATACCTCCCACTTGATGATGAGATGATTCTAGCATTTCTATCTGTCTTATCCTTTGTCACAATATTTGTGATAAAGGATTGACTTTTTGAAGTCATTGCTTCAATCCAAGTGGATCAATATGGTTAGAAGCATGGGAAGACTTATTATTATTCAATAATTTCAAGTTGCTGCAAATTTTCAGGTTTTTATCTCTAAGAGTTTGAGTCAAGATTGGATAGGGTTTTATATTCAAAAACTCATTTGAATAATCCCTCAATTTTAAAGAATTTTGCAGCATTAACCTTATGTTGTAGCTGAAATATTTTTAATAAGTAAGCCAACCTATCCCAAAAATAATAGAATCCATAGACTCAATTTTAATGTTTTTGGGAATCTTTAAAGTGCATATAAGCACCTTTTTGACTTAAAACACATCCAAACGTGTTTCAAATATATGAAAATTATATATCAAATTGAAGCTCTCAAATTTAAGGATTTTTAAGAACAAACCGCGTCTCAATTGGAGGTTCAACGCACCCACAGGCACCCCTAGAAGGTGTCTGGATTGAAAAATCCAGAAAAATTGAAAAATTCCAACGAAGGCCAATCTCAGCGGTGGCGCGTGACATCCACGCGCCACCTTACGGCTGTCCGCCGACAACATGCGCCGGCTCCCAAGACTCCACGCGTCGTCCTCTTTTCAATGGTGTTTGCCACGTATCAAATAGAGGCCCCAGTGGGCTCCACACGCCATATGTCAGTTTCTGGGTTTTTTTTCTTTTTTATTGTTTTCTGTTTTTTGGTTCAATTGATGACCATTGACTTTGAACAGTCAACGATTGACCAAGCCCTACTGATGTGGCTGTTGATGTGGCGTTGGATGCTAACGTGGATGCTCTCATTGGTGCCATGTGGCTTGGGTTGACCGCTGACGTCATCGTCTTCAACCTCCAACTGGGTCATCCCGACTCGGTTGGAGCTCCGGCGGGTCATCGCGACCCACCAACTTTGGAAGGCCATATCTCCCTTGTTTTAGCTCCGTTTTTTGTATTCTTGGTGTCATTGGAATCATAGTTCAGCGAACTACAAATCCATGGCATTTATTTGATCTGAAAATGTATTTTTCATTGATCAAATCGTGAGTGAAGTGGTAGCGGCGACTAACGACTCGACAACTTCGTTCCTTCGTTTCTCCCTCATCCAAACTCCGTTTGACGCATTCTAAGCATAATTGGAATTGTCTCTTTGAGCTCTACACATTCATACCCTTACTTTGGGCAAAAATACTCAGTTTTGAACACCCCATTTTTTTT
The DNA here is from genome assembly GCA_963855925.1 of Inga laurina. Lineage (NCBI taxonomy): Eukaryota > Viridiplantae > Streptophyta > Magnoliopsida > Fabales > Fabaceae > Inga > Inga laurina. Next base: position 21,569,710 of record OY979702.1, on the reverse strand, counting down.
GCCGACCTTGACGGCGCTGCGTAATCTGACCTGGATGTGTGTCCTCTGTGCCTCAAAAACTTTCCTAGCCTTTTGAGGGTCAAAGTCTCTTGTTTTTGGTTCCACATAGGTTCCAAAAACTCAACTTTTAAGAAATCGAAGAAGTGAGGAGAAGAAGAAAAATCTGCGCCATGAAATATATATGTGTGTGTGTGTGTATAATAATTAGAGCAAACAATCAAGAACCCAGTATCATATGTGCGCATATTAAGCTCAAGTCGAATAGCAAATATGAGAAGAGGAATTTGATGCACACAGACGCATATACAAGAAAAAGACCATATGGGTTATATAAGAAAAATAGTTTTCTTTTGGAGCACAGACAAGTTGATGCATATATGAATTAACTAATAATCACATGCAAGCTCTATGACGTGCCTTCAAGTTTATTCTTGAAGGCAGCAAAGGAACATGAGAATGACATTCATACAGAATATGTGCGTCATATGCAACAGTCACATGCTGCAAACAACAAAAGAACTAAATTATGCGGAAAGCATATTTAATTAGCACAGCGGAAATAAAAATGTGATGGAGATATAAACAAAATTATATCATTTAATTATTCACAAAGAATAAATCACACAGCCATAGGATCATCATGCTCTGGTGCCAATGTAAGAAAAAAATATAATAAGGGGAGAGAGAGAGAGAGAGAGAGAGAGAACTAGCGTACCGGGGCGAACTCATGTTCGGATCCGGGTCAAAACTCCAATGCTCTATAATTGTGCCCACACAATTATTAGACTACTAGAGCTAATTGTGATTTGCACAACATATCATCAGAACCAGAAAGATGGTAGGAGAGAAGAGAATTGCCAAAAAGCTCAATGGCGGGGTGAATTGCAATTGAGAAGGTACATCCTATTTATTGTGGTTTATGGAGGCCACTAATTAGGAAACGTGTGTACTCCTTCTTGCCCTCCAAGACAGCAATTAAATTAATTGATTCTCAATTAATTTTCTAATTATGGTGATTTGTTCCTCAATTAACAAATCCATAATTATTACTGAATTATTCCCCAATTTGCAATTAATGTTGATTTTATTCTTATTTCATTAGGCTACTTATATCCTAATCAAACAGTCCGGCCCATCAAGGGCGGACTTGGACCCAAAGTCCAACAAAAAAATATAATAAGGAGAGAGAGAGATAGAGAGAACTGGCGTACCAGGGCGAATCCATGTTCGGATTCGGGTCAAAACTCCAATGCTCCATAATTGTGCCCACACAATTATTAGACTACTAGAGCCTAATTGTGATTTTCACAGCAAATCACCAGAACTAGAAAGATGGTAGGAGATAAGAGAATTGCCAGAAAGCTCAATGGCGGGGGTGAATTACAATTGAGAAGGCACACCCTATTTATAGTGGTTTATGGAGAACACTAATTAGGAAACGTGTGCACTCCTTCTTACCCTCCAAGACAGCAATTAAATTAATTGATTCTCAATTAATTTCCTAATTATGGTGATTTGTTCCTCAATTAATAAATCAATAATTATTACTGAATTATTCCCCAATCTGCAATTAATGCTGATTTTATTTTCATTTGATTAAGCTACTTATATCCTAATCAAATAGTCCGGCCTATCAAGGGTGGACTTAGACCCAAAGTCCAACAAAGAGCTCACCATCTTCTGCTGAAATTTGCTTTCCAGTTACCAAGGTGTAGAAATAGGTGCACAATCACTCATGTTAAATTTCTTTAACAGATCCATTCCACATTTTGCTTGATTTAGAAAAATTCCTTGACAGGCTTGATAGATTTATAAACTGAGAAAATAATACGAAGGTAAATCTTTTTAGAGAAAAAATTAACTTCAGCTTCTTGACAAAGTCAATGATGTAAGCATGATTATTCCCAGTTATTAGTATGTCGTCAACATATATTAGAACAAAGATGAGTAGATTGCGTGTTTTGAGCAAAATAGTGCAATATCACTTTTAGCCTTCTCAAATCCCCATCTTACTAAAATAAATCTCAAGCGATCAAACCAAGCTCGTGGATCTTGTCTCAGTCCATATATAGCTTTGATTACATTACAAACATGATTTGGGCGTCTCTGATCAACAAATCCATCCGATTGTCGCTTGTAAACCTCTTCCCATAGATATCCATTTAGGAAGGCGTTGTTAAAGTCTAATTGCCTTATCTCCCATTGAAACATCACGACAATAGTCAGGATTACTCAAATTGTGGTGGATTTTAGACGGGACTGAAGGTCTCTCTGAAATTGACTCCCGAAACTTGTAGAACCCTTTGCCCACCAATCTCACTTTGTGCTTCAAAATTGAACCATTCGCCATGAATTTCATTTTGAATACCCACTTACTATCAATAAGCTTCTTGTGTTCATACGGCAGCAACGCCCATGCATGATTTCGTTGCAACGCATTGAATTCAGCTTCCATCGCATTTCGCCATGAAGAGGAAGACAGAGCTTCACTGATTGTATTAGGTTCTGTACTGTTAGCTAGGGTAATTCTATCCTTAGCATTTAACAAACCAATATAAGGGTGTCTAGGCCTAGTGGCCCGAGTGACCATATATGCTAATTCAGGGGCCTAGTTACTACAATTGGAGGTGAGGGCTCGGATGAAGATCCATTGGACTCAGTTGATGGAGAATTAAGAGAAGGCTTTGGTGAAATAGCCAACTCATCATCTGATTGCATATTTTCTGATGTGTTTTGTACTTCAACACTAGTTGAAACACTTGGCATGTCATTAGCATTTGAATTTTCATCCATTAAAGATTTTCCTAGTGTTGGGTTTGGATTCATTTGAATGATCAAAGGTATTAAGTGATTCGAGTTTGAAAATTGCTTTCTACACTCCATAAAACCTGAAGTGAAAGGAAACATAGAAGTGTCAAATACAACATGTCATGAGATGAAAATTTTTCCAGACTCACTTAAGCATTTATAACCCTTCTATCGAGCTGCCAAACCAAGATTCTGACTTCGAAATTGAAACTTATGTCGATTAGACAGCTGCTAACATGGAAAGCAAGCACAACCAAATGGGCGAAGATCCTTATACTCTGGTTCTATCTTCATGAGCTTAAACAGAGGAGTTCCAACTTAAAGCACCTGGGTAGGAAGACGATTAATTAGCAAAACAACTGTTTGGAAAGCATCGACCGAGTATTTTAGAGGCATATGAGTGTATGCCAGTAATGCTAAGCCAGTCTCTACAATGTGCCGATGCTTCCTTTCGGCTCGTCCATTTTGAGCCGATGTATAAGGACAAGTAAATCTCATCTTGATTCCAGCATCTTGAGCAATAGGAATAAACGCTTTAAACTTTGTTACATTGCACATTATTGAAAGGATTTAATTTTCATATTAAACTGATTTTCCACAAATGCTTTAAGGTATGAAAGGATTTGTTATAATTTGCTCAATTAGTCTATGAAATTTAATGCCTTCTTTGCCTCTATAATTGGTGGTGGGCATCAGTCAATTTGATTTTAAGCACTTTTTGTAACAAACTAAATATTCCTGTTGTTCTTGTGAGTTTTGGATAATGTTTTAGGTAATTACTACGCCTATGTTATTTATAAGATTACTTTGGCGTCATAAGTCAATTGCTACTTTGAATATTAAAAGTCAAAACTATAAAGTAAAATATTAAAACTATTATACAAGCAAGGGATAAATTTCTGTTGTTTCATCTATATAATTAACATAGAAATTCTTTATTCTCTTTGTTTCTAATTTATTTTTGTTTCCTTTCGCCAAGAATACAACTACATCAAATCCTGATTTATTAGATGGCTTTATATATTAGTCTTAAATTTATGTTAATTGATAAATTACTCCCTCCAATCCTCAATGTATAGAACCTGATTTGTGAGTTAATCTTGATTCTAAATATAAGGCCTATTTTATATATTTGTTAATATTTTCTTAATTTAACTATATTGATACTCCTCTTAATATAATCAAGGAGCAGAGATGGAAGGACTTAATGAATATAATTAGGGTGATTTAGAAAAAAATATTATATTAATCAACTTAACTAATTTTTTTAATATAATCAAATTAGGTAATTATGCTTACATTAAGGACTGAAGTGAGTATTTTTTTAAGAAAAAAAATCATTTTAAATTATTAGGAAGATTATCACAGTTTTTAGTTTCCCTCTTTGAAATAATAAACGAGTATAATGACGCTAGTGATGAGGGTCTTTTTGTGTATTAGCCTTGGGGTCCACAATAAAAAATAAACCAAAGATTGCATATAGACAAACCTATGATCATTCTCTTTTCTTGAAGATCCTTTTATTGATTCCTAAGTAATCTAAATATTATGCAAATGCAATGAAAATAAGGAAAAATGGGGTTTTGGTTTTTTTTTTCCAAATTAATAACTAAAAGAAGAATACAATTTAATTAAATACTAAACTATTGTTTTTGATATTTTTATAAAAGTGGGATGGATATGAGGAAATGAGTCTTGATAGCAAAGTTAATGGATTTCCTAGCTTCTTAAAATGATTTGAGAGTTAATATATCATCCAGTCAAATTGAAAATCTAAAGCAATCGCATTGAGTCCAATTTACTTAATTAATTATTAATCCTATAATCGCATTCTTAGTCATCTCTTAGATAAATTGTTAAAAATCATTTGATGTGTGTTTGAAGATCATTTAATACACTTGCTTCCTCTTAAATAAGAGCCCAATTGTGACATTTAATATGAAATCAATAAACTACATACTATAGTAATCACATATAATGCATAATCTCATTAGAATATATGAAAATAAGTTCAATACATAGTCTAAATGTATCAAAGAAAAATTCAACACAAACGTAAACCAATAAGGACAAATACATAGTCTTACAAATATATACCAACTACAAAATCAAATCAAACAGATTATAATACATCTAATGCTTTAATGGAAAACTAATAAACTCCCCTTTACAGCGTATTAAAGCTCTAGCCATATTCTTCACCACCAAAACTCGAGAGATTTAGCTGCACATGAGCTCAATTGCAACCTCAATTCCATCAAAATTCTGAAAATCCGTGAATTAGGTGAGAGCTGAATCTAATTAAAGAGTCGGAGAAGGTCCCCGGAATCTGCAGAACTTCGCTAGAAAAGCACAGAATCTCGCTAGAATTCTGATTTTTCCTTGTTGTTGTGCAGGAAACTAAGAACAGAGGAGAAATGGTGCTGCTCGTAGGTGGTTTGGTCCTCTCTCACTGTGTTCAACTCTGCTTGCCTTCTCCCACTCTCTGTCTCGGCGCTCTGCTTCTCTATTGTCCAGGTCGAGTCTCCTGCTCCGAGCTCTCTCTCCCCTCTCTCTCTCTCTCTCTTTCTTGTGATGCTCTCTCTCTCTCTCTCTCTCTCTCTGCAGTGAGTGTGGCGGTCAAACAAGGAAGAGGTGATGGTGATTGAGGGAGGGTCGCTGACGATGGTGAATGAAGTGAGAGTCACCGGCAACCAAGGAGGAAAGGTGAAGGAGTGAGAAGCCGATCGATGCTGTCGTCCTCTCTTCAATCCGTGGTGCACTTTTTGTTTTCGGTTGGCTGTGTATCCAGGAAAAAGAAGGTTTAGCCTCGGTCAAAACACAAGTTTTGGTTAGGGACTAAAGTGAGAAGTTTTAAGAGTTTCTGGAGGAACTACAATGCAAATTTTTGAAATATTTGTGGGTCATAGAATCGAATGTTTAAACCTTATGGGTCTTGTCTGTAATTTTATCTGGCATTTATATTTGCAATTTCTAGAAATTATGGGGCATTTTATTTAATTTTCCCATTCCTCAAAAAATTAATACTAACTCCAATTGACATTTTCCAAATTCTCCAATTTTCATCCAAAACACCTAATGTAAGACATAAAGTAGCATCAAAAGTCCATAAAATCATTTGCATGAATGATTACCAAATTATGACCATTTTACCCCTAATTATATTTAATTCATTATAAATGTTCCTAATTCAAATTAGTGCTTAATCATGCTCTAGTTGTTTAAGAATTAAATGAAAGAGAAAGAAGAGCTGTTGCCCTGCCATTAAGTGGATTTTGCAAAACGTATCAACATTTCATCAACAATATATATCTTTCAAATATCTAATTGAAAGGTGAACATGGGTAAAGGAAAAAACTTGAATAAAGAAAGAGATTCAAAGATAGAAGCACTAGAAGATGGTAAATTGGCATTTCAAGGGAACTGAATTTCAGATGGACATGCAAATTTCTCAATGTGTACAAGTTCTTAAGGCTTGAAAAATGTACTTAATTTGGTTGCACAAAAAAAAAGTACTTAATTAGCAACTGAAAAAAGAAAAAGAAAAAACAGAGCTGTATCATTTATTGCACAGATGTGTAAAATAATAATAACTTTTGTAGTGGAATAAAAAAGAAGCATTCCTCATTTGAGTTTCAAATGATTTCGAAACTCAGGCAATGTACACTTCAGTGTTATATGGGCTTCCTTGGCTATTCGTTCAAGCTCTCCTCAAATAGGTTTCTTTGTAGTTGGGCAAATTCCATCTGTGGCAGGCGTTATTTATAGTAAGCAGTTATAAATAAATTCACATTAAAGCAATTGACATTTGGAGAGGGGGAAATAGAAACAAGTTATATATACCATTATCCATAACAATTTTTGAATAAAAATACAACGACATTAGTAGAACCAACAAACCTTTGAAAGTACAAAGAAATGGAGATCAACCATCAAACATAGTTCCAGCCGGAAGTAGATAGAAGACAGTTTAGTTCTTTGGTGATGAATAGAGCATCTTTGTGTTCTCTGTACGTCAAAGAACCAGTCAGCAACTTTTTGGCTTGTAGCCCCATTTTCTGGTTGAAACACACAACCAAAAACAGAATCTCTGGTTGATACCCTATTTGTCTAACTGATTTGTTTGAATGAGAGGTAATTCAAAACCAAAATCTCTGGCCTCTTCTAGGCTAGTATAAACATTACCTAATTGTTTATCCAAATTGACCCTTGAAAATGAAAGCTCTCTATTTATATAAAACCTTTTTTGAATCCATTTTGATCTGTGTAGTGAATTACAGCCATTTCTGTGCTCTGAGACAAATCAATTGATTCACCACTTGGTACCAAATTACACAATATAAATTCACTTAGGTGCATAACACAGCTAGCTCCCAAAATCTGAATAACAGTTCAGACAAGGGACCTCTCTTCAGTCTTCATAATCAAAATTGTCCAGTTACAACAGAATAAACAAAAAATTAGTAGATATAGCCGTCTTCACGCTCACACAAAACAGCCAGATATGTATTTGTTTTCTTCACTGGGGGATGGTATGCATCTATTGCTTCAACCAAAATCACCACCACAGATTTTTCTTTTTTAATCATATCTTATTGGAATGATTCCAGCTTCAAGTAACATCTATTTGTATTAATTTGGTATTTTTATATGCTAATCTGTTATCTGTTGCAACTCTTGTGACTGATGCTTCTGAATTACAATTCTAGCAAAATATTGGACAGTAAACTAAAATTGCTCTAAAACTCCTGATGCAGCATGTGATAAAAGCTTCAAGTACAGTTTAAGAATCAATTGTTGCTATGTTATTTATATGGATAAAAAAAGTATTAAAAACTCAATTTCATGCTGAAATATCAGAGACATAAAACTAGAATCTGCTTTCTGAAGGTTACTCGAAAATCCGTAAGCTAGTCAATTGAATTCTATTCATATAGAGAAAATTCCTTCTTTTTTGGGTGATTGACAGAATTAGAACAATGAAACCACCCTGCAATCAAGAAGAGTACATATCCGTATGGAGGAAATCGCTTGAGATTAATATCATAGAATATTTTACAAACCCTTAAAATTGGTAATAACGAGATTCCAGTACAACGTGCTAGAAAATTAAATGAGATTCGAGCAAGATTTAATACAAAAAACTAAAATTTTCTAATAGGCCCCAAGCATAAAGTCATTCTCTCTAGTTTCATTTTTCACAATAATTAGATACTTTCTTTAGCACTTATTTAATTACGTGACATGGCAATTTTTTGTTTTATAAATATCTCTGGTTCTTCAAATTTTAATGTGTATGGCTAATAGGAGTGGAGCTGATCAGTTTGTATTTTGATAATAGAGGGTTCATGTGTGGAATTAAAACTCACTCACTATATATATTAAGTTGTGACACGCGCATGTACCCAACCAAGGGAGAGAGCATAGTTTCATGTTCGAGACATTGAGTGTGGACACATTTTCTTGGGAGGATTTGAACTTATAGTTCGCAATGTTGTAAAGTAATCCTTCTATCAAATCCAACCCTATTGGTAAAAAATGAATTATATAACATACATCTTTCTTCTTGTTGATATGTTAAAGCTAAATTATAACAATTACTTTGGTAAAATCAGCAAAAAGGAGAGTGGAGAGAATAGGTTTCTCTCTTTTAGCGGTGGAACTTTTACTGCTTGGTTCATGTTACATTTTCTGGATTGGGCTCTCGCATCTATATCGTTTTACTGGTATCCTTGGGTGATCTTTGGATTGGTGGCTGTTTTCTTCATTGGAGTTGTTGTTGTTCTTCGTCGGTGCAAGATGCAGGCGTCTCTTCGCTTGAATCTTCCATTCTGTGACACTGCTCGATTGGAATATTGTCACTCTCATTATGTTTTTGCTAAGATCTTCTGTCCTCGTATGGTGCATGTTAAAAAGCTTCAAGCTTTGATATCGATTCACTTGAATTTGCATGGTCGGGTATCTGTTATGCAGCATCATGGTAATCAATTTGTTCTGTTCTATAGCTGTTTACCCTTGGTACGTCACCGAAAGTATCAATCTCTCAGTTTTCTTGCTGTTTCTCTATGTGGGTTGAAGTTCTTAATTTGCCTATAGAATTTTATACCGAGGACGTGGTTTTTTTGTTGGTTTCGCAGTTTGTTTCACTTATCTGTGTTGATTATTCATCCCAATATCGCCTCGGTGGTTTTAGATTCAAGGTTGCATGCTCTGGTTCACGTTGGTTTTGATTTGAGCCTCATCTCTCTCTTCTATCTGGTAAGGCGGTGAAGTCAACGCCTTGGGCTGTAGAATTTGGGCTTCAAAATCGGACCCAACCCATGATGCTTCATTTGCTCAATTTGCTCATGAACCTGTTTCCTCATGCTCTGATGCTATTCCACCTGTATCTTCTAGCTCGACACTCTCTCTCAAGAGTCAAGGCTCTCACTTGGTTTCATTTCTGGTTAAACGAACTAAACTCGTTAGCTCATCTTTCCAGGTATTAATTGCTTGGCAAAACTACAGATTTGACATGAGTTTGCCTAATGATGAAATTTTCTTTTTTTCCCATTGCTTCGGTGTCAACCCTCTGGCTCCTCCACCTTTGCGCCTAGGCCATTTCAAACTACCATTAATTAGTTGCCACGACATTCATCGCTCGAGCTTTCTTGTGAGACGCTTCTTCTCTTTGTTCGTCAATGGCTCTTCTTTACTATGGTCGTTGTTGGTGGTGATCTGTAACTTCCTTTTGATGATTGCAAACTCCCGCCAAAACCGAAGGCCTTTGTTGTTGCTTTATTTGGTTCATATTTGTTTCAGTGTTTTTTTTTTTTTTTGGTAATTTGCTTCAGTGTTTTTGTTTGTCGTCTGTTTGCTTTGTGCATGTGGGTATGGTTGGTTCGTGTCCATTCGTTTTTTGGGCTTGCTAATGTGTTTTAGTGGTCCAATTGTAAGGTTTCTTCTGGGGTGGCCTGGTTTGTTTTGCAAGATTTCGTAATGTGGCCCCGTTTGCTGTAACCATTTTATATGTTTAATGCATTTTGCCTTTCTATCCAAAAAGAAAAAAAAACACACACACACACACACACACAATTAGTCTGGGACGCATAGAATAAGCGCCAATAATAAAGGAGGCAATAGTTTTATTTTCCTCTCTCGTCAATGAAAGGAACGCATAGCATAAACCCAAATGATTAGAAGAAACATATATACTTATGCTCTAAAATCTTTCTAATAGGACCCCCAACATTAAGCTGTTCTATATAGTTTCATTTTTCACAACAAAAAAGGTGCATGAGACTCCTGGAAGATAGGTCTGAGGAGGGATAGATATGTGTAACTTTACCCCACCCCATAATTAGATAGATTATTTCTAGAATTTAGTAGTTACGTTTAAATATACAGTAATTATATATATTAAGTTGTGACACATATATTTGAAAGATGACTTATATCACATGCTTCTTTTTTCTTTTTGATATATATGTTAAAGCCAAACAATAACAATTACTTTGTGCCCCAATTATAAATAAGACAATGCTTTCATTTTCCTCCCATGTTTAGGGAAAGGAAACATACGGAATAAACCCAAATGAAAGCAACATATGTAATAGAATAAAGCTAAAGTAATGAAAATGCATGAAATAACATCCAAGTTAACATTAAGAAATGAATATATATCTTACTTTAACTTTGGCATTGGTGTCTCCATCATATTCAAGAGCTCAATTAAAGAACAAATTCCTCATCATATCTTTATTTGTCAACGACTTTGGGCTTTATTCTTATATCCATTCACATTCATCTCTTATTTGTTCTTGCTTAGGTTGAGCTATTTGTTGCCTTACGTTGAGCTATTTGTTGCCTCCTTCAACGTACTGGCCTTCCTTCACTGTTCGAATTCCTGAATTAGCATCACGGTCGTCTTGCAGTAAGTATTAGCTAGCTGGAGATTCTTTTGTTTTATTGATTTTTAAGGAATAATTTCTTTTTATTTTATAAAAATTTGGTTTATATATCTTGAGCCTCTTCGTTCGCGCTTTTGTTTCTTTTCAGTGTATTTTTAGACGATCAAGTTTCTGCTAATCATCTATTCGTATTTAAGGTAAATAATAGAATTTTTTCTTACATTTCAGTAAAATTGCATTGGCTCTAACAAAAGAACACATTTGTTTTGTTTTTGTTTGGTTGGTATGGAGTAGAGGAAAAAAGAGATGTTTGAATGAAAAATGAATAATAAATCTGAATTGTGTAATTATCATTTAAAGAAATTTATTTTAACATTTTAGGAAACATTATGATAGGTCGCATATTTTTTTTAAAAAAATATTGATGATATGTTCCAAAGAATTCGATTTTTGTTTTGCAATTTTAATTTGTAAATATCTCAATTTAATTTGTAAATATGGAAGTTTAACTTATAAATATAAATTGTTAAATTTGATTTTTAAATGATGCCAATCGACCCATAAATTTAGAAGTTTGATCAACTTGTAAAAATAAATTGTTAAACTTAACTTGTAAATGACATATCTACACTTATAAGTATGCGCATTTGACTTGTAAATATTACACTTTTGAGACTTGCTTGTATTTATTTTTTTACCTGGGACCTATGGGTAATTTTCCTTAACTTTTTATTTGAAGTTTGGTGAAAGAACAATATAAAAAAAGCAGGTTTTTTCTGTTTATTTCTTTTGAATTTCACAATAAATTTATAACAACGAATACTTGTAGAAATATAGTGGACTCTTTAAAATATAAGAGTCATATATATATATATATATATATCTCATACGCTTAATTAACATAGAATAATAAAGAAGGCAATCCTTTCATTTTCCTCCCTTTTCAATGAACGATACACACAGAATAAACCCAAATGAAAGGCAAAATATATGCGATTCAACAAAGCTAAAACAATGAAAATGCATGGAAAAACTTTGAAATACACATTAAGAAATGAATATATATATCTTACCTTAACTTTGGTATTGGTGTCTTCGTCATTCAAGAGATCAAGTAAAGAACAAATTCATCATCATATCTTTATTTGTCAACGAGTTTAGGCTTTATTCTTAATTATATTCATTTACATTCATCTCTTGTTTGTTCTTGCTTACGTTGAGCTATTTGTTGTCTCCTTCAATGTCCCAGCAGTGTCAGTTATTTTCTTCGGCCTTCCTTCACTGATCGAATTCCTAAATTAGCATCAAGGTCGCCTTTATATCTTGGTCGTAAGTACACGCTAGCTGGAGATTCTTTTAATTTTTTTTATTGATTTTTAAAGAACAATTTCATTTTAGTTTAATTTATTTATTTTAAGCAGCTTCGTTTGCACTTTTCTTTCTTTTCAGTGTATTTTCATAAGAATATCAAGTCATTATCCTCCTACCAATGATCTATCTGAATTAAAGGTAAGTAACAGAATATAAGTTGTTTATTTTACATTTCAATAAATTGCATTTCCTTTAACAAGAGAACACTTTTTTTTTTGGTTAGTATATTGTTGAGGAAACAAGAGATGTTTGAACCTTTTTTTTTTCTTTTTTTTTTTGCGGCTGCTAAGATGACAATGAAAAATGAATAATTGATCTGAATTATGTAATTATCATTTGAAGTTATTTATTTTACTTATATCCTTAATATAATACTTAATTGACTTTTTTTGGAGATATTAAGCTAAATAAATTATTTTAAAGTATTTATATTTATCATTTTTCTTCAAATTAATTTATTTGATTGATAAACTGATATGTAATACAATGACATATAACATATGATATGACTAAGTAATTTATTATAATTGGCAAAAAAAAGAGGCTAAGTAATTTATTTAGCTTACTTACTTTGTCAAAAAAAAAAATCAACTTGGTCTTATATTAAGGACAAGAGGGAGTAAATTTTTAAGAAAATCATCATATGTCACAGGTTAAAAAGAAAAAAAAGAAAAGAAAAGATATTGACAAGTTCCAAGAATAATTGAATTTTTTTTTTTTACAATTTTAACTTGTAAATAATGAACTAGATTTGTAAATATGGAAGTTTAACTTGTAAATTTACAATTTTAACTTGTGAAAAACATAACTGGACTTGTAAGTATGTGGCATATGACTTGTAAATATTAGATCTTCGAGACTTATTTGTATTTTTTTTCTTACCTGGGACCTATTGGTAATTTTTCCTAACTTTTTGTTTGAAGTTTGGCGGAAAACAATATAAAATTACAAGTTTTTCTGTTTCTTTCTTTTGAATTTCACAATAAATTTATAACAATGAATATTTGTAGAAATTGGACTCTTTAAAATTTAAGATTCATATATATATAAATATATATATCATAGGTTTAATTAGGTGAATCATTGTTTGTTTGGTTCTTGAAGATGGGCATCACGACGCAATTTGATTCCAGGGTCTCTTCGGCGAACCTTTTCTTGTCCTGTCTAATTTTATTGCAAAGCTTGAGGTAAATATTTTATATTTTTGTTGACTTCATTTCAGTTGTTCACTTTGGTTTGTTTGGCGAGAGATGTCTCCATTGACCTTCCTTTCCATTCCTCACTTTTCAATATTTCCACCATTAGATTATGTATCAATGGTTGATATTTATTATGTAAAATTATTATTATAATATTAAATATTAAATAATATAAATAATAAATAAATTTATGCTTTAAAATTTGATGTGAACAGTTTACCATAGTATATTTTTATTATATTTAATATTATAATAATACTTTTACATGGTATTAAATCTCAACAACCATTAAAAGTTGACCTAATGGTGAACACATTCAACGGAGAGGAAATGGAGAGGGAGATCAATAGAGACATCAGCCTTATAATTCTAAAGATTTCATATACATAAGTAGTCCACTTAAATGACTTCTACCTATAATTATTTGAAGGCTAAGTGTACCTTCTAGTACTCAATTTTGGGAAATCACAGGAAATACTTTCAATTTTGTTTGAAGGAAAAAATTCTTCCATTTTGTTATATCAATTTTAGAGAGTATTGATCGATTAGTTTACATTGCTGTCTAAAATTTGGGTTTGCATTCAGTGCATAAAACATTGATGAGCACCTATCTCTCATTATTGTATCTCTCGTTATTGTGATGAGATCTAAGCCTTTTGAATTTAATTTGAATGATACAAATTTAAAATTTTTAGCTTGTGATTTTTAAATGATAAATTCATTTTATAGAAGTGATACTTATAAGATTATTTTTATTTTTAAATTTTACATATATTAAAATAAAAAAAAATTGACCAGCAAATAAGAAATCTATTTAGAATATTAAATTAAACTAAATTAAATTTGGTCCATCCAAAATCAATAAACAATATAGATTGGTGATAAGCATATTTATGCTCGACAAAGTGATGAGTACATAATCTGCTCTCCGTATCGTAAACTTTCGTCTGCGATAGTATAACTTGAGGATTTCTGCTTTTCTTGTACAATCATAATTAGTTTCAGTTATCATCGTTCTGCATTGGTTTTTGGCTCAAAAGATTTCAAAATTATCATCGAATCCTTTCAAAAGTAATTATGAGAATATCATTTCTTTATTTTAGATGTCCTTTAATTCAATTTTGTTTAGCATGGGGATATATATTAGAAGCAAAACATTGTTAAGTTTTTTGTCAATATTTAGATTTTATGTTAATTGGAAAAAATACAACAGCAGAATGCATACTTTTTACTTGATTTTTTATTAATAATATGAGAGACGCATCATTGCATTTTCCGTCACATGTCAAAATATTGAAAATCTTTTACCAAAAAATCGAGAATTTATCTTTCTGATGCATAAATATCAATTTTTGTTAAAAAAAAATTGTTTTAATTTGGAAATATATATGATGAAAAATAAATTTAAAGTGAGGCACTAATGAGTGTTTTATATTTTAAAAAATAATGAGATTATTTAACTTATATTTATCTTATGTTATTCTTACTTACAAAAGCGGCCTAGGAATGAAGAAATATGTGGGCAGATTTCAAATTAATGTATAAAAAAATTAAATAAAAAATTTTTTGATATGAAACTAGAAATAATAAGATTTCCTTTTTCTTTCTTTCTCTATTTTTATTTTTTGCTAAAGTATACTTGTATTCTTTTAAGTTTTATATGAGGTATACTTTTGATCCTTAACGTTGTAAAGTATATTTTTTTATCCTATATTTCTAACACAGTTAATATTGCTAATAAAAAATATTGATACAGAAAATTCAAGTAATAACTATGCAAATTCAAGTAATAACTATACAACTAATTAATAAAGTATATTTAAGTTTTAATTTTTTATTATAATATATTTAGGTTATTAAACTAAGATAAACCCACAAATCATTGCAAATAAAATTGAGATTTTGCTTGAGAAAAAAAAATCAAAATTTTGATATTTTGATTATTAAACTAATATATTTAGATTATTAAACTAAAAGTTGTTAATACAACGGAGGTTTTATATTGAATGCTTCATTAGGTTTTTAGATATTTTTTAATTTACACATATTTTAAATTTAAGATTAATAACATTTAATTATACTCATCACTTAATTTTACACAGTTATCACTTGAGTTTATTATGTCAGCATTTTCTATTAAAAATATTAAAAGTGTTAGAATTATAGAACCAAAAGTATACTTAATAAAGTCAATGAAATAAAAATATACCTCATGTAAACTTAAAGGACTAAAAGTATACTTTAGCCCCATATTTTTAGTTTAGAAGACGCAAGTTACATTACATATAAATTCAAGTAAAGAATAATTTGAACTTTTCCTTCGATCTGAATTCCACAAGAAAAAAATTTTGGTACTAATTTGGTATGCCTTGTGGTACTTATTTCAATCAAATAAGGATATATGTTTTTAATTATTAATATATGATTCACCCTCTAACTAATTTTTATTATTAATACTTTAATTTTAATTTTTTAAAATTTTTAATTCACTTATACTTTTTTCCAACATTAAGTTCACTAATTCTAATTTATTGGAAGTAAGTAATTTAAATATATAAGCTTAATTTCCTCCATTTAACAATAAGTTTACAGTAATGAATTCGTAGAATTTCTTCCTTTTCTTCTATTCTCAGCTCTCCGCTTTAATTGGTGTATCATAGCACTGGTAAAAATTAGGAATATCTTATCTTACAACTCAGATTTTTCTAAGAATAAACCTTTTTTTCTGCAGTCAATTACTTAATTCTTTCTTAGGACTGCATCACACAATCTGATTACTTCTTTTCGCTGTGACTAAAAAAATATAGCCAAAGTTATCATCAATTCATAATATAGCTAAATTAATATGAGAATATGATTTATTTATGCATGTTATATGCATATATGCATGGCTTATTTAGATAGCTACTCATTAAGTTTACACTGTTAGTTCTATGTACTCTAACCCTCGCATGGTTAGCAAGTTTCAATGGAATGTCCTTATGCATGTCATATGCATATATGTCTGCTTCTAGACTCAAGTTCATGAGAGAATTCTAATCTGTCTATTGCATTAGATGGAAGAGATTGTCATGTGTATCGGGGAAAAGGTTACAGAATGCCTATATTAGTATATATATTTAGATAGTCTAAATATTGTTTGTTGTAAAGTGGTTAGCATAGAGTAGTTGGTTAGAACAAATTAACTGTACAGCTGTCAATATTGGATGCCTATATAATGGCACATGTACTATCATTTATGGTTTAAGGAAATTTATTCAGAGTCTCATTTTTCTCTTCTTACTTACTATGGATATTTGGGGTCCCTATCATATTCCCTCTGTACATGGTCATAAATATTTTTTAACAGTGGTAGATGATTACTCTAGATACACATGGGTTTATTTGCTCAAACATAAATCTGAAGTTCGCCCTCATATTGAATCTTTTGTTTCTCAAGTTTCTACTCAATTTCAAACTACTGTTCAAACCATTAGATCAGATAATGGATTGGAATTTCAAATGACTGACTTTTATGCTACAAAGGGCATTCTTCATCAAACATCTTGTAATGAGACTCCTGAGCAAAACAGTCGAGTAGAAAGAAAGCATCAACACATATTAAATGTTACAAGAGCTCTTTTATTTCAAGCAAATATTCCTAAAGTTTTTTGGTCTTATGCCTTAACTCATGCTGTATATCTCATCAATCGTTTACCAACTCCAGTTTTAGATAATAAAAGCCCTTTTGAACTATTATTTGGTCATTTACCTGATTTTGGTATGCTCAAAGTGTTTGGATGCCTTTGTTTCTCTTCTACATTGTCTCATCATCGAACTAAATTGGATAAAAGAGCAAGTAAATGTATTTTTCTGGGTTATAAGGCTGGTACAAAGGGTTATGTTACTCTAGACATTCATACTAGACAAATTTCAGTTTCTCGAAATGTTCATTTTTATGAGTCTGTTTTTCCTTTTTCTCAACCTCACTCTACCATACCACCTGATTCTATTCCTTTGCCTCAGTTTACACCCCCTCTTGATTATACTGATATTACTTCTCCTATTCCAACCCCACCTCTTGAGCATCTTTCTGCTTCTCCATCACCTATCCCTAGGCGCTCTACTAGAACTCGCCATTTACCTGAATATCTGCATGATTACCATTTAGCTCTTCAATGTACATCAGTTTTGCCACAATCTTTGGAGGCAGGTATCTATCACCCTCT
This sequence comes from Inga laurina, assembly GCA_963855925.1. Classification (NCBI taxonomy): domain Eukaryota; kingdom Viridiplantae; phylum Streptophyta; class Magnoliopsida; order Fabales; family Fabaceae; genus Inga; species Inga laurina. The sequence goes on along the minus strand of OY979702.1, from coordinate 21,552,235 downwards.
CTCTAATGTACTCTCTTATGCTCGTCTTTCTTCTTCCCATCACAAATTTGTTTGTTCTGTTTCAAGTGCTGATATTCCTAAGACCTATTCTAAAGCAATTCAACATGAAGGGTGGCGAGATGCTATCACAGCTGAACTTGCAGCTTTGCAGCAGAATCATACATGGGTGTTGACTGATTTACCTCCTGGTAAGCGTCCTATCGGGTGTAAGTGGGTATTTGCTAAGAAGTATAATTCAGACGGTAGTTTGAATCGGTACAAGGGTCGTCTTGTTGCTCAAGGTTACACTCAGGTTGAAGGTATTGATTATAATGATACTTTTTCCCCGGTTGCTAAACTAACCACTGTTCGGTTATTACTTGCCTTAGTTGCAGCCTATAATTGGCATTTGAAGCAATTGGATGTTAATAATGCATTCCTTCATGGTGACCTTGATGAGGAGGTCTACATGGTGCCACCTCCTGGTTTGACACTACCTTCACCTACTAAAGTGTGTAAATTGCAACGTTCCTTATATGGCCTCAAGCAGGCCAGTCGACAGTGGTATTTTAAACTGTCTACAGCCCTTGAATCTCGTGGTTACATTCAATCACAGGCTGATTATTCATTATTCATTAAGAATACTTCTACATCTTTCACTGCCTTGCTGGTTTATGTCGACGATATCATTGTTAGTGGTACAGATATGACTGAAATAGATAGTATCAAGTCTTATCTTGATTGTTGTTTTAAGATCAAGGATTTGGGAGATGCTAAGTACTTTTTGGGTCTGGAAATCGCACGTAGTTCTGCTGGTATTTCTTTATGCCAAAGGAAATTTGCCCTTGATCTTTTGGCTGACTCTGGCTTCCTTGATTGTAAACCTGCTAGTACACCTATGTCTTGTACTACTAAGCTTTCTAGAGATTCTGGTACACCATTGGTTGATTATTCTGCATATCGTACTATAGTTGGTCGCTTATTATATCTCACAAACACAAGACCAGATCTGTCTTTTGCAGTACAGCAGCTTAGCCAGTTTGTTCAGCAGCCCACTGACTTACATTTACGTGCCTTACATAGAGTATTACGATATCTTAAGGCTTCTCCAGGCCGAGGCTTGTTTTTCCCTGTTTCCTCTACATTAAAACTTAATGCTTTTAGTGATTCAGATTGGGCAGGTTGCCTTGACACAAGGCGCTCTATTACTGGTTTTTGTGGGTTTTTAGATCAAGCTTTGATAACATGGCGGTCTAAGAAACAACCGACGGTTTCCACTTCCTCTTCGGAGGCAGAATATAGGGCACTTGCTGCCATGACTTGTGAGCTTCAGTGGTTATGCAATTTGTTGAAAGATTTTGGTTTACCCCCTACTGTTCCTGCATCTTTGTTTTGTGACAATCAATCTGCAAGACACATTGCTGCCAATCCTATCTTTCATGAACGAACCAAACATTTGGATATTGATTGTCATGTGGTTCGTGAAAAGCTCAAACAGGGTCTAATCCATCTTCTTCCTATTCGGTCTGTGGATCAACTTGCAGATATTTTTACAAAGCCCTTGGCACCTTCTGTTTTTTGTACATTGCTTGCCAAGCTGGGAATGATAGATATCCATTCGCCAGCTTGAGGGGGGTATTAGTATATATATTTAGATAGTCTAAATATTGTTTGTTGTAAAGTGGTTAGCATAGAGTAGTTGGTTAGAACAAATTAACTGTACAGCTGTCAATATTGGATGCCTATATAATGGCACATGTACTATCATTTATGGTTTAAGGAAATTTATTCAGAGTCTCATTTTTCTCTTCTTACTTACTCAATAGCCTAGCGGAGCCAATTTTGCGTCGTGCTCGTTATTTGTTCTGCTTCAAGAAATTTGTTGGAGATGTTGATAAAGCAAAACGAGAGCTAGAGGGGAAACTGGCAGATGTGAACAAGCGTAAAGAAGATGCTGATAGAAAAACTGAAGAAATAATGCCATCCGTGAAAAAGTGGTTGGATGATGTGAATGCTATTTTTGAGGATTTGCAAAAGCTGCAACAAGAGCTTGAAGGACGAGAAAACAAGTGTTTTAATATGTTGCTCAGATATTCTTTAGCAAGACAAATGGAAGATAAGGCTAAGCAAATGATGGAGCTCAAAAACAACTCCTACTTTGAGCCTTTTTCCCAGCTAATCCAACTTCCCGGCATCACCTACTTCTCTTCCAAAGGGTTTGTGGATTTCAACTCAAGGAAATCAACTTACAATAGTCTCTTAGAGGCAATTAAAGATGACAAGAACAAGATGGTGGGACTGTATGGTATGGGCAGCTTAGGCAAAACCACCTTGGCAAAGCAAGTAGGTAAGAAATTGGATGAGCTCAAGCTTTTTGAAAAGGTTGTCATGGCAGTCGTTTCAAAACCCCCAAATATTTTGAACATTCAACCAGAAATAGCAGGGCAAATAGGCTTGCAACTCCAAGAGCCTACTCAACTTACTAGAGCACAAAGGCTGTCACAAGGGTTGAAAAATAAGAGGATTCTTATAATTTTGGATGATGTGTGGAGCAAACTAAGCCTTGAACAAATTGGCATTCCACTAAATGAAAGTTGTTGTGTCTTGTTGACCACTCGCCTTCGTGGTGTATGTCTTGATATGGATTGTGAGTGTATAATTGAACTGCCTATCTTAACAGTTCAAGATGCATGGGCTTTGTTCAAGATGCATGCTAACCCAACCAATGTCTTAAAGAATGAGTTTGATAGTATTGGGAGGAAGATTGTTGATGAGTGCAAAGGTCTGCCTATAGCAATTGTGACAGTGGGAAGCACATTAAAAAGAAGAGGTATTCAAGTGTGGGAGTCAACACTACAAAAGCTACAATGTCCCCTACCATTGGATGTTGAAGATGATTTCAAGACCCCTTATGCAACTCTCGAATTAAGTTATGATAATTTACCAAGCCCACTAGCCCAGTCCCTCTTCTTATTGTGTTCTATGTTTCCTGAGGACCATGAAATCCATATAGAGGATTTAATTCGTTTTGGCAAAGGGACTGTTAAGCTTGGTGACAATATTTATACAATGGAGGATGTAAGGAATGAGATTTTAATAACTATTGAGAAATTGTTAGATTCTTGTTTGTTAATGCATACCAATAGGCGAGCATGTGTAAAATTGCATGATGTGGTTCGAGATGTAGCCTTGTGGATTGCAAAGAAGAAATGCCAAGCAATTTTGGTGGACGATCATGCAGTTTCAAGAATGTTGGTTGAGAATGAAAGTTTGAAAGAGACGAAGGTAATATCATTGTGGAACTCACAAAACAATTTTGACCTCTCTAATCAATTGTGTTGTCCAACACTTGAGATTCTGCTACTTCATCCTAAAAGGTTCATTAATGACCTAAGAAGGATTGAAGAACTCAAAGTCTTCATCCTTGTTACATCTAGCTTTGGATGGTTTTCTTGGTCCTGGTTCCGAATTCAGTGGTCAATGCCGCAATCAATTGTTTCAACATTAATAAATCTTCACACCTTATGCGTTAGAAATATTGCATTGGGTGGCATCTCTTTTCTATGTCAACTTAAAAGATTAGAAATTCTTGAGTTGCGTGGTTCTCAATTTGATGAATTACCTACTGAAATTGTATATATGAAAAATTTGATGCTTTTGGATGTATTTGGGTGTACAATTAAGAAAATTCCTTTAGAAGTTATTGGAAGATGTAAGCATCTTGATGAGTTATACTTTTGGGATGGGAAATCTACTATCACAGAAAATTTCTCTCCTTCAAGATTGAAGATGTATGCTATTTATGATTTCACATTCGGATAACTACTTTTGAACCGCCTTTTGGAGAATCTTATGATGATTGTATTGAAGCATTGAGAGCTTTATGTATACAAGGCTTCGAAGTCTCTACTTTGAATTCATCAATGAAAGATCTCATTCTTGGAGCGAATTGCCTTTGGCTAAAGAATTGTGTTGGCATTACCACCTCACACCATACAGATTGTTAGCCACAACACCTGGTGAAATACAATAAACAAATAGTTCGAGTCACGTCTAAGGACGCTGTCCTTAGGAGATATTCTGCAACCCCCTAGTAGATCAGAAAGCGGCACTCCCCAGGATAAAATGAACCCTTCCTGCATAAAGCAGGGTGACAGAACTGCAGAAAGATATCAGTGTAACTAAGAAGAAGGGACAGAGGAGAGGAGCTCGGGGACCTCCGTATCACTAGACCTCAGTGCTCTCACCTCGGTACTCTTGAACTTACTCTGTATATTGCCTTTTATAGGTAGAAATCATGTGACCGTTAAGGAGTTATAATGACAATTAACAACGGTTTAATAACAATTAAAATGACAGTTACAAAATAGTTGTTAATGACAATTTAATGTAATAAAACCTTTTAAATGTCATTAAAACCGGTCAATTAAAATTCCAACAGTTATCTCTAACAGTTAGTTCAAAGACTCCTCTTATCAGCCTTTTTAATAACTCAAGCTCATATTTAATTGTATACTACGGTGTTCCCAATCTTAAGTTATATGAGACTTCTTCCTTTGACACACTCACACACAATATTTACAACAATCCCCCACGTGTCTAAGGAAGCTCGTAGTCCCATTAGCTGAGTTACACACACAGATAATATACATATTTGAAAACCCCCAAGTTCACATTTAATATACTTTTATTTTCATGAGTTTTGCTCAAAACCCATAAAATCACAAAACCAATCATACACTTTTATCCATTATCTCTATATAATGGCAAGTTAATTTGTCAACAGCCGCTCTCCAAGAACTTTTACCATTATCATAGTGTTCATGCTGGGACCTTTCTATAGTGTTCATGAGGTCTTAAGTGAGTTTTGTTAAAGAGGCAAATTTGGCACTCTCGGTGTTCATAGCCACCATGGCCCATCTAGAGTATATAACAATGCCCCACAACCATGTCTTATAAATATCATCAAACCACTGCCTCAACACATGCTTTCATTGAGTTCACAGATCACCATGCTCAAATGCTCATGTGAGTTAAAACTCAATTCTCATATCATCCCTAGCCTCTATGATTGCCAGAGGTTTGTGCTAACCTGAGCTTAGCACCCATGCTCTCATATTACTGTCACTGAGATAATATATAATTCACCAAGAAATAATACCACCTTAGCATTCATTGACTGATAAACAATTTCTATATTGCAAACCAATGACTAACTATCACACATAATGATGTGAAATGTCTCATTCTAAAAGTCTCATGTGAGTTAGAACTAATAATGTATGTGCAAGATGAGTATTTACTCCTTTGATAGACATTATAACAAATCAATCAATACTTCCATTAAATTTGGAAAACCCAAATGATGCTTTGTCTTCCTATACATAGAAACTCAGCCTAGAAGACAACACAAGCTTTTCAGTCTAAAAAATCATGTGCATAAGACAACTAAATGCCACAAGCTTTATTATGCAACAATTCTTTTATATATTTTCACCTTATATAACAAATCACCATATCACTATAAAACAATATTTACAAGCTATAAACACATAAAAAACAGGAGAGCAACTGTATCGCCCATTCTTACTATAAACATTATTGAGCACCGTAAATATCACAAATTCATAACAGAAAATTTTATTATCAACCATAACGAGCATGAGAAATAAATTAAGATAATACTCTATTGCCAAAACTTTATGTGATAATCGTTATCTTCGATCAATTTATGAATTTAATATTCATTATTAAATCCTCTTTAAAATAGTAGGAGAGATAATAGGAGACTAGCAAAATCGAAGGAGAAAAATAGGATGCCAGCAACTATTAAAACCAAATTAATAAATTCATTATTCTTCACATAATAATCGGAATATATGAAAATTTAGGGAATTTAGTAACTATCAATCAAAATAATATCTTCATTCATAATAACCCCTCTAATGGAAATAAGCTCACCGAAATCAAATGCTATAAATAATTAAATAATATATTGAACTATTATTTCTCCTTATGTTTTCTTATTCCTCATGTTTAAACAAAATAAATAATATCTTGATTTTATTTCACATATCAAATTAAAAGTTGTAACCACAAAACTAAGATTTTATTATATGGCAAGCAATATAATTATCCCAATTCAATATGCAATCATGTTCCACATTTAATATTTTATTAAAAAAATATTATAGGATCCTTAAAACTAATTACACAGGTTGACATATATACTAAACTAATGACCATAGGAAACAACAACTTCCACCGATTAACGTAGTAAAAGCATCAAACCTTAGTTTCACCACAAATAATCATTTTCAGATAATTAAATTATATGTCTAATGATTCAGCTTGTTCACAAAACAATCAAAAGGTACCAAGGGTTTCAAATCCAGACTTCAAACTAAAGATTTGCATACTTGTGACGGAGACCAAGCCTAAATGATGCAGCTACCTTGAGAGATGCAAGTACAACAATATCTCGTGTTCCCGTCAAAAACCACTTCACCCAAATTGGGAAGGAAAGCAAAGCTCTAATTCTTTTCACAAAAATATTCTACACTCACAACTTTGGAATTTTAAAGATAGCAGGTAATATCTCCTAAGATTGTTTATTATATGGGTAAACCATTTTTTGGACAATGCATGTGTGGTGCTTGATAGTTTGGGGATACAAACTTTGGATATTAGAGTGACAAAATTTGAGGAATATTCTAATTTAATTAGAATGAAAGGGGATATGTGGTGAGATTCTAATTTAATTAGAATTATTATTGTAAAGTTGTGAATTATTTTTGAGATATTTGAAAGTCTGGGAGTGCCTAACATGTGGGGTGCCTTATAAATTTTTAAAGTTGTGGATTGTTTCTAGACTCATTTAAGAAAACCAAGTTGTGATTTAAGAATAATTATGTGGATGATTTGTTTTTTGCTGCAAAAGAGCAAATTTTATGACTAGGAGAAAATTTTGCAAATTATCAAATTTTTTGTGTTGCTTGAAATAAGCATTATGTCCATGAAAATTTAATCATTTATCTATGGTAGATAAATATGATTTTCAAAATTTGAGGCTACGTAATTATTTTGGTGGAAGGATATATATGTGAATATTCCTTATAATACTAACAGATTTTGCAGCTCAATTCGTGTATATGCACAAATTTGTGAGAATTTGATGCAATAATTAGTGGGTACTAATCCCTGTGATATAGCTTGTGCACTATATTGAGATTGGGTATATATTAATTATGTGGATATCATAAATGTTGGTATCATGTGCAGTGGATTCCCGTTATATTAAGATATACGGATGTTAACTGAATTTCAATTTCAGTTATATATGAGAAAATCTACTAGTAGCAAAAATAAATTATTATGTGAGTTAGAGTATTTTACTCTGAAATTGGTTAAAATTGGAGGCTAAATTATTGAAAACCTCTTAGCAAAAATTTTGAGTGTAAAACCGACATTTTATGTCGATGAGTTGTGATTGCTAAATCGCAATAGCCATTGAAGAAAGAGCAATGGTTCAAGTGGAAATCGTTTGAGATATATTGTGAACAAGCATGCTTAATAATTGTGGAGTTATCTCAATTGATTTTGTGAGGTTAAAAGTTGACTTATGGATCCGTTAACAAAACCCGGGAAGAATTCAATTAGCCGAGGGGAATGGGACTAAAGCCAATACAAAATTAACAGCGATGGCAACCCAACCTCTGTGATTGGTGATCCCATGAAGGAGGTTCAATGGGTAAGAACAAGTCGTTTGCTAGTTCTGCTAGCACTCAAATAAATTATTAGTCCCTTCCTATGGCATGAGAAAGTGCTAGAATGCATTTTGGTGAGGTTGGGCAAAAGCTCTTAATGATTTCATAATCCTACGGGATAGTGTACTCATTGCAGGTACACTTCATGAAATCACCTCTACGAATGTGAAGTGGGGCCGCTCCTATGAGATCGTGACAAAATCTCTAAAGCATTTGTTATGCATCAGGCACATGCATGGCTGTTTTAATGTGCAAAACCACATTAACAGCGAAATATGGGGGTATAATCTGACTTCTAATGCCTCTAGTATACACTTAAGAGGTGTGAGTTCATAGTCCATAAGACCACTGACATCTCTGTGTACTAAGTGTTATTAGTCTAGGTCTAGTTCATAATCTAAAGGACCACTAGATACAATGGTTATATCCATGTGCACAACTCAGCTAATGGTGTTCCCTTTTGACACATGTGGGGGATTGTTGGAGTTATTGTATATTTGTGGGTGTGTCAAAATGGAAAAGTCCTATATTGCTCAAGAATGTGGAAACACAAAATTTTAAATAAAAGCTTGTGATCTTGAGCTAATAAATGGGCCAAGAGGAGGAGTGGACTCATCACACACATGGCCACAAGGAAATTCGGCAATTCCCCCTGTGTGAGTTAATATAGACTGGACACTTTTATTAATTGATTTTTGAGAAATATGGAATTACAGCTTTTGAATAATCAGCCATATAGAAAATACCATTTTCCTAAACAAAATGAATGATTTTTGGACATTGGTTCTAGTCAAATATCAAAACGGATTTCTTCAATTCCCTTTAAATGTCTAATTTATTTAAACACATTCATGGAACTTTATGTTAATAAAAACCGCCCACTTATGATGCTTTAAAGGCTGCCAACGTTTGGTGTGGTAAGGCCTATATAAAGTGCTTTGGTTAGAGGTCTAAAGATCTGGCTCCTGAGCCTTCGAGCACTCCCCTCCTCCTCTGATTTTTGCTTACTGAGTTCTATTATATTTCGTTGTTCTGTTTATCCTATTCTTGCAGGAAGGATCCGTTTTATCCTAGGGAGTGCCACTTCCTCTTAGCCAGTAGTTGCAGAATAGCTCTTAAGGACAACGTCCTTAAACGTGACTCAGATTATCCGTTTACTTTGTAGGTGCTGCCACATATAGGATTTGCAGAACACGAGGTGGAGTTGGAAGATTCACTGGATCGTATGAGAATTTAGGTGCTGACGCCAACAAATTGTAGGTGGGATCATAATAGTATAAGTTCTAAGATAAAGCACTTAGGGGTTTCACAGTGTCCATATAAAAGATTCATAGTTGATGACTTTGGTACCAACTTTCCCCGAACAGGACAAATGTTCTCCCACCTGATTACTTTAAGATTGGATCAAATGGACAGTCTTGAACAAGTGTTCCAAAATTCATCTATTAGATGTTCTGTCCCGATGTTACAAGAGCTATACATGAAGAGATGTCCCAATTTGACAACCATACTTACCCATGCCACTGTTACAAGCATACCGGAGCTGAGCAAACTTGAGATTGATAGCTGCAAAAATGTGAAATGGTTATTCTCTTATTCTCTGACTTCTCATTGTCCTTCACTAGTGGAATTGCGAATACGGAATTGTCTTGAACTGGAGAGTCTCATCGGTGAAGAAGTAGCACTTGGGGATCGTCTTCTTCATGATATGCAAGATTATCCATGCGTAAGTGTTATTTGCAAAATCCCGCTTGAATCATTGCATATTTGAAATAATAATCCTTGTTGATGCATTTGCTGAAAAAAAACCATTCAATGGATGAAATTTTAATTGTAACTGAATTTGTTTATTTTCTTTTGGTACTAATTTCATATTATTTGTTCAAATTATCTTCTGAAATTAATTTCCCTATTTTATCTATATATTTCTTAATTTTAACTCTTTTGTCAAATAAATAGTTATGTACATTGCCATCACTAACACCATCTATATATTGCGGAAACTACTTATAGAGGCCATTATAAATTGTGCTACTGCCAAGAATTTCACATATTTTTAGTTCATTTGATTTTTGTTTTTGTTCACTCTACCTTTTTTTTTTTAATTAAAAATGGGCCTCTTTACTTTTAAATTTTATTTGAAAAATTCATTTTTATTACCAAATAATACACATAAGATTAAAAAAATACTTTTAATTACTTATTCTCAACAATAAGCAATAGTTTAAATTTAAGGTTTTGTAGCTATACCACTGTTTTTATAATGAAATTTCAATTCTCTGTATCTACGTTATACATACTATTTATGATTCAACTACTTTTTGAATTTTCCTTTTCATTTTGATATAACAAAATAATATTGTTTTTTGAGCTCTGTATCTTACTTATTAATTTTTTTTGTCGAATAATATCTTTTGCTTTTCCAATCCAAATGCAACACTTCATATTTTTTTTATTTTGTATTTTTATTTTCCACTCTGCATTTTTCCACAAATATATTCTCATCTTTCCTTTCTACCATGCAGCTCACTGCGATGGAAAGTTTTTTTTTTTTTTAATTTCCAGGCTTCACTGGCTATATATACTTTTGTGATGAGAGTAATTAAGAGACAATTGCTGTTGTAAAATGTGCATTTCATAATTATAATTTGAATACATGAACAAGGGAATGAGACTGAGAGAGCATTTCTTGTGGTTACTGCAAAAAGCTTCAAACATTTGCCAAATCATGAAGCCTTAACCCTTTTCCTAAGATTGAAGCATGTTCAAATGAGGAGGAGTGGAAGAAGAAAGAAAGGTATGTTTGAGGTGCAAGTGAGAGGAAAAGTAGAAGGTGACTATTCTGTTGATGCACAAGAAGAACCTTTGAAGCTGATTTCAGAGTTGTGTTCTTTAGAATTAAATGATCTAGCAGAGTTGGAGTATATTTGAAAGGGCCCCACACAAAGTGTGAACCTCCATAGACTCCAAAGAGTTATATTGTTGGGGTGCCCAAAGTTGAGGAATATCTTCACTTTTGCTATTGTTAAACTTTCCAGAGTTGAGGGGACTAGAAGTAGAACGATGCAAGGAAATGGAGGGAATATTTTGTGAAGAATCACTTAAGCTTCTTCGGGGACTAGAAGTAGAATCACTTAAAAACCTAAACTTCAGAATATTAAAATAACTTCATGTGCGAAAGTGAAAAGGTTATTCGCATATTCTCTGCCTTCTCATTGTCCTTCACTAGAGAAGCTGTACATAAGGGGTTGCTATGAACTTGAGAGTCTTGTTGATGAAGCATCACTTGAGGATACTCTACTAGTGCTTCTTAAACTGAAGACCTTAACTCTAATAAGGTTGCCAAAATTAAGAGAGATTTTTGGAGGGAGATTTGAGCACAAGCTAGAGTCACGTCATAATGAACAGGAATGTTCACCATATGTAAGTATTACTTCACTATTTCTCTCTCTCTCTTTTTTTTTTTTTTTTTTTTTTTGCTAACACTTCACTATGTCTCTTTTCTTTAAGGTTTTGTTAATATATAAAACTCTTCCTATTATGAAATGTCAAAAAAAAAATTTTTATTAACACTGCATATACTATAATGATTCAAATACTTTTTTAGATTTTCTTTTCTTTAAATATAAAAAATTATTATCCTTAACCTATATTTGTTATTTTATTTATGATTGAGGTTGATAAGCGTCTTTTTAATTGCTTTTCAAATAATTACTTTTACTTTGCAAATGCAGCATTGTATATTTTTCATTTTATGTTTTAGTCAAGGAAATGACCTTCTGTCATTGTTTTTGTCAATAATTTGTTGGGGAAAGTACTTTTTCAACATTGTTTTATTTAGAATGAACTAATGTGGATGCATTATATATAAATTGCAAATAATTTAAGTGAAATATTTTCTCCTTTTCTTTGGATGTGAAAATCTCTTCCTCTATTTTTTATTTGGGCTGGAAGTGAATCTCTTTTTCATAGAACCTATTTCCTTATTGTTAAGAATTTTTAGGTTTATATGTCAATTTTTCGTCAAATAGTTCATATATTCATCATGAAATATATAGTATGCATGCTTCTTGTCTAGGAAAAAGAGACAACAATAAATATAATCATTAATAGGCAACAATGAATGTATTCGATGAAACTAATATGCTAATTTAATGACACAGTTATAAATTTATAATAGCAAAGATTGAATAATCTTTCCAAAACAAATATATAATATTTGCTTGCTACACATTTTTCCTCACATTATTACTGATAATGAAGTTGTTATTACAAATTAAGAAATATGTGAAACTGATAGGGTTTAATTTCTAATGAGTGTAAAAACTAATTTGGAAAAGTTATCTTCTCAAAATTCAAAATATATAAGGTATTGTGTAAAGTTCAATATTTGTTATAGGTTAAAGTATACTTTAGTTCTTTTAAGCTTACACGAGTTGAGGTATCATTTTAGTTCCTTGAGTTTATAAATTGCAGTTTTAGACCTTAAAACTTAACACCGTTAATATCACTAATAGAAAATGCTGACTAAGCAAAGTTAAATGGTGAATATGCTATGCTTACGAAGCAATCTTTATTTTTTTAAAAAAAACATAATTTTAATTAAAATAATAGTTGTAGAAAAAAACTTAGTTTTCAATTCATTTTCATGGGAAATCCTTCTCCCCTTCCGCCAAAAACCTTATTCCTCCATGAATCACCGCCGCTTAACACCAAACAAGAAATTAATTATTAATATTTTTTATAATTTCATAATATCAATGCCTTCTTGGTCGGCCTTGGTTTGGGCATGATCGCCTAACAAAAGCTTCATGAATAATATGTGAAAAAAATTACTTCCCAAAAAATGGAAGAGAACAATAATAGAAAAACCATTTTAGATTCAATGGAAGAAGGGTGGAAAAAATTACTTCACGGGCATTACTTTTACTTTTCGGAGTTGTCAATATGATCAAACTTGGGATCATTTGACATAGCAGCTTCTCTGTAGCTATTCATGCAATACATGAACGAATCCATTATTGTGCCCCTCTCCATATATTCCTTGTAATCAATTAGATCACGTCGTTGCAGCAGTAAAAACTTTATTATTAGAACAAACAGAAGACGAACATATTACTATGTATGTTAAAGGAAAAATTAAAGTTTGCTTCATCAACATTGTGACAGTCACCAATTAATTTTTCTTAGTCAGTATTTTGTAACACTCCAAAATTTATATTCACCAAAAATATTGAAAATATTTGAGAAATTCAATAAAATGGTGAATATTCATAAATTTGGAATTTATGAATTTTATAAATGTTCATTTTCATGAGAAATTGAGCAAAAATAATTATGGAATTAATTTGGGTAATTTAAAAAGCCAAATATTATTTAAAAAGCCAAATATTAAGGTCCAAAAATGAAATAATATTAGAGAAAATATTTGGTCCAAAAATAGATGGAAAATGGCCAAATAAAAATAAGAAAAGAAATTGGAATAAAAAGGTAATGGCAAAATCGTAATTTTTCCAATTTAGCACAAAATAAATTATTTTCCAATTAATTGAAGTTAATTTCAATTAATTAAGGAAAATAAAGGGGAAAAGTATATTTGAAATATTTTGTTTAATTTAATATGAATTTATGAAAAATTTGAGCAAAAAGTGTAATTTTGACCAAAATTGAGACTTTACGTGTATACGTAACTTGGACAAGTTGTGAAGCCAATTGAGACTATAGGGAGGGACCCCTAGGTGTCTCTTACAAGTTGCATGAAGAAGGAAATATTAGTTTGGCTTAATGAGCATGGTTACATGTACATAAGGATTTGTGTACATAAGTTAATTTTTGGAATTTTTGGAAAATGAAGCAAATGAATAAAATAATGTTAATATATGATAAATATCATCATTTCCTTCTTCCTTCAGCCATTGTGACGTGCAAAAAGACCTGAACATAGAGAGAGAGAGAGAGAGAGAGAGTTTGTGTGTGTGTGTGTGAAATTCTAGAGAGAGAAAGAGAAGAAAAACTTATAAAGGTAAGTGATTTTTTCGGTAAATCGGTTCCTAACGCGTATAACTCCATTCCTAAGCCACTCTTCTAAGTGATTTATGACTTGGAGGCTCAAATTTGGCATTGGAGAAAAGCTAGAGGGAAGCGAAAGGTAACTTCCAAACCTTTGTATATTGCTTATTCTGGCTACTATGGGCAATTTAATCAGTGAAATTTCGCCGGATTGCCGTTGGTTTTAAATTTTGGAATTAGGTAGGCCTAAGGGTTATGCTACCTAATTTTTTTTTTCAAGTGGTAGTTGTAACCTTATTAAATAGTTAATAAAGTGGTTAGGAGTAGAAAGGAACGCGTTTACGGAGTCGAAATCGCAAAACCCCGATTTTTCTCAGAGGATACTATAATTCTGGCTGGCTCTAGAAATGAGTCTTAGAATTGGATTTTCAATGATTGGATGATTCCATTGAGTTTAGGAGCGAAAATTAGGTGGGTTACAGTTGGACACTTTTTCGGAAAAGTCTGAAAAAACATAATTACAAAAACACCCCTAAAACTCTTAAAGCGAGGCTGCCGGGCAATTTTGTAATTTAACATTGAATTTGGTAATTTCGAATCAGGAAATGGATTCTTTGGGCGGAAATATGTCAGAATAGCCCTAGTCAAAATTTTGGGAAAAGTGCAGCTGGGCCGGGTACAACGAGGCCGGCCGGGGTCCCGGGGGCATTTTGGTAAATTTTCACCATAGGCTGATATAACCACAATAAACACTATGAAAGTGTCTAAAATGATACATGGATAGGTTATCACATATTTCTTGTACATTTAATGTTTTAGTACCAAGTTGGACAACTACAGTCGACAAATTTTACAAGGTGGACCCTTTGAGACAGGAAAGAGGTTAAGGTAGGGACTACTATCTCTCATATATTATGTGACTATTTGTATGATGTGTGTTACTGTATTTTGTGATTTGAACACGTGCTGGAGGCACATTACCTAGCTAAAGTACACTAGTCTTACCTAGCTGTAGTCAGGGACTCGGCTGAGATATATGTAGGGGTTGCAACGGGTTAGTTGGCCCTAAATTTTGTGTGCACATAGGATGATATAAACTTTCATTTTACTTGATACGGTGCATTGCATATTTAATTTTCGCATTTTATATATTGATTGTATGTTTCTATTGAGATTCCTTGGAATCTCACCCCTTTTTCTAAACCAAATATCTCAGAGGGTGTCAGCGGCTCAAAAGCCAAGGATGCAGAGATGGGAGATTGACAGGGCACGTTTTCCAAGATGAAGACAATGGTTGTATATAGTCTATACTTGGAATAGTTTTAGGACATTCTATACATATTTGTAATTATTATCGATTTCTACTCTGTTAATGACTGCCTGTAAATAAATACTTATTATCAGTATAACTGTATTTTTTTGTTTGCCTATGGAACTTGTTCATTATTGCCATGTACATATCAAAATGGAAACGGGTGTTGACATATTTTCCATTAGTAACATTAACGGTGTTAAAGTTTAAGGACTAAAATTATACTTTATAAACTTAAGAAACTAAAATGATACCTCATATAAACTTAAAAGACCAAAAGTATATTTTAATCTTTGTTATATTTAGAATGAGAAGTTTATGAATGAGGCCAAGAAAAAAGATACTCTTTGAATGTAAGATGTTATTTATAAAAGATACTTTGATCCAAATAAAAAATGTCTAAAATTAAAATAAAGAGAATCCAAACTTCAGTGAAGTTTCAGATTTGATTCACTCTAACATTATCCTCAACCGAATTCATTCCAATTTTTTGGCCCGCATTTCAAAGTGTAAGGTCATCAAGTTTCAAAATTCACATGTACTATTATAATTAACTTGATTAGTCTGAATTTAAGTTTGCTTGAACATATATTATAAGTGAAAATATATAGAACTGTTTCCTTTGCGTTACATTACTATATATACGCTCAACATTGATTTTGATTGTTGATGAAATAATTTATAGGCATAAGATAATATATATAAAATAACACTATTTCAGCGGCAGAAAAAAACATTATTCTGATGATCACTTTGGAAAAATATGAACATGATACGTGAAAATAATAGCTTTGACCAAATACCATTATCAACTCGTGACTCAAACTATTTTTCAACTGTGCATTGTCAATATCATTTAATTTGGAGTTAGAAGACCACACTACTTTCTTATTTTATCATCTCAAGCCATTCCATTTTTGTGAAATTTTGCAAACTATTTTTTATTTTTTTTTAAAAAAGATCTATTTCCTCGTTGTAAAAGCATTCCTTTTTCGTGAACTTATTACTGCAGTTTTTGAATAAGTCTGTTTTTTTTAAATAAAAAAAATGAAAAATATTCCCATAATGATCTCACCATATCTGCGTGGACACTACTACAAAAAAGCAAAGATGTGGCACTTATAATTATATTAGTTGTGGCGCTAGAGAAGTGCCACATATCTGGACGCCACTAAAAGAAGCTGTGCCGCTTGGAAACGCCACAATATTTTAATTTTTTTTTTTAAAAATACCCTTCTATGGCACTTGTTGGAGGAAGTGCCACAGGAGACCAGACCTCCTGTGGCACTTGTTGGAGGAAGTGCCACAGGAGACCCACCTCCTGTGGCACTTCCTCCAACAAGTGCCATTTGAGGGTATTTTTTTAAAAAAAAATTTAAATATTATATATATATATATATAACATTTATTATTTTCACATTTAATAAAAGTCTCATATCTGAAGGGACGAAGCATAAATAAAGATATACCTACATCTTTTTTCTTTTTTTTCTTTTACCTTCCATATATCAATTTCTCTTTTCTTAAATTGTTTGTATGGTTTTGCTACGTTTGTTTGTGCATTCCTCTCACTAAAAAAAGATTTGCTTGTTAAAATTTATTTCAATATTTCTTTTCCAGTAGTAGTTTCTATAATAGATTTGCTTGTCTGTGTATTCCTATCACTAAAAATAGATCAACAATAATGTTCTTACATTAATACTCTTCAAAGCTAACATTAAAACTAAAAAGAATGAAACAGACTTCTTCTGGACATCATAACCAACCAGAAAATTCGACTATAAAAGAACCTGAAAAAATAAAAATTTAAAAAGAATAGACACTTACAAATCTATTAATTGACCAGCGCAGGGAGTGGGGGATCACGTTGATGATGCTAGCTTGAGTGACGAAGATGAGCAAATGTGAGCTATGAAGTGGAGTGGGTTTCAAAAGAGAAAGAGAGATAGAGAGTATGAAGAAAAGAGAACAACTAAGGACAAAAGTGGGGACGGACGGAACAAAAATAGAAAAAGGGACAAGAGAATTTTAATGAAGAAGACGTCTGTGTGTGTGTTTGTTGTGCAAGAGAGAAAGTGACTTTTACAGGGGAAGAGAGGGACGTCGGCGAGCTGAGGAAAAGAGGGAATAAAAAAGGTAAAAGGGAGGGAAAGAATAAAAGTAAAGTAAATGTGAAAAGTTTGATTGGCCGGAAGTGATTTAAAAATTCACTTCTAATTGGTAAAAACAAATTTTTTTTATTTGGTAATATAACCAGCTGTGGCGCCTGGTAACAACTAGTTTCAAATTTTTTTTTATATAAAACCAGCAGGTCACGTGGTGGCCAGCTGGTAAAAAATTTTTTTTTATTATTATAACTAGCTGTGGCGCCTGGTTTCCCAGGCACCACAGCTAGTGGCAATTTTTTTTATATTAAACCAGCTGGTCACGTGGTGGCCAACTGGTCAAAATAAATTTTTTTATTATAAAGGGCCACCTGTGGCGCCTGCCTACAGGTGGCCCACCCCAAACCAGGCGCCACAGCTGGTCAGGTCCTCCCACCTGTGGCGCCTTCTTTGGCTGGCGCCACACTTGAACCAACCAGCTGTAGCCCCTGGTCCACCAGGTGCCACAGCTGATACTCAAAATAAAAAATAAAATAAAATAGAAAAAGAAAGAAAAAAAAAGGCAGCTGTGACACTTATTTAAAGAAATGCCACAAAATGTACGTCACCTTTCGACCTTTTTGTAGTAGTGGGACAACTTTTTATTTTGTTTGTTTTATTGACCAGATCTGCATGGACAACTCTACAGCTTTCATATTATGGACACGTACCAGAACCTCCATCAACTTTTGAGAATCTTATGAAAAGTACATGTATACCCAGATAAAGCTGAAATTATACATTAATTGTATACATATTACATGTATTATAGGTAGGATTTATATATATATATATATAAGACAAGGAAATGACGTGAAATTTGGAATATGAATGTTCATAATTGCATACTTACCATGATGTCCCAGTGATATATGATGATAGTAAAAGATAGGGGTCAATGCAATCTTTGATATCTTCAATTTGCACTCTTGGTCCACCGATTTTCAAATAATATAAAAAGGGATTTTCGTAGCACCTTTTTTTAAGCGATTATTCTACTAAGTGTTACTACTATAAGGGAGCAAACATATTGTAGCGCTTAGTAAAACGAGTGCTACATTATGAAGATATATGCTGTAGCACTTCTCCAATAGAGTGCTCCGTAATCCTTCTTTAAATTACGCAAAATAAACACTTTACATATTGTAGCACTTTATTAAATTAGTGCTACAATAGGTTGAATTAGTTTTTAAAAGAAAGCAAATATTTTTTTAAAAATTAAGTCATTCATTTTTCTTAAAAATTATATTGCTACTTATTTAATAATTTAAAAACATAAAAAATAAAAATATCTATTGTAGCCCTCGTTTGGACAAGTGCTGCAACAACCTTATTTTTTTTAATTTCTATTGAACCCTAATTTTACTCCCACCAACCCCACCATTAGGCCCACCCCACATAAAGGATAGAAAAAAAGTTCCCTCTTCCTCGTGCGAACATCAAAGGTTCTTCTCTAACTCACAACAAGCTATCTTTTTTAAAGGAAAAAAAATTCTTCTTCTCATCGTGCTCGCCCCTCCCCAAGCTTTTCACATCCATTTTTGTTTCAATCGCTCTTCCTCATACAATTCTCCATTGTTTCAACGCAACTCCACTATTCGTAGCCTCACCATTGTTCCTCTTCAATTCTCCCTCTCCTCTTTCACTTGACAATGCTTTGCCTTTTTCTCTTGATGGGTTGGAGACTTAGGATTTGTGGATCCTCTCGCCGCTGTGCGTCTCGCTCTTGCCCTAAGTTTTGAAGTTACTAGTTTAGTGAGTTAGTTATGGTGCTACTTAATCTCATATGTTTAAGGAGAGTGATTTTCAAAATACAAATTCACAAATGAGCATATCTAATATATGATTTATGACATTAATTTCGTTCTTTTAGAAATTTTGGGGTTTGTGCTTATTTAAATCAGTTACTTTGCTCATACTTGTGCTACGATAATTGATTGAATCATTGTAATTAAATGAGTTTTTCTGTTTCTTGTTCCTGTGATAATTTAAAGTTAAACTCTGAATAATTGAAGGAACTTTTGAGTTTTGGCTAACTAACTATGATTATTCCTTTGATTAATATTACCTTTAATTGGGCTAACTTCTATAACCTTTGCTTGACGTTGAATTTAGTTGTTTGATAGGATTAGAGTTGGAATATGAATTTCAGAGCAATGGCTTTTCATTGTGGCTGTAGCCAATTCATCAAGTTCAGATTGCATTTCTCTGATTATATATTTAGCTTCTACACCATTTTTTTGTTTGATTGATTTATAATCTCATTGTTCAAAACACTGTGTGAATAAATAATTTATAGGGTTAAGGTGCAAATTTACCAATGAAGTTTTAAGCAAGGGGCGGTAGGCACAATTATGTTTTAAAGAGGACAAAAATACACATAAAGAATTAAAAATGGAGCATGCATCCACTACAAAACCGTTAAATTTTACCTAATGCCGTTAAGGATTTTCTTCTCTTATAATTTAACGTTGTTAGGTCAAATTTAACGGTTTTGTGGTGGATGATCCATTTTTAATTCCTTATGTGTATTTTTATCCCTTTTAAAACATAATTGTGCCTGACGCCCCTTGCTTAAAACTTCATTGGTAAATCTGCACCTTCACCCTAATTTATAATTTCTTCGTTTATTGCTGCTATATAGCTTGTTGATTCCTATGCTGCACAATTGCAGATGAATAATACCTCATCTGGGCAATTACCTGGTGTGTACAAATTATGAATGATAATGGCACAAGATGAAGTTTATACAAAAGATGGGATTGCAAATTACCATGGGAATCCAATAAGAAGAAAACTAGGAATTGGAAGGCCTGTCCCTTTATTTTAGGCAACTATAGTATGTTGTAATTGGAGTGTTATATTTATTATTATGAGATGATCCTTACAGTTTTATGCTTTAATTAATATGAAATGAATGTTGAGAGATTGGCATACTATGGGATGAGCACAAATCTGGTGCTTTATGTTAAGAAGAGGCAGCATGATCATAGTGCTACTGCTTCAATTCCAAGAACATCTCAAATTGGAGTGGGACATGCTATATCACACAATTGGCTGGAGCTTTTTTGGCCGATGCCTATCTTGGGAGATATTGGACTACTGTTGCTTTCTCCATAATCTATGTTATTGTGAGTATAGTTTGTCCAATTTGAGGTTGAGACTTTTAGCTTTGATATTGATCACTTAAGCATCACATCTGCATATAGCTGACTTATGAGGAAAACTAATTAGTGACCTAGTTATTGACTCCTTTGGCCTTGTCAATAGTGGGATAGTCTTTAGCTAATCATTAAACCTTTTCCTCCAGTTATATTGGCTTGATCATTAACCCTTTTGCTTCCCTCTTTTATTGTTGTCAGCAAAGCTATATGCTACTTGCTAATATTTGAAAGGGGGTGATGAAAAAAATGACATTGTTATTTAATACATATGCTTCAAAAGATTACTGACAGAACTTATGTCTACAATAAAATAGATTGGATGTATAACCAAGCAAACATTGCAATTCCAACCTATTTTCTTGGATTTGCAAATGTAATAGGATTGGTACTTGGTAGGTTTATCTTTTTAGATGTTTTTTTTTTTTCATTTTCTGTTGCTTTTTATCTTATTTAGTTTCTGATGGTTATAAGTTGCTGCTTCCCACATGGATATGGTGTTGGGGAAGCATGAGGATATTTTGGACAGTCAAATGGGTATGTTACATATAAAT
This sequence comes from Inga laurina, assembly GCA_963855925.1. Taxonomy (NCBI): domain Eukaryota; kingdom Viridiplantae; phylum Streptophyta; class Magnoliopsida; order Fabales; family Fabaceae; genus Inga; species Inga laurina. The sequence goes on along the minus strand of OY979702.1, from coordinate 21,531,310 downwards.
CTGTGGCTTGCCTTCAATTCTTTTTCTTTTCTCGATATGAAATCATAGCTTTTGTATTGGTGTTCTGCTGTCAAGAGCCTGGTGTTGAAACACAATCTCCTACAATGGTTTGAGTGATTAACAAGGCATGGCTACAAGAGCAACTGAAGAAGGGGTACCAGTACCCACTAGAAGTCAGAGTCCAAGAGAAGTGATATTTCATTTTCTTCTTATTTATTAAGATTGTTTCTTATGGAACTAATGTTCATGTGTTTCATTTGCTTCCTTTTTCCTTATTAAGATTGTTTCTAATGGAACAAATTAAATGTACAAGTGTTATTTACATAGGATAGGATATTTTTCGAAGAAAAATGTTATTCAAATATTTTATTACTAAATTAGATATTTATGGGTTGTGGAAAATTATTGACATATGTGTTGCAATTTTAGTGTTGATTGCCTGATGAGTTTGTTAGATATGGTTGATACAGAAATTTGTATATAAAATTGCTGTCAATTTAATTTTTTTAAAAAAGAATTTCACCTTTTGTAGCTCTTCTTCAAGAAAGAGCTACTATATATCAATAATTTTTTTTAAAAAAAAAATTTGCCTATTGTAGCGCTTTGCTGATAAAGTTCTACAAAATATCCTACCTTATTGTAGCAATGGCTTTTGTAGCGCTTCAAAGGGCTACAAAAAGCAAAAAATATGCTCAAACATCATTCCATTTAAAAATTGGTCCTAAAATTATACTTGGAATAAATGGAGTATGATTTTCTATTTGTCGGTGGAATGTACAAGTTAAAAGCATACTACCTCCTATCCTTATTGTAAAGACATTTTGACCACCTTAGTAATTAGGTTATGTTTAAATTAAGACTAGAACATTAAGTCAATAAATTCTTTTTTATTAATATCAATTTTGTTTTTCAAAAAGGGGGCACACTTGGCGATTGGCAGGTTAACTCAACCTGCCACTATTTAATAAGTTAGGCATGCGAGTTCAACCCATATTATGTCTTATAGTTTCCTTTGCCGATCACTCCGCTCTGTGAAGCCCATAAGTCATATGTTAATTTCATACATGATTATAACCCATAGGGCCTTGGCTTGTTTATTATTCATCTTTTCTTTGTTTACTGGTTCACTTATTATTTTTTAGAAAAGAAACCAGAGTGATTAAATTCTGTTATCAAATGTTTAAACTGGTTATTATCTCAAGCATGGTTAAACACACGCCATGAAGAAGGAAGATTGATGGAAGATTGTACTTGATGTTGGTTTTATCTTTCATTTTATTTTGTATTTTTCAATTTGAATGGTAGATTGTGATGTTGATTGCTTCACTGAAATATTGGAACATTAGTATTCATGTTGATCTGTAGGGAATGAGAATTATTTTGAGTTATCTTATATCAACCATCATTGTCACTTCTGAATGTAAGAAAGAGCCACGGCAACAAGAAACCTAATAGTTCTGTTTTAATTTGTTCAAAAAAATAAAGCCATTTGCATTGGAGGTTAATATTAGGTCATACATGTGGCCATCTAAATAAAAAAAAATGAGAAGAATAAGGTGATGACTTCATAGATATATATAGGCCATCTATGCACCCAACATCTAAAACAAAGAGGAGAAGACAAATAGGGTACTCTACATACGAATGTAGGAATCGGAGTCACGTGTGTATTGAAATGAATATAGGTTGCTTTGCTAATAGGTGTTTATGCGATAATTCTCCTTTTCTCTATATTACAATTCATTCGTCACTTTCATATGTATCTTGGTCGAACTTGTTTAGCTGAGAGAGAGGGAGGGAGGGAGATCAGTCATAAATCATTTTACACTAGTTAATTAAATTTTACCCCAAGTTTAGTTATTTATGTTAAAGTCAGTTGTTTCAATACTTGGTGATTAAACTAAGCACAACTTTTACTGTGGCATCTGCCTAGTGCAAAAATATTCACATCACACTGAATTTGATATTAATACTACCTCAACTTTATTGATAAATGAAAAAAACCAAGGTGCTCACGTTTCTAAAAGGTAATAAAGCATGCATGCAACTTAACCATGTAGCGTAATGTATATATGTCCAAAAGTTATACAAAGGGCTTAGCTGTCGTAGCAGTTAAAATTAAAAGGGCATGGTTGCTGTCAATCTTAAATGTGGTGCTAATGTTAACAATTGGCATGGGACGAAAGCTAGTGTTTCACGTATCTCTGCAAGTTATTGGAAGTATATTGGAATTAGATGGACATGTGGTCACATAAGATTAAAACCTATTCAACTGCTATAATATGACTTTTTGCCCCTTTTGCCCCCCCTAAAACAGCCTTATAATTTTTCTTATTAGGGTTAATGGGCTATTTTAACCTAGAATTTTTCACCTAAGGATAATTTTTCCCTAAAAGATTTGTGTGGGGCAATTTTTCTCTAGAAGTGTTAAAAATGGAGCAATTTTGCCTTAACTGTTATCCCAGTTAATTTTAACCGTTAGTTAACCAAATAAGCTAAGCTGACAACTCACATGTTCCACAAAACTTGCCAACAAATTGGAGAATTCAAGAGACCTTTGGGTTGTATTTGGTCTAGTTTGGGACATCAATGCAATTTTCCCATGAAAAAAAAAAACAGAGAGAGGCGTGGGAAAGATCATAAAAGCATTTAATTAATTAATTTAGACATTTTTAGGGCCCGTTTGGATTAGCAGTGACAGAAGTGACTTTTTTTTAATCTGACTTTTGTAAACTTGAGATAAGATAAAAGTCAAATTGTAAGTGTGATTTATGTTTGGATTAATAGTGGTAGAAGTTGCTTTTTTTTTTTTAACTGAAACTGGTTTGGATGATTATCTAAAAAGCAAGTTTAGATGAAAAATTATTGAAAATGGCATGAATTTGTAGAGTACTGGTATTCTATGTATAGGAAATTATCAAGTCATTCTTACCAATTAAATTTTTAATAAGAGAATTTTCCTCAAATTTATTATTTAATTTTTTACCTTTTGGATACATTGATAAATATCAAATTATTGGGCTCATTAGAATAATTTTATCTTTTCTTGTAGGTGTCATTTTCTCACTGGACGATGCACCCAAAAGCACAAATTCCTAGCTTCTGATGTACCATGGCTTTTGATGCAAAAGCACATTAACCTTCATCGGGAACCTAAACGGTTAATATTTCCTTTATCGTGATTTTTTCCTTACAATCGCACGACTCATACTGCTTTCTCAAACAGGCACTAAGTAGTTCCGCTATTTGCTATTCTCTAGGAGCAGCCATGCTACTGAAAAATGATACATGCAGTATTAAAGGTTGGACAATGCACAATCCAAATGGCTGGCTTTTCCATGCTATGGGTCTTTATAGGCACTCTCTTATCTTTTCTTCTCTCCTCCCCTTCACGTGAGTACAAAACGGCAAACTATTTGCACTAGTACAAAATAGCTCTTTTAAAGTGTAACATTTAGACTGGTTATTGCAAATAAGGTATAAAAAATATGACTGGTGGTAATTTTATAATTATAAAGAATTTTTAGGACCGGTTCTTAAAATATACGATCTAAAGATATTATTTAGACCGGTTATCTAAACAACCGGTCTAAAAAAATAAAAAAACTTAAAAATTAAAAAATTTTGAAACTTTTTAGACCGGTTGTCACTAATAACCAATCTAAAAGATAAAACATTTAAGACCAGTTGTTTCTTATAACTGGTCTAAAAGATGCGGAATTAAAAAATAATATATGTTTTCCTTTAATTTAAGACCTGATGTTTCAAATAACCGGTCTAAAAGATAAACTTTTTAGACCTTGTTTTGATATTAACCAGTCTAAAAGATTTGCCCTAAATTTATCTCTTTCTCAGAACCCTTTTTCATCATCGCGCCTAATTAAATTGAATCTCGCGCTATTTGAATCCTCTCTTTCTCAGAACCCTTTCTTCCTCCCTTGCTTTTATATATCCACCGCCACTATTCCCCTCCCCTCCTCCTCCTTCACAATGGCTCCCCCTCCTCCTGCAGCCACCGCCTCCCCTGTTGTTCAATACATCGCCAAGAAATCTTTCGACCAGCTTCTCCAGAAATTTGCTCACCTCGATTTTCCTTCCCCCAAAATCAAATCTAAGCACCAATGCTCCATCACTGAATCTCACTACCGCAACCCTTCCCATTCAGGCTCCGCTTTAGTCGAGAGGTGGTCACTTCTCCTTCCCTCCGCCACTCACCTCTCTGCTTTGCTCAACAACTTTGCATTGCTCACACCCGCCTCAAGGCCAGGGATATTAGAAATAGATCCCTCTTCAGCACTCTCGAGAAGGTCTGCTCCTGTTACCTGTATTGTTCCCTCAATTTGATTTTGTTGATTATCTATCTATTCTTGAACTAACAGAAACAATAATAGCATGGCTTGATGTTGACAACAGTATTTGTATGAGATCGCATTAACTACTGTTCACTGGTTCTTGCAGACATGGCGGAGTACTGTGGAGGGTGCTTCCAAAGTTTTCATGGAGAAGCATTATCATCACCATAAGCGTCTGATCAATGATATTGTTTAGCCACTCATCATTTGCTATGTCCTAAAATGAACACAGCTCTATAGGAAACGGGCAAACAAATAGCCCACGTTACTTCCGGTGGACTATTTCATCAACAACCACATAACTCAGAATATCTATATGTAAAATATATACTGCACTATCACCATTAATTCGTTATTCACTAAAAACACAAAAAATAACTTTTAAGACCGGTTTTATGAAATATAAGATAAAAAAAGTCATACTTTTTAGACCGGTTTTCATCATAACCGGTCTTAAACATAACCGGTCTTAAAAATACTTTTAAGACCAGTTATCATCCCAACCAATCTTTAAAATATGGCTTTTTAGACCTAATCTTGGATCAACTGGTCTAAAAAGTGATTTTTAAGACCAGTTGCTTAACCGGTCTAAAAAGTAACAAAATTTTTAGATCGGCTGTATCAAGACCTTATCCAGACCCGATTTAAAAAGCCATTTTTACTTAGTTTAAAAAGTGAATTTTCCACTAATGTTGAGTCAATTATTTAGTCAAATATCACCTCTAAAAAAATCATTCCGCATATCGCACTTCAAATATTTTTTTTCTTCATACAATTGCGTCAAGTTGAATTTTAAAAATTGTATTTTTGATTTTTGATTTTTAAAAATGAAAAGAACTTAGAAGAAACAAAAATAAAATCAATATAAATTACCAAGTGCGATCATATGACATGAAGTAAAATGGGAAAATTGAATTTAATAGGGAGAATTACATTTAGGTCCCATGGAAGAAAAAAAATAAAGAAATGGTCCCTGTAGATTGCAAAATGAAAAAATGGTCCCATTAACAACTCCAGGAGCCTGTATTGACAACTATATGGGACCATTTTTTCATTTTGCAATCTATAGGGACCATTTCTTCATTTCTCCTCTTCCTTAGGACCTGAATGTAATTCTCCCAATTTAATATATTGTCAAAAAAAATTACTTAAATTGCAGTTAAATACGAAAAGTAAATTTTAGTTGAGCATATAAAAATATATTTTAGAAGAAAGGGCACAATTTTCAAAAAATTGATTTGAATTAGTTTGGGTACTTCAGTGATAGCAATTTTTACAGTAAAATTTGTGATCCTATCTATTAAAAAACATACCCCCTTCCCTTCCCTTTTATAAAAAAATTCATTTTACCCTTAAAAATATTATGTTATTTTTTAAACTATATATGTGTGTGTGTGTCATGAAAAGCATATATACATATTGTAAATATTACAATTCTAGGTGAGGATTTTACGTTAAAAGGGAAAAGGATAGCACCCAAAATCCTCTTTATATACTTTTTTTATTACTTTAATAATTAAATAATAAATAAAATAAACATTATAAAATTGAGTTGATATTTTTGATCCGAAAGGTACTTGAATTATTGGGTAAACATCATATTTTGTTTGGAATATGCCATTTCAGCATTGTGCTTCTTGTTTATAATTGAACCCTTGATTCTCTGAAAAATCCGTATGAGTATAGAGTACTCACTCATTAAGAGAGTTAGAGAGAATTCAAATCCCATGCAGTGAAACCCGGACCGAACCAGCCAGTAGACTGGTTTGGTTCAGTCATTGACCCGGTTTGTACCTTTTTTTAAATCATTTTTTTTATTTTTTCTTAGAATTTCATATTAATAAGCCTAAAATCTTCAATTTCTCACCGGTTTGACCCCAGGTTAGCTCCGGTTTGATTGCACTCTGACCCACTGACCCTTGACTCAATACCCAGGCCGGTTCAATGACCGGTCCGGGTGTAATTACCCTGTTCAAATCACATTAATGAAAACAGTTGTCTAAACTACAGACAATCACCGAATATGTACCTCAAAGATTTTGGGCTGGGTACTTGAATAAATAAAATAAATAGAAGTGTACCCCTACTCCAAAAACTAATGCCGTCAAACAAGATTTAATGGTCCTGTGACTTTTACCCTATTTTCAAAGTTCATGGTTACCTTTTTATATGTAAAAATCACTTAGTGTTCAACATACTTTGAGCAAAAGCCTATATATATTTTTGCATCTTAACTTTTTTTTAAAAAAAAAAAACTTCACACTCCTGTCTTTATTCCCACCAATATTCTCCTCTCTCTTCTCTTACCATGCCCTCTCTCTCTTCCGCTCCCTCTAGTCTCACCTGCTTTTTTTAATCACAATGGTCACATCATCCTTATCTTTCTATCTTTCTCTCTCTCCTGATTTTTTATTCTCTCTCTTCTTATCTCCCTTCCTCACATTCTCACGCCACAAATCCCACACGCATATGACATAAGCGCAACTTACTAAATAGAATTATAGATCTAGAGGATCAAGTTGAACAGCCCCCTCTGGCTGCAGCTGCTGCAGAAGAAGAGGCTTTTGAAGCTGAAGATGAAGAAGAAGAGGATGAGGATGAGGATGAAAACCCACCCCTGACACTGCCTTTGAGGATGAAGAGTGAAGATCGGGTTTATGTTCTTAGTTTTTAATTATGTTTTTACAGCGTGTTTAGTATTCTGGTTTTTTTTGGTTTAGTGTTACTATTATGGTTTGTTTCCCCTATTAGTGATATGTCTACTTATCCTCTATTAGTGTATCTTTAATATGATGAGGATGATAAAGAAGATGGGGATGAGGCTTTTGAAGATGAAGAGGAGGATTGATGAGAATGACGATGAAAACCCACCCCTGACACCACTCCTGACCGAGGTTTAATTTTTTAGTGTTACCCTGCCCAATGTGTATTGTCAGTTATATTAAAAGTTTAAAACTTGTGTATGTGCTGTCTCTTGTATTAAGATTTTTAGACTTAAGAGGTTGAAAACAAAATATATATTATTAGTGTTTTTGAGCTGATATCTTTTAATGGTAGAGTGGTTATCATTAATATGGTATTATCTTTTACCAAATTTGGCAAACACACACATATCTATCTATCTTAATTGTGAATTGCAAAAGTTATTGGAGGAGAAGCCAGAATAGAAAATCAAAAGAGAAGTGGGGGCTAGTGAATGGTTGAGGAAGATTATCATAATTCATGAATGAGAGAGAGAGAGAGAGAATTTGCTAATTGCTGTTATCTTTTTCTTAATATTAAGTCACCATAGGCACAAAATGAAATATGGGATTCAGTTAGCGGTATTTATATTGCGTACAATTTTACAAGATGCTTATATGAGTATAGGAGTAATGAAATAAGCCTTGTTATAGAAGAGAATAAATTTGGTGAATGTTACTCTCCCCCCTTCTTTTTATTGTCATCAACTCTCACTTGTATGTATTTATAGAATTTGAAATTATGGACAGTGACAAAGTGTCTTAACAAAGCATACAGAACAATTGCATAAACATTTTTAAGTAAAAAAAAAGAAGGTGATACACTTCATTTTGTATTTACAAGAAAACCCCTATTACTAAAAAGGTATAATAATGAATGCACACACTCACTAGGTTACTCTTCCACATTTAGTTTCAAGTGAGAAATAACTTTCAATTATGTAGTAAATCTTTAACCATACTTATTGAGCATAATCAAACTTACAATGAAATATCAATCAAGCAAATCATGTTACACACTCCAAAAGCCAATAAAATACAATCAAAGAAAAATGGAAAGTAAAAAAACATCAACTTTAACACATAACAGTGCTCTACGAACACGCCTTGTCTCCTTATACTTTCAATCCCCAAGTACCGTTGTAGTAGGACAAAATTAGTCAGCACAACCATCCCTACAAGTGTATACCAGTCTTACATAAATCAACATCCAAGCAAAAACAAAATATCATTCTTAATACAAAGAAAAAGAATCAAATAAAGATGCTACCTTCAACTTGTTTCAAACTTTCAGCGGAGCGTACTGGATCACTAATAGCAAACTTTACTTTTTGTCAAAGTACTTATTCTTAGTCCATGCTTCCTTGGAACAATCTCCATGAAGAACACGGCTTATCGTATTCTTCTTGATGATGTGTTAATGATACATGTAGCATTCTGAAGCCATCAAGTTGAACTGATATAGTAATTGTTCTTAACTAAAACATCATCTAATTAGTTGTACTAATTACTCACATGAATTTATAGGTAATATCCATAACGAAGATCTAGAAAGTATTACTTCATAATTGATCCTAACCATGCATGCGTCGAGTCAAAGTGTGAAACTTTGCCATATAGCCATTTGAAGTAATAGTTGTGATATGATTTCCTAACTATGCATATAGCTTTTGCTGTCATTTATTCATTGCACAAAAGTTTAAATTAAAGCTAACGCAGATTTATCCCATATTGAAAACACTATTTCAGCTATTTTGTCAAATGAATTTTTCCTTTTAGCTTTCATAATGTCAAATACGTAATGTTTCCTTAAACATGAAACTTGTAGGGCTACCTAATAATCACAGTGAGTAGCAGCCACAGCTCTTGCATCTTTTCAGCCTGATTCGAATAGAAATTTATGGTACCCCCACTCAATACTATGAAACCAATTTGGCCCTAAATAATGTAGCAAGAGGATAATGACAAAAATAAACCTTACCTTTTATGATCACTTGTCAAAAAGCAGAGACCCATATTTTGAAAAAATCGTGTACACAGATTGTGGTCCTTCCAAAGTTCTTGCATACTAAAGGGAAGAGATGACCATACTATAAACGAAAGTAAAATAAGAGTTTGCAACAAGTCAACTTTATTATTGTTAGATTTGGTCAGTCCAAATTTTTGCTAAACTTTCATGTTAAAACAACACATTTTAAGCCTTCTTTAATTTGAAACACAAATTGCTGAAATCAAATCACAAACAATTTGACTTTTAAATTAAACCCTTTCCCCTTCATCAGTTCATCTCACCTCCCTTTACTTCGTCTTCGGCTTCTTTTGCTTCTCAAAACCCTACCACCTCTAAGAAATCCCAAAGAAGAAAATGCATAGGATCATCAAATCCAAGCTCAATTTAGGAAGATACATAGGATCATCAAACCCAAGTTCATTCTCAGAAGAGAACCTCTCTCTACTGCTTTCTCCACCTCTTTACTCTTCGACGATGCTCATATACATGTATTTTGTCTCTTTCTACATTATATCACTTTTGGATTATGTTGTTTTAGTGATTTCCTGCAACCTTTAGTTTGTAATCTGGTGGGTGGAATAAATGTATACTGGATTGAAAATGAATTTATTAGTTTTGAAAAATGAACTGCTCAATTGTTTTAACGGAGTAAAAATCTGCCAAAATTTGAATTTAATATTAGAATTTTCCACTATTTTGACGACCTTAAGATTTTTTATAGTCTATTCAATCTTTCACACACCAAAATACTTTCCTCTTTATTTGATTTTTTTTTGTATTAAGAATAATATTTTGTTTTTTCTTGGATGCTGATTTATGTAAGACTAGTATACACTTGCAGGGATGGCTATGCTGACTAACTTTGTCCCTAAATCAAGGGTACTATGGGATTGAAAATATAAGGAGACAAGGCATGATTGTAGAGTACTGCTATGCTTTAAAGTTGATGTTTTTACTTCTCATTTTTCTTTGATTGTATTTTGTTGGCTTTTGGAGTATGAAACATTATTTGTTTGATTGTTATTTCATTGTAAGTCTGATGATGCTCAATAAGTATGGTTAAAGATTTATTAAATAATTCAAAGTTATTTTTCAATTGAAACTAAATATGGGGGAGTGACCTAGTGAGTGAGTGTGTGCATTCATTGTTATACCTTTTTAGTAATAAGGGTTTTCTTGTAAATACAAAATGAAGTGTATTACCATCTTTTTTTACTTAAAAATGTTTAAGCAATTGTTCTATATGCCTTGGTTAGACATTTTGTCACCGTCCATAGTTTCAAATTCTGCGAATACTTAGATCTTGTCGTTAGAATAACTAAATTGGTTGAGCTCTAACGACATATACGTGAAAGATGATGACAATAAAAAGAGGGGGGAAAGTAAGGCTTATTATGATACTCTTATAGTCTTATAAGCACCTTGTAAAATTGTACCCAATATCAATACCATTAACTGAATCGCATATTTCATTTTGTGCCTATTGCGACATGATATTATGAAAAGGATAATGGCAATTTGAAAATGCCCTCCCTCCCTTCCTTCCTCCCCCCCCCCCCCTCTCTCCTTCATAAATGATGATCATCTTCCTCAACTATTCACCAGCCCCCACTCCTCTTTTGCTTTTCTACTCTAGCTTTTCCTCCAACAACTTTTGCAAATCACAATTAAGATAGATAGTTATGTGTGTGTGTGTTTGCTAGATGTGGTAAAAGATAATACCATCTTAACAATAATCACTCTACCATTAAATGACATCGGCACAGAAACACTAATAATATACATGTTGTTGCCAACATCTTAAGTCTTACACTTTTACCATAATTGACAGAGCACACAAAAATTTGAAGCTCTTTATATAAGAGACAACACTACACAAGTAACTCTTAATATAACTGACAATACATATAGTATAGGGTAAACACTAAACAAACTAAACCCCAATCAAAAGCAGTGTCAGGGGTGGGTTTTCCTCCCCATTATCGTCAATCTTCCTCTTTAGAAGCCAAAATCCCAATCCACGTCATCATCTCGGTTGGGATACGGGCCTACCTCGTACTGCCCTTAAGGGCCCCAAATCATTATTAAATATAACTATTCAGAATATTTCAAGTTACTCAATTCATTTCTATTGTTTTGTCATGTTTTTACTAACAAAAATTTATTTAAGTTCATTACATAGCAACTTTTTCATCTAAATCTCTCTATCATAGAAAAACTTCAGTTATTTGGATAGACATTTTGTAGTTTGTATTAAATATAATTGTATCTTGAACTCGTGCATGCTCTGATACCATGCTCTAATACCAAGCTCTGATACCATGTTCTGATACCTATGTCTAATATTGGCTTTTGATACAATTCACCATGAAGAAATATATTTGCAAGATTATATTTGAAGCTCTTTATATAAGAGACAACACTACACAAGTCGTAAACTCTTAATATAACTGACAATACACACAAGATAGGGTAAACACTAAACAAACTAAACACCAATTAGAAGTAGTGTCAGGGGTGGGTTTTCCTCACCATTCTCATCATCTTCCTCTTTAGAAGCCTCATCCCAATCCACGTCATCATCTCGGTTGGGATACGGGCCTACCGCGTACTGCCCTTAAGGGCCCCAAATCATTATTAAATATAACTATTCAGAATATTTCAAGTTACTCAATTCATTTCTATTGTTTTGTCATGTTTTTACTAACAAAAATTTATTTAAGTTCATTACATAGCAACTTTTTCATCTAAATCTCTCTATCATAGAAAAACTTCAGTTATTTGGATAGACATTTTGTAGTTTGTATTAAATATAATTGTATCTTGAACTCGTGCATGCTCTGATACCATGCTCTAATACCAAGCTCTGATACCATGTTCTGATACCTATGTCTAATATTGGCTTTTGATACAATTCACCATGAAGAAATATATTTGCAAGATTATATTTGAAGCTCTTTATATAAGAGACAACACTACACAAGTCGTAAACTCTTAATATAACTGACAATACACACAAGATAGGGTAAACACTAAACAAACTAAACACCAATTAGAAGTAGTGTCAGGGGTGGGTTTTCCTCACCATTCTCATCATCTTCCTCTTTAGAAGCCTCATCCCAATCTTAATCATCATCTCGGTTGGGATGCGGGCCCACCCCATACTGCCTTTAAGGTCCCCCAAATCACTTCTTAACTAACAAAAGCTTCAAATCATCACGATTAAAAGTAATACCGTTGTTATCCAACAAGATGGGCCAAGACACACTATGTCCGACAGGTAGTGAAAAACGATATTGGTTATTAGGGCCAACTCTTACATCTAAAGTGTGCTAAAATCCCCATATTTCGTGTAGCATAAGGGTGTCTCTTCTCCCTCATCTAAAAGACCTTATATAGTCTCTGTTGATTCCACTAGAAGCTTCACTGTGTAGAAGTCATCATAGAACACATAACACTGCACATTCCTTGCTCTTAACACCCTAGCTATATGATTGTCTTCATTTGTCGCTAGATTGCCCTCTAGTATTCCCCCTATAGTATGCATGGTGTCCTCAAGTTGCTCTTGCATGCCCTTATTATTTGTAAGAAGTGCAAGTGATTAGATTTGATTGATTAGCTTCTCAATGTTAGCCATGTCTCGCAGAATTTATTTAAGTTCGTTACATAGCAACTTTTTTATCTAAATCCCTCTATCATAGAAAGACATCAATTATTTGGTTGGCTTTTTGTATTTTGTATTAAATATAATTGCATCTCGAACTCGTGCATGCTCTTATACCATGTTCTAATACCAAGCTCTGATACCAATATCTAATACTTGCTTTTAATACAATGCACCAGGAAGAAATATAATTTTGCAATTATATTTTCATATAGCTAAACAAAACAATCACATATTATAACAAGAAATTAGTTTACACATAACCAAAATGAAAAAGCAACAAGATATAACTCACAACAACTAGGAACCAATCACATGAATAGGAACAAGAACAAAGTAGAGATGAATACAAAAGGCTAAAACCTGTAGAAGAAATTTTGTGACCCACACGAACCCCACCCTACTGGCGAAGATTGCCTTGTCGCTGCTGACGAAGAAGTGGAAGAAGAAAACCCTACTACCGATGGAGAAGAAGTAGAGGACCTTGATACCAAGCTTTGATACCATGTTATGATACCAACATCTGATATCGGTTAGGATGCCTCAACCGCATCCTCATCATCAATTTGGTTGTGATGTGGACCACCCACACTGCCCTTAAGGGCCCCTAAATTGTTTCTTTATTAGCCAAAGCTCCAAATCATCAGGATCAAAAGTAATAGTGTCGTTATATAGCAGGATGGGCCAAGACACAGCATGTCCGATTGGTAGTGGAAAACGAAATTGGTTATTAGGGGCAAGTCTTACATCTAAAGTGCATTGAAATCCCCATATGCCATGTAGCACAAGGGTGTCTTCTCCCTCATCCAAAAGACCTCATATAGTCTTTGTTGATTCCACTAGAAACTTCACTGTGTAGAAGTCATCCTGGAACACATAACACTTCACATTCCTTGCTCTTAACACCCTAGATACATGATCGTTGTAGTTTGCCGCTGGAGTGCCCTATAGTATTCCCTTATAGCATGCATAGTGTCCTCAAGTTGCTCTTGCATGCCCCATTATTTGCAGAAAGTGCAAGTGATTGGATTTGATTAATTAGTTGCTCAATGTTAGCCATGTCTTCAAGAATGAAGGCACATTTTTTTAGGGTAGTTGGGGTTGTATAGGCCCTCTTAAACAAGACTTGTTAAAACAAGTGTGAAAATGCGCTCCCCCCCTCTCCTTCATAAATGATGATCATCTTCCTCAACTATTCACCAGCCCCCACTCCTCTTTTGCTTTTCTACTCTGGCTTCTCCTCCAACAACTTTTGCAAATCACAATTAAGAAAGATAGTTATATGTGTGTGTGTCTGCTCGATGTGGTAAAAGATAATACCATATTAACGATAATCACTCTACCATTAAATAACATCGGCTCAGAAACACTAATAATATATATGTGGTTGCCAACCTCTTAAGTCTTAATATAACTGACAATACATATAGGATAGGGTAAACACTAAACAAACTAAACCTCAATCAAAAGCAGTGTCAGGGGTGGGTTTTCCTCCCCATTATCGTCAATCTTCCTCTTTAGAAGCCAAAATCCCAATCCTCTTCATCATCTCGGTTGGGATTCGGGCCTACCCCGTACTGCCCTTAAGGGCCCCAAATCATTATTAAATATAATTATTCAGAATATTTCAAGTTACTTAATTCATTTCTATTGTTTTGTCATGTTTTTACTAACAAAAATTTATTTAAGTTCGTTACATAGCAACTTTTTCATCTAAATCTCTCTATCATATAAAGACTTCAGTTATTTGGATAGACATTTTGTAGTTTGTATTAAATATAATTGTATCTTGAACTTGTGCATGCTCTGATACCATGCTCTAATACCAAGCTCTGATACCATGTTCTGATACCTATGTCTAATACTGGCTTTTGATACAATTCACCATGAAGAAATATATTTGCACGATTATATTTGAAGCTCTTTATATAAGAGACAACACTACACAAGTCGTAAACTCTTAATATAACTGACAGTACACACAAGATAGGGTAAACACTAAACAAACTAAACACCAATTAGAAGCAGTGTCAGGGGTGGGTTTTCCTCATCATTCTCATCAATCTTCCTCTTTAGAAGCCTCATACCAATCTTAATCATCATCTCGGTTGGGATGCGGGCCCACCCCGTACTGCCTTTAAGGGCCCCCAAATCACTTCTTAATTAACAAAAGCTCCAAATCATCACGACTAAAAGTAATACCATTGTTATCCAACAAGATGGGCCAAGACACACTATGTCCGACAGGTAGTGAAAAACGATATTGGTTATTAGGGCCAAGTCTTACATCTAAAGTGTGCTATGTCCAACTATGTGACCCACACGAACCCCACCCTACTGGCGAAGATTGCCTTGTCGCTGCTGACGAAGAAGTGGAAGAAGAAAACCCTGCTACCGATGGAGAAGAAGTAGAGGACCTTGATACCAAGCTTTGATACCATGTTATGATACCAACATCTGATATCGGTTAGGATGCCTCAACCCCATTCTCATCATCAATTTGGTTGCGATGTGGACCACCCACCCTGCCCTTAAGGGCCCTTAATTTGTTTCTTTATTAGCCAAAGCTCCAAATCATCAGGATCAAAAGTAATAGTGTCGTTATATAGCAGGATGGGCCAAGACACAGCATGTCCGATTGGTAGTGGAAAACGAAATTGGTTATTAGGGGCAAGTCTGACATCTAAAGTGCATTGAAATCCCCATATGCCATGTAGCACAAGGGTGTCTTCTCCCTCATCCAAAAGACCTCATATAGTCTTTGTTGATTCCACTAGAAGCTTCACTGTGTAGAAGTCATCCTGGAACACATAACACTTCACATTCCTTGCTCTTAACACCCTAGATACATGATCGTTGTAGTTTGCCGCTAGAGTGCCTTATAGTATTCCCCTATAGCATGCATAGTGTCCTCAAGTTGCTTTTACATGCCCTCATTATTTGCAGAAAGTAAAAGTGATTGGATTTGATTAATTAGTTGCTCAATGCTAGCCATGTCTTTAAGAATGAAGGCACGTTTTTTGAGGGTAGTTGGGGTTGTATAGGCCCTCTTAAATAAGTAGATAAATAATTCAAATTGAGGTAATTAGGTCAAACCTTTCAGTGAAACATGTGCAATTTAAAGATCATGCTTAAATGATTTTTAGCAAAACTTGCGTGAAAACAAGACTCAAGATTAAGCTTGTTTTTCTCTTTGCCCTTAGTATCGGAACATGGTATCAAAACTTGGTATCAAGGTCCTCTTCTCCTTCGTTGGCAGTTAGGTCCTCTTCTTCTACTTTGTCGGCAGCAGAAGGGAGATCTTCGTCAACAACTCCAACTTGAGGAATCCTGCTGTCGCGAGAGGAGTGGTGGCGTATGGACATTGCCTTGAAGTATCTAGCAGATCACTCCTTAAGGAGCCATATTTCCTACCTTTGTTGGCTACCTTCATAACCGTCATTATTCAGCATTGATATCCAACTACCAACATTGGGAGGAAATGAAAACCGATAACGTCTATCCTCACCTATTCTTACTGTTAACTGGTGTCATCTTTCAAGCCTGTCATACAGGATTAAGCTACCAGCATCCCCCAAGATAGAGCTAATGACCGCAGTTGACTCTTTAGGCAACTCAAAGGTAAGGAGACCTTCAGTCCCCAGTTGTGAATCCTTAGCCTTTCTTCTAAATATTTACACCACGTGTTTGTTATTTTCATCAACTACCTTTTGCTCTAACTTTCTAACAATAATATTCACGCTGATTTGCACTCTCTATTTCTCTCCCTTACTAGATGTAACAGTTTTTAAGGTGTTTAAATTCATCAATTAAATCCTCCGTCTCATCATTCCAGCCATGTTTTCTTGAAAATAACAAGGGTGTCTTCACCCTCGAATCCAATCATTCTTGGAGACATGGCTAACATCGAACAACTAATGAATTGAATCTAATCACTTGCACTTTCTACAAACAAGGAAGGCATGCAAGAGCAATTTGAGAACACTATGCATACTATAGGAGGAATACTAAAGTGCACTACAGCGATGGATGACGGTAATCATGTAGCAGAGTGTTAAGAGCAAGGAATGTGCAGTGTTATGTGTTCTACGATGACTTCTACACGTTGAAGCTTCTAGTGGAATCAACAAAGACTATATAAGGTCTTTTAAATGAGGGTAAAGACACCCTCGTGCTTTTGATAGAATGCACTAGCAAGAAATATATTTTTAAAATTAGATTGTCATATACCTAAAAAAATTGTATATTATGACAAAAAAATAGTTTTCACATAGCCAAAATGAACTAGTAACGAGATATAACTTACGACAACTAGGAACAAGCTACAAGAGTCAGAACAAGAACAAAGCATACACAAATAGAAAGCATCAACCATGGAGGAAATTACAAGACCGACACAAACCCTAGATGAAAGGTTGTTTATTTAAAAGGATGGAATTGAGATTCGGACTCGTGCAAGCTTTGATACCATGTTCTACTACCAAGCTCTGATACCGTATACAGATACCAACCCCTGTACCAAGCAAAGATTTAAGTATGCAGCTGATTCTCAGTAACTTTGAGAGCCGCTCAAACATAGTGATATTCACAGTATTATGAAAATTATCATCACCATCATCTAAACGAGATGGATTGTAATTTCAAAAATGTAATTCCTTGATAAACATGGTTGATATAGTAGTCTACATATTAGTCTCCCTCTAACACTGCTTGATGTTTTTCGAAGATCCTCTTCTGTTTGTTCTTCTAACCCTTACAACTTTTCATCCCTGGAAGAAAAGGGCCATTGAAACTATTCGTAGGGCTTTGTCCTCACTTTTGTCACTTTAGGGTGTACAAATTTAGTAAACGTAGCACGTTTTCACGTGGTGGCTAATCTATCATGAATTATTCAAAATGTCAACAATGACATATTCATAATGGTTAAGAAGAGTTGTTATTGGGTCATAATCTAATATTTTAAGCACTTCCTTTGGCTTACTCTATCATTCTATATTCCTCTACTTCTATACCAACTTCTGATACAATACACCTAGAAAGAAATATATTTTCAAAATTAGATTTTTAGATACATAAGCACAACAATCACATATTATGAAGAGAAAATAGTTTTGACATAACCAAAATGAACTAGTAACTATATAAAACCCACGACAGTTAGGAATAAATCGCACGAGTAGGAATAAGAATAGAGCAGAGACGAATACAAAGCCTTAAACCTATGGAGGAAATGATGTGTCTCGCACGTACCCTAACTTAAAGGTAATTTATTTAAAAGGATGGAAGTGATATTTGAACTCATACAAACTCTAATACCAAGCTCTGATATTAAATTCTAAAACCAAATATTGTACCAAGCAAAGATTTGAGTACGCAGCTGATTCTCAACGAGTATGAGAGCACACTCAATTATAGTGATATTCATAGTAGTATAGAAATAATCTCCTCCATCATCTACGCAAGATGGATTGTAAAATTAAAAATGTACTTCCTTGATAAACATGGTTGTTATAGTAGTCTCATATATTTGTCTCCCTTCAACATTGTTGGATGTTTTTTGAAGATCCTCTTCTCTTTGCCTAAGGAATCCACTTCTAGGCTTGGAATTACAATTCAATGTCAAATTGTGAAATTGCCCTTGGCAGCCCTACTTTTAGGATTTTAGGGGTGTTCTCATAATTATGTTTTTTCGGGCTTTTCTGAAAAAGTGGCCAACTGTAACCCCACCTAATTTTCCCTCCTAAACTCAATGGAACCATCAAATTATTGAAAATCCAACTATAAGGCCCTCTAACAGTCTTGGACAAAATTTATGAATACTCCGAGGAAAATTGGGGTTTTGCGATTTCGGCTCTGTAGATGTGTTTCGCTATACTCCTAACCACTTTATTAGCTATTACATTAAGTTACCACTATCATTTGGACTAAATTTCAGCAGCATAACATTTCTAATGTCAAATTTCAAAAATTTACAAACAAAGACAATCCGGCAAATTTTTTACTGATTAAATTGTCCACAGTAGCCAAAATAGATAATATACGAAGGTTTGGAAGTTACCTTTCGCTTCCTTCTAGCTCTCCCTGATATGGCTGAAAACCCTAGCCTTAGAACACCCAAATTTGTGCTTCCAACACCTTACAATACATGAAAGAAAAGCTTAGCAACAGTGTTATACACATTAGGTACGAATTCACTGAAGAAATCGACCAACCTCGCGAGATTTCTTCTCTTTCTCTCTCTAAAAGCTCTAAACTCTTTCTCTCTCTTGTTGCAGCACTTAGGCATTATTTTGGGGTTGATGGAGGTGGATGATGATTTAATATGATATAGTATTATTTTCTAATTATTTACTAAATTTCCAACAATTTCAAAAATCAATATTTTGGCTTTTATGTACATAAATCCTTATAGACATGTAACTATGCCATTAAGCCAAACTAATATTTCCTTCTTCAGGCTACATGTAGGAGACACCTATGGGTCCTACCCTTTGGTCTTAATTGGCTTCACAACTTGTTCAAGTTACATATATACGTAAAGTCTAAATTTTGGTCAAAATTTGCATTTTTGCTCAGATTTTCCATAAATTCATATTTAATTGACCAAAATATTCCAAATATATTTTTCCCCTATATTTTCCTTAATTAATTTAAATTAACTTTAATTAATTGGAAAATAATTTATTTTGTGCTATTTTGGCAAAATTACGATTTTGCCATTACCTTTTTAATTTAATTTCTTTTCTTATTTTTCTTTTGCCAATTTCCGTCTATTTTCGGATCAAATATTTTCTCTAATATTTCCACATTTTTGAACCTTAATATTGGGCTTTTAAATTACCCAAATTAATTCCATAATTATTTTGCCCATTTCCTCATGAATATGAACATTTCTAAAATTCATAAATTACACATTCATGAGTATTCACCATTTTATTGAATTTCCCAAATAATTACAATATATTTGGTGAACATAAAATTTGGGGTGTTACACTTTAGTTATTAATTATATCCTTAATATAAGACCTATTTACCTAATTTGATTAGAATAATGAACTTAATTTAATTAGTTAATATAACATTTATTTTCTAAAACACTTTAGTCATCTTCTTTAATTCCCTCATTTTCTCTCCTCCTTAATTATTGTTGTCCTTAATTATTGTTGTGACTTGAGAGAGCATCAATAGATAAAAATTAGGAAAAGATTAATAAATATAAAAATGAGTCTTATATTTAGGACTAAGACTAACTCTTCATATATGACCTATATTAATTATTAAGGATTAGAGGAAGTATTATTAAAAACAATTTTTCATTTTAATGCGTATAAAACATATAATTAATTAAAAACTGTCCAAATTTTTACATTCATTCTTTCATTTCCTTTCCTTTCTTTCAATTATCATTAAGTGCTTGTTTGGTTCAAAGGGAGGGGATGAAAGGGGAGGGGATCATTTGTCATCCCCTCCAAAACCCCCCAATTTGGAGGGGACAAAAATGAGAGGATGGGAAGGATTTGGAGCCCCTTCTTTGGAGTCCCTCCCCTCCAATTTTTCATACAAAACAAGGGGAGGGGCCCATTTTTCATCCCCTCCCATCTCCTCCCCTCTAACCAAACAAGCCTGATTCTTCTTAACAAATGGGCTATAAAGATAAGGCATTGGCAAAAACAATAAGGCATTGGGTTTAACATTGGCCCACCAACTTGCATCTGAACCCGACTAGTAAAACCCAGTAAATATTAGTATTATATATGCATAAGCAGGGAATGTGGATTGATATAATATAAAAGATGAGTAGGGAATGTCCATCCCCAAATAAAAGGGGTTAATTCTTTTTTGAAAAAAATACTTTATGCACTAAAAATTAATTAGCTTAAGATACGAAGTGTTAATAAATATTTCAGATATTAGATGCTACTGGAAAAATATTTCTGAATGCAGGACTAGAAATTAATTAATTGGAGATACTGGGTAGGAAAAATATTTTAGAGTGCAGCACACAATTTAATTCAAAGAAATAAGAATAATTAAAATTTATAAAAAAAAATAAAAAAATGATCCTCACCCCAAAATTGGGGATGAGCAAGATGAGCACAACATGCGGACCCCTGTATTTGGGATTGTCCATTGGAGAAATACTTACATACTCTATAAACACCACATCATCTGAACTCTGTCTAATGAAAATATAACAACTCAAGTCATTTTAAATCCTAGTTGGCTTATGACTTATACAAAAAAATTCAAATTTTATCTTGTTTTTGAGAAAATATTAGTTGATCACTTTGTTTTAGTTTATTTCCAAATTAAGATGTTTTTTTTTTAAAAAAAAAAAGATAAAATTTGCATTTTTTTCAGATGAGTCATTAGCTAACTAGAATTAAAATTACCTGAGTTGTTATGTTTTTATTGAACAGGATTCAGATAATGTGGTACTCCTAAAGTATGTAAGTATTTCTCTTGTCCAATGTGCAGTCTTTCTCCATTTCAGTGAGACAATGTTTTTTCTTTGAAAATTTGTTTATATTATTATAAAAAAAATTTATCTAATTATCCGTTGTTGTTTTCAAGAAAACATGGCTAGGTATAATGAGATGGAAGATCTAATCGATGAATTTAACCACCTTAAAACTATTGCAGCTGGTAAGGAAGAGAAACATAGAGTGCAAATTGGCATGAATATTATTGTTGGAGAGTTAGAACAAATGGTAGTTGATGAAAATAATGAACACGTGGTCTGAATATTTGGAGGAAAGACCAAGGATTCACAACTGGAGCCTGAAGGTTTGCTTAGCTTCAAGCTGCTCGAAGAGTCAACTGGGATCATTAGCGCTGTCCTGGGGGATACTTAATCCTACATGATAGGTTGGGAAGGCCACACCGGTTAACAGTAAAAGTGGGTGAGGATGAACACTCTTGGTTCTCATTTCCTCCCAATGTTGGTGATTGGATCTCAATGTTGAATAAATATGGTTACGAAGGCAGCCGACAAAGGTGGGAAATATAGCTCCTTAATGAGTGATCTTC
Organism: Inga laurina; assembly: GCA_963855925.1. NCBI lineage: Eukaryota > Viridiplantae > Streptophyta > Magnoliopsida > Fabales > Fabaceae > Inga > Inga laurina. The sequence goes on along the minus strand of OY979702.1, from coordinate 21,509,512 downwards.
CAGACACTTCAAAGCAGAGTCCATACGCCCTCTCCCCTCCCACAACACCAGGATTCCTTAGGTTGGAGTTGCTGGTGAAGATCGCCCTGTCGCTGCCGGTGAAGAAGATGAAGAAAAAGAAGAAGACCCTACTATCGATGAAGAAGATGATGAAGAAGAGGACCCTGTTACTGACGACAAAGAAGAAGAAGAGGATCCTGTTGTTAATGAAGAAGAAGATGAAGACAAAGAGAATAAGGAGGAAAACCCAGCCGCTGAGGATGCTAATGGTGAGGATGATGGGGATGAGGCTTCTGAAGATGAAGAGGAGGATTGATGACAATGAGGAGGAAAATCCACCCCCTGACCCTGCTTCTGACCAGGGTTTAATTATGTTTTTATAGTGTTTAGTGTTTTGTCTTTTTAAATTATGTTTTACTGATATTGTTTGTTTCCTTTGCTAGTGGCATGTCTTCTTATCCTCTGTTAGTGTATCTTTAATAGTTGATAGCGTTGGAAATGCGATTTCATTCAATAACAAGAAGAAATAGAGTGTAAACGCAAAGAATTACATAATCGTCGGAAAGGTTAATTAAAGAAGAAAACTAACAAGGTTAATTAAAGAAGAAAACTAACAGGGCAATAATTAAGTAAGGGAATCTAAAGAAACTAGACAATTCTATTTTTACCCTATTAGTTTCTTGTTTATCTTTTTCTATTTTTAAATTTTTTTTCTTTTTTCTTGAAATATTTTTCATCAAAATTATTTTTGATATCATTTGTAAGTTTCAACAACTTACCCATTATAATACAAATTACTAAATAATATTGTTATTTTTATGTAAAATTAAAAATATGTGCAATTATTAATATATAAATAATATTTCTTTAATAAATTCCTAAAAAGGTTTTCTAACCAATTACTAATAAATAAAATAATATATTATAAATATTATAAATCATTTATAATATTTATTTTAAAATTGTTAATCATTTTATTTACTTTTAATTTATATTTATATACAAACACACACCACGAGGATAGAAAAGGGAGCAGTGGAGGGGACGTAGGGCCAGGGCGCGGGCGCGTTTCATTTTTGAAAAGAGGCCATAGGTAGCGGGCAGGCGTATATTGACATTTTTATCATTAAAAAATTATGTGTGTGTGTGTATAAAGCACAATACTGAAATCTACTGGCAAAAAAAACAATACTGAAATCACATAGTGGGTGAACGATTTTTGTTTTAAATTAAACTCGTTCAATAAAAAATGATTTTCCACCTATGGTATTAAATTAATAGGGGGTGACAGTTACGGGGAAGCATTTAATTACCTAGTTCCAATGGATAAAAAATTGCCCTCTACTAAAATTCCATCGGATGAATGAGTGGACCTACTGTCACCTTTCTTCTTCTAACGTGACTCACTGAATCTTGCATTTGCCTTTTTTTTTTTTTTTTAATAACATGCATTTGCCTATTTAAGTATTTATTTTCTCTTGAAAATTGAAAAAATTACCATTGTTTCCTTTGACTGCTTTTTTCAATATTATCTAACAAGGAAAATAGTATTTCACATTGAAATAATTTTTAATAAATAAATAAATAATCATTTATATTCATTTTTTTGGGGGTAAAACTATATTCATATTGAATTTGGATTATTTGAACTTATTATAAAATTATTTAAATTTAGATAATTTATTATACACCATTTGGTTCAAAATATAAGAGCCAAACTTATGAGATGTTTGGTTGTTTTATATAAAAACTACTTTGCTTTTGTCACATCATTTATTTATTTTTTTCATTTTTACCCCTAATTAATTATATGTTTCTCTTATATATATTTTTTTTTCAACTCCTACTCTTTTATACATATTTCTACTCATTCTCTCCCCCACTCACCCACTCCATAGATATGGATTTTTTAGGAAAGTAAGTTATATTTTTTACAAATTTATTGGTTTTAACCAATTCTAACTAACTTTTTGAATTATATAATTTTGTTATTTGGCTCTTATATTTTGAACCAAAGGTAGTGCATATATTACATTATATAGGAATATAATATTTTTTATTTAACTATTTAGTCAATAGTTCAACCAGATGGTTCAACCATTTGAACCATGACTAGCTGACTTTTCAGATTTGAAAAACATTGGGTGAACTGAATTAAATTATTTACACAGTATGGTATTTTGCTCAAAAGCCACTAGGTCGTGGATCAAAAGGGTAGTCATGAATTGTGTAGTTCTTTTTAGAATCTTTTAGGAGTTTTCAGAAGTGTTAGTTCTGGTATATGAATACGTCTTCCCCTTAAAAAAGAAAACATGCATGAAGGAAAGCTTATCTTTGTCATGTCTCTCTAAATATTCAAAATTATGTTTTGCCTTTTAAAATACAAAAGTTTTGTACTAAAGTTGATGGAATCTACTCAAAAAAGAGTGATGGAAAAAGTCTATACATGAAAATATGCTGTAACATGTGTGAATAGTAAAAAAAAATTGCATTCGTGGTTTTTTTAAAAATATTTTACATTGTACGAAATCGTTGCAAATAGACACACACCCCATGAATTGAAATAGGGAGATTTTTCTTTTCTCAATCGAAAAAAGTATTGAGATTTTTTGAAAAATAGAAATGCTAAAATGCATCTTCGTTAGTCTTTTAACTTCACATAGTAATTAATTAAAAGTAGAAAGATTTTGTTATTTATTGGTCATTCTATTTGATTTTTTGTTAAACTAGTTTATTAATATAATAACATATTAGTAATTATAAAAAATAATGTTAATATCAATTATATAAAACATTCAAACAGTTTTCCCCCTTCATTTTTTGCTTTCAAAACTTGTTTTAAGAAACAAATATTCTTATTAAATTACAAGAACTAGCATTTTAGACCGAAAGAAATTTGAGCCACCAAAATCTATAGTTTGAAATTATGAGAACCAAAACTAAAATAAGCACAAATTATAAGGATTATACCTTACATTAACCCTATTTAAAATTAAAAATATGTGCAATTATTAATATATAAATAATATTTCTTTAAAAAATTTTAAAAAATTTTTCTAACCAATTACTAATAAATAAATTAATATATTATAAATTTTATCAATCATTGATAATATTTATTTTAAAATTGTTAATTATTTTAGTTACTTTTAATTTATATTTATATACATACACACCCTACAAGGATAGAAAAAGGAGCAGTGGAGGGGAATACCGGCCCTCACTGAACTACATTTGGCTTTCCGCATTTTCCCTTATTCTCTTTGCTCCTCCTTTTCTTAATTTGGATTGTTGGATTAAGATATCAACGGTCCATATTTAATATATTATAAAAATATTAATAATAGATTAAGATCTAATAGTCCAGATTTAATATATTATAAAAATATTAATAATATTTTTATAATATATTAAATCTGGACCGTTGAGATCTTAATCCAACGATTGAGATTGAGAAATAGAGGAAAAAAGAGAGTGAAGGAAAAGGAGAACCCTGGCTTTAAGGGCAGTGCGATTTAAAGTTGGAAGAGGCGAAGGGAGAGGTAATTTATGAGAAGAGGCCATAGGTAGGACGCAAGCCTATATGGATAATTTTATCATAAAAATTAGTGTCGGGAATACGGGCTAGCCCGATACTATAGGGCCGGCCCTTCACAGGCTCGGCCTTAAACGGGCATGCCCGTTTAGACCCGCTTCCTAAAAAACCCCTACTTTTTTAAGCCCACAATGTAATACCCCGAAATTTGGGATTTCAGGCTTGGAAATAAGCCTAAATTAAGTGGACTGCTAAGCCCCAATTTATTAGATGTCCCAAATTTATCCCCTAATGATTCTTATATCTTTGGGGTATTAAGAAAGTAAAATGGTGAACTTTGGAGAATATCATTATGTTTTCGGTGAAATCGCCTATGAGGTAGTGAGCTTGTCATGTGATTTTGAATAATCAAATGATGACAAAAAATTATGCAATTTTACAGGATGAAAGTAGACATCCTAAGATTTAATTTGATAGGTCATATGACTCAATTAGAGCTATACAAAAAAAAGATATGAATTTTTGAAGTCAGCACAGAAAAACTATGAAATTTCTGGAACAACATGCAAAGATTAAAATTCTGGGAATTTTTTGATTCCATAAAGCAAAATTCTATATTTTTCCTTGAAACCAGACTCAATAAGGGTTCTATAGGCTTTGGAATCACCTCATTTTGATTTTTCTAGAATTAGTTATGATTTTTCAAATTGTTTGCAGATATCTGCCAAAATTTTGTAAAAATATCCGAAAATTTGGAAAATTAAAGTAGAATATGATATAATAATATGTTATCATCCTCTTCCTCTTGAGATCATTTCTGGCGTGAAACAGCAGCTGAAGAGAGAGAGAGAGAGAGAGAGAACGTTCAGATTTTTAGAGAGAGAAGGAGAGGAGAAAACTCACAAGATAGGTCGATTTCTTCGGTGAATTTGTACCTAACGTGTATACTCCTTCTCCTAAGCTTATCTTCTATGTTGTTTGAGGTGTTTGAAGCAAAATTTTTGGAGTTGGGAAGGTTAGGGTTTCAGCCAAGAAAAGGAAAAGCTAGAGGGAGCTTGAGGTAACTTTCAAACTCTTGTATATTTACTATTATGGCTGCTGTGGACAATTTAATCGGTGAAATTTCGCCGGATTGTCCTTTGTTTCAATTTATGGAAATGGGTTGGCCTAGGTGTTATGCTGCCCAAATTGATACTAAATGGTAGTTTCAACCTAATGGAATAGTCAATAAAGTGGTTAGGAGTAGAAAGGAACGCGTTTACGCAGCCGAAACCGAAAAACCCTGATTTTCCCCTTAAAACCCATATATTTTGGCCAGCACTGTAAATGGGTCTTAGAGTTGGATTTTCAATGATTTGATGGTTCCATTGAGTTCAGGAGGGAAAATTAGGTGGGGTTACAGTTGGGCACTTTTTCGAAAAAGGCCGAAAAAGCATAACTACAAAAATGCCCCTAAAACACTGAAATAAGGGCTGCCAAGGGCAATTTTGTCTTTTGGAAGTGAATTTGGTAATTCCAAGTCAGGAAATGGATTCCTTGGGCGAAAATATGTCAGGATAGCCCAGGTTAGAATTTCGAGAAAAGTAGAGTCGGACCGGGTACTATGGGGTCGAGTCCCCAGGGGTATTTTAGTAATTTTTCAAGATAGACTTATATAATCCCTAGAAACACTATGGAAGTGTCTAAATAGTACATTTGACATTGTAGGATCAAATATGGAGCCCGAGCTGTTTGCACGTAGATCGAGGCACGTGTTTTGAGGCGGAAAAGGGTTGGAGGTAGGGGACTTACCTTACTTGCATGTATTTGATATCTTTGCTTGTGTAATGATGTATGTGATTGCTTTACTTGATTGTGTAGAGCATATTTGAATAAATGAAGTTCTGTTTCTGTTTTCGTTGTGGTCATAATCTTGTTGTATGAAACATTGAGTATGCAGAAATGTCATTATAGGGCATACATCTAGATAAAGCAAACATGTCATACATAGCATCTATCATGCATGCATTATAATATCTGTTTCCTACTGAGATTCTCTCGAATCTCACCCTCCCCTACCAACAATTTAGACAGTAGACGGCAGAAGATATGTAAACAACAATGCAGAGTACCGTACGAGGGGATTACAGTAGTGGAACAAAGACGGGAAGAAGTTTCCGTTTTGCTGGGATGAGTTTAGACACCCTAGTAGCCTTGTGCGTCTACCTTAATCGTACGTATTATGTACAAATCCCTATGGGGAATTTATGTAATCATGCACGTATTATCAGTATAGTTATGTTATTCCTGTGTTGCCTACCGAACTGCATATCGTTTTCCGTGAATACTCTGAAAAAGGTAGAAATTGAGATAAGGGCATGACACGCGGCCCTACAGGGCTGGCTTTTCACGGGCTTAGGCCTAAACAGGCCTGAACTCATTTTATTTTATTTTTTTAAAAAATCTTTTTCAATTTTTACAATTTATTTATTATTTTACTTTTTATTGAGATACATTATTTTTAAAACTAATAAAATTTTATTTAAAATAAATCATCTAATGTCCAAATTAGCCTCTTTTTTAAAGTTTAAATGAATAAACAATTGTAGAAAATAAATTAAATCAAACCATTTAATAAGTATTTGCTTGTTACTAATACTCTATTAGGTACTTAGGTGTCTCTCATATTAATAATTTGATATAATGATATTATATATGTTTTAAAAAAAATATTAAACAGGCCTAAAAGGGCTGGCCCTACAGGGCTGCAGGAGTGTGTGTTCACTTACTGATGAATCTATATTGTGTATCATTAGATTATAGATCAATCTATATGTTAGACAAAACAGTTTGGAGGAAAAATGATAAATATAAATATATTAAAGTAATTTAATTAACTTCATTAATCTTTCTAAAAAATAATATTGTCTTATATTTAGGATAAAAGGGAGTATATATAAAACACAATGCTGAAATCACATGGGGGTGAACGATTTTTGTTTTAAATTAAACTCGTTCTATAAAACAATGATTTTCCCTGATGGTATTAAATTAGTTTCTTTTTTACCAAAATAAATTAAATTATTTACACAGTATAACATTCTGCTAATTTCTTTTACTGTGTATCGCATTTTGCTCAAAAACCCAATAGGTCGTCGATAAAAGGGGTAGTGATGGATTACCTAGTTCTTTTTAGGTCTTTCAAGAGCTTTCGGATGTGTTAGTTCTGGTCTATGAATACACTTTCCCATAAAAAAGAAAACATGCACGAAGGAAGCTTTAACTTCTTTTGTTCTATTCCCCTTCTTCAACCTCATCTTTGTCGTGTCTCTCTAAATATTCAAAATTATGTATTGCCTTTTAAAATACAAAAAGTTTTGTAGTAAAGGTGATGGAATTTGGTCAAAAAAGAGTGATGGAAAAAGTATATACATGAAAATATGTTATAACATGTGTGAATAAAAATAATAAAAATTGCATTCTTGGTTTTTTAAAAGTATTTTATGCTGTACGAAATCTTTGCAAATAGACACACACCCATGAAGTGAAATAGGAGATTTTTTTTTTCTCAATCGAAAAAAGTAGGGAGATTTTTTAAAAAATAGAAATGCTAAAATGCATTTCTTTTAACTTCACATATTAAGTAATTAAAAGTAGGGAGATTTTTTTATTTATTGGTCATTCTATTGTTTTTTTCATTTTTTTTCTTTCAAAACTTGTTTTAAGAAACAAGTATACAACAATTTTTTTTCAAAAGAAATTATACAAACAAGTTCTTTTTTCACAAAATTTTTTTTTTCAAAAACAATAATCAAAACAAGTCTTTTTTTTTTTTTTTCCAAAACGTGTACTCAAGAGCATTTTTATAAAACTGTTTTGATAATAAAAAAAACAGAGAATATAATTAAACAGAGCCTTAATTTCGTTTGTTCTGTTCCCCTTCTTCAATCTCATCTTTGTCATGTCCCTCTAAAAATTTAAAATTATGTATTGCCTTTTAAAATACAAAAAATTCTCTAAGGGTGATAGGAATTTGGTCAACAAAAGGATCTTGGTAAAAGTCTATACATGGAAATATGTTATAACATGTGCAAATAATTAAAAAAAAATTATTCATGGTCTTAAAAAATACTTTTCACTGTACGAAGTCTTTGCAATATATACATATATACATATCATATATAGAAACACTCCATGAAGTGAAGGAGGCAGATTTTTTAAAGAATATAAATTGTAAAAATACATCATTAGTCTTTTAACTTCACATGAAATTTTATTTTGGCCTCTTAATTTTATAAAGTGTCTTTTCAATCATTTAACATTAATGTTAACAAAAAAATTTAAAATGTTAATAAAGCATTTCCTAGATGCTGACATATTAATTTTAATTTTCAAAATAATAATAATTTTTTTTTAAAAAAAATATTATTTGAAATAAATAATATTAGGGTTAGAGGATATAAAAGATACTTTATAAAATTAAAGAACCAAATAAAGACATTAGATGAAGTTAAAGAACTAAATGTGACTTTTTGAAAAAAAAAAAAATAAAAGAGGAGGAAATGGACTACACATATGCGTTGGACAAGTGAAACGTGCCATTCTGTTTCTTCATCAAATTTCACTTAGGAGTCCAAATGGCAGAGTTGAATCTGAAAGTTAGGTATGAAAGTGCGTTACTTCAAATTGCAACATTTAGAAAACACAAACCCATAATATCTCTTCCTTCCTTGCTTCACCCAAACCCAAATTAAAGGGCCAGGTTCATTTCATGGTACGTCCCATTATCTCCCTCTTTTTTCTCTGCTTTTGGATTTCATGGGTTTTGTGTATAATTTAGGTTACAAATTTGTTAAGGTTTGTTGCTTTTGGTGCAGTCTGAAAAGAAAACCAACCCCTGTATGTTAACTCAAAATGGATAATTCTCATACAATGACCAACTAGGCCACTAGGTCTTATTCCAATAATAATAATAGTCGAGCCCACACAAACACACATATAGGCAGTCAAGTCACTAATCCTACCTACTTAACAATATAACCACTCATAGTGAATCCTGTGAATAATACAATATACTACCCCTGGTACTAATTATAAGACAAAGTTGACTTTTTTTTGGAGAAATTAAGGAAGCTAAATAAGTAACTTAATTATATCATATGTTATGTATCATTAAATTATATATTAATTTATTAGTCAAACTAATTAATTTGAAGAAAAAAATAAAAATAAAAATACTCAAAAGTAATTTAATTAGCTTCCTTAATTTCTCCAAAAAAGTCAACTTTGTCTTATAATTAGGATCAAAGAGAGTAGTAAAAAATATAATATTCTTAACACCCCTCTTAAGTTGGGGCTATACACATTAATAGTTCCTAACTTGCCCATAAGTCTCTCATGATTCTCCTTGCGAAGACCCTAAGTGAATATATCTTCTTGATGTTCTTTACTTCTCACATGCTTTCGAGTAATAAGTCCTTGCTGCAGCTTCTCTCTAGTAAAGTAACAATCTATTTTGATGTGCTTGGTTCTTTCATGGAATACTATATTTGTGGCAATATGGATGGCAGTTTTGCTATCACAAAAAACTTGTACAAAGCTTAAGTTTCCTCACATGTAGATCTGCCAGCAGTCTCCTAGCCCATACTACTTTTTATACGACAACTCCTAGTGCTCGATATTCAGCTTCATCAGAGGATTTGGAGACTGTATTCTGTTTCTTAGATTTCCAAGAGATTGGGGATCCTCCAAACTTGACTATATATCTTGTCATTGATCTCCTGGTGTCTGGACAAGTCCCCCAGTCTGAATCTACATAGCATTGCAACTGGCTATCTCTGGTTGCCGAAAGCAAGATCCCTAGGTCCAATGTCATTTTTAAATATTTGACCATCGTTTGTGCAGCTTGAATGTGCGACCTTCTAGTTGCTTGCAAGTATTGACTCAAGGCCTGCACAATGAAGCATATATTAGGTCCTGGTTATTGTCAAATAAGATAACCTACCTATCAATCTCCTATAGACAATTGGCTCTTGCAGCTTTGGATCATCTTCCTCCATATTAGGATCAACTCTCAACTTGATATTTGGCTCCATTGGCAATGCAAGAGGCCCTGTTGCACTAAAACTCATATAAGAAATTATGTCAAGTGCATACTTTCTTTGTTTGAGGACTTTACCTTTATTAGTTGTCACCAATTCTTGTAACACCCCAAATTTTATTCACCAAGAGTATATTGTGATTATTTTATATATTCAATAAAATGATGAATATTTAAGGCCAAAGGAATTAAATATTGAAAATTTAAAGGTGAACAGTGTTTTGAGTGAAATCGCAAGCAAGGCAGTGAGTTTGTCATGTTGTTTTGGAAGACCAAATGATGAGAAAAAATTATGAAATTTTACAGGGTGAAAGTAGATATCCTAAGCTTTAATTTTATTGGTATGAATCAATCTAAGATATGTACAAAGAGTTATGAATTTTTGAAATTAGTCCAGAAAATCTGGAAAGTCTCTGGAGCAGCGGTCAAAGAAATGAAATCTCGTAGTTATATGCTTCCAAATGACTAAAGTTCATATTTTTCATTGAAACTAGACTCAATAAAGGTTCCATATCCTTTTGAATCACTCTAACACAATGTCTACAAAATTAGTTATGATTTTTCAAAGTTATGGCAGAAAATCTGCCAGAATTGGCATTATTCCAAAAACTGAAAATAAAATGTGTTAGAAATTGATTAATGAAATTAAAGATGCCAAGGGTCAGGATCATATGAGGAGGGGATTAAATTATAATGGATTTGTATGAGAACATATCAAATTGCATTAAAATAATGTTACATGGACATAGTAATTATGGTTAATGATGAAATGGTATACTACCTTGAGTGTGACGTTGGATTAGTTGGACTACTTGAGTGCAAGGTTGGGTGCATGGTTGAGTCCATGATTGGAGAAAACTCATTTCATTACTTGAGTGCATGGTTGGTTTAGTTGGAAGAGACACTTTGGTTAGTGGAGCATGTGAGAGGGGACAGTTTTGAGCCAACCAAATGGAGAGAAGAATTAGTTCCATACTAAGAGAAGCTAAATGGAGCCATCATGACATAAACTTGAATGAGGAGAAGATTGTGACAAGTGTCATAATAATAACCCTTGATGAAATCAAATGGTGTAGGATAAAGGGAGAAATATTATGAAGGCTCTTCCTTCCTCTTTCCTTCATACATTTCAGCTAGCACAAGAGGAAAGAAGAGAGAGAGAGAGAGACAGCTTGAAGAGTCTTGAAGTTCTAGAGAGAATGAGAGAAAGCTTAAGGTATGTAGTAATCTCTTATGCCTTTTTCTTATAATCTTGCTTCAAAAACGTTCTCTAAACCTTTTTCTTCATAGGATCCATGATCTTGAAGGCGCATTTTGAGCTCAAGGAAAGAGAGAGATTCCAAGATCTCAAGAGGTAACTTCATAAATCTTAGATCTATACAAGTATGAAGTTGTGGTTGGTGAATGTTGTTGGATATGGTGATTTTTGTCAAGTTTGTAAATTTGGAAAAGTCCTAACCGAAAGGGGTTACGCTACCCAAATTTCTTTAAATTATGGTTAATATGTGTTTAAATGAGTTAATAAAGGATTAGAAGTGGAAAAGTACAAGTTTTGGAGGCTAAAACACAAAAGAGAATTTTTCCATTTTTTGCCTAAGTTTTGGCTAGGACTAGAACAGGGGGAAGGAGCTGGATTTTCATGAAATAGATGGTTCCATTGGATTTAGTGGGTAAAAATAGGTGGGGTTACAGTTGGTCACTTTTTCGGAAAAAGGCTGAAAAAGCATAATTACAAAAACGACTGTATAACCCTAAATCGGGGCAGTCAAGGGTATTTTCATAATTTGACATTGAATTTGGTGATTTTGAGCTCAGAAATGGATTCCTTGGGTGAAAATAAGTGAAGATATCCCTTGTCAAAATTTTGGAAAAACGTGCCACCAGGCTGGGGTCTTGGGGGCATTTTGGTAAATTTTCACAATAGACTAATATAACCACAAGAAATACTATGAAAAAGTCTAAAATGATACTTGGATAGGTTATGACCTTTTATTGTACATTTAATATTTTAGGACTGAGACGGAAGCTGGAAGCGACACGTTTTACGAGGCACACTAAAAAGGGATTGATAAAACCTTGAGGTAGGAACATTATCCTTCATACCTTATGCCATAGTTATATGCTTATGTGGATGTCATTGTTTGTAAATGCACTTTATTAATCAACTTGAATTGCCTAGAGAAGGGTAGTTAGTGCCAGAGGTTCACTTACACTGGTAGTTGGTGGCAGTCTAACCAGGTGTAGATAGTAGGGCTAGGCCCTACTCATGTATACATGATGATGATGTGTTACGATGATATGTTTATATTGTTCATTAATTAGTCCATATATTAGCGCATATCATATTTACTTTCCGTATTTACTATGAACGATAGCATGTTTCTACTAGGATTCCTTGGCATCTCACCCTTTTTTTAAAATAAACATCTCAAAGGGTGCTAGTGAGATGAAAGGCAAAGGTACAGATGTGGAGAAGTGATTTGTACTTGTCTCAAGGCAAGGTCAAGGATGGTAGTTATAATTAGTCTATTCTTAAGACATTTTGGGAATCCTGTATATATTAGAATTTCTGTTGTATTTCTATATTTTTTCGACCAGTGACTTTGGATTGTAAACAAATACTGTTATCAGTATAATTGTACTTTTCTGTATGCCAATGGAATTCCATCTTTCTTACTCTTCGATTATTGAAATGGAAACGGGTGTTGACAGTTCTATTCCAAGAAAATGTTTAAGCTGACCCAGATCTTTAATTCTAAATTTAATGTGTAAGTACTCCCTTACGTCATTAATTCGTAACCTATTATCTCCTATACGTAATTAACAAATCATCAACATATGCTAGGATAAAAATAGTTTCAGCACTAGATTTTCTAATGAACAAAGAGTAATCACATTTGCTCTACCTAAACCACCCTCTATTAGTGCTTAAGTAAGCTTAGCAGGCCATTGTCGTGATACCTGCTTGAGCCCATTCAAGGATTTTGTAAGTTTTCAAACTTTATTTTTAGGATTACCAAATTCTTGAGGAACTCTCATGTACACGTCTTCATTTAAATCACCTTGAATAAAAGCATTGTATACATCCATTTGAAATAATTCCCAATGATTCATTACAGCAATTGTAAGTACTATTCTTATTGTTGCCATTTTGACAATGGGGGAAAATATCTCAAAATAGTTTATCCCTTCTTGTTGACTATATCCCTTAGCAACGAACCTTGTCTTATATCTCTCAACATTACTATTAGCATCATGTTTTACCTTATAGACCATTTACAACCTATGGGTCTTTTATCTTTAGGGAGCTCTACAAGTTTCCATGCGTCATTTTCTTATAGAGATTTAATTTTGGCTTCATTACATCAACCCATTTATGATCTTTTGTTGCTTCTTCAAAACCACTTGGTTCAACATTAGCATCAATACTAGACAAGATAACTTTGTAATCAAGTGACATGTTAGAAGAAGACAAGTAAGATTAAATAGGATATTTTATCTTTTATTTACCTGCCTTTATGATATTGCTACAATTAACGGCGCACACATAGCCTACCAATGCCTTATATAAGAGATCACCTCTACATGCATAATCCTTAAGCCATGATGGAGTTTTTCTCTCACGAATAGGCCTAGGTACATTGGGTTCTTTGTGTGTATCTCCATTGTCATCATTATTTATATTTAATGGAGGATTCTTGTCTAATGTTGCATTCCAGTCATGCATTTATGGGATAGGAATGGGGCTAGAAGCTTCTGTTTCATACTTAAAAGGATCAACCAAAGTATTAGAAGGATCAATCATAATGTTTGAACCCTCCTCTTGATTGATGCCAAGAATGCCTTTGAAAGGAAAACGAGTTTCTTGAAACAAGACATGTCTAGAGATGCAAAATGATTTGGTATGAATGTTATAAAGTAAATACCCTTTTTTATTAAGGGGATACCCTAAAAAATGTATGGTTTAGCCCTAGATTGAAACTTGTCATGAACCGGTGAAGTGATGGTAAAGCACTACTACAGAAGGAACTTTTAACGACCGTTTTTTACCCTTTAAACGACTGTTTTTGAGGGGACGTCTATGTGAGTGTCGTTGAAAAGTTGAGAAAAGACAATTGTTTTTAAATAGTCATAGTATCAGAGTTACAACGACTATTTTACAAATAATAGTCATTGTATCTTTGAGATACAACGACTTTTATTTATAAAACAGTCGTTGTATCTTAGCTGTTTTTTATACGTTTTACTCATTATTACAACCAGCAATGCCATTGGAAAAACACCAACCTAGACAATTACATTTTGAATCTTCAAAGTGGGCAAGTAATTGGTAGGTTACACAGGAATGAATAACCCTTCCTTTTCATCATCTACAAAGTTACATTGTCCCTAAAATCTATCTCCTTTCATTATCTACAGCCTCAAGACTAACAGTGATTGATGATCAAAGGCTCCTGAAACCTCAATGCTAGATGAACCTATACTAACAAGTTCTCTAACCTGTACATGGCTATCTTTAAAAGAAAAAACTAAATCCACGAACCATTCTCTTATGATTAACTCTTTAGCTTCCCCTATTACTTCATGGAAGGGAAAAGCACATGTTAAATTTTCTATCATGACATATATAGCGCATATATCATCATAACATCATTTCAATGTGCAAACTTCAACTTTCAATGTAAAATCATGACAATCATATGGCAAAAGAGATGATGACATGCTTCCATGAAATCCCTATGCTTCATCATAATTTCCAAAAGTATTCTCTATAAAGCATAATGCCTTAACAAATTCAAATTACTCATAAATAAGAAACTAGGAAAAGTATTTGAATATGCAAACTTATATAGAACTGTACAAAACCACTGCAATATGTAAAAAACCTCTACACATCATCACCCCTCTATGTGTTGTAGAAGATGTCCTAACAAAAGGTCTCAGATCAAATTAATGTCTTCGATTGTGTAGGGGTCCTGATTACCAAAAATCTGTGTGCAAAATGGAGAATATGTTAACATAAATCAATAATTTGAATGAAATAACTAACAATTCAATGAAAAGAAATGAAATTCAGTTGAGAATCAAGAAATGATCACCTGTTCAAAATTTGTAGTAAGGCCACTGAAAATAATGTTATACATATATAGTATAACATAGAAGCCGCACTCAATTTTCCTTGCTTGCTGAGGACACTATACATCAAAAGTAAATGGTAAAAAAGAATAAAGGCCTATGTAAAGCAATAGTCAATCAAAGAACTTGAATGTAAAGAACTTACGTTTGGCTGGAACCACTTTGTCGGACCACCTTTACCTTCACGCTTCCCACCCATTATATAATATGTCTTCAATGCACTGTAATAATTAAAATAATAAACAAAAAACATTAAAACAATTGAGTAAAATCAAAAATCAATGACTGACAAATAAATTTACTTACGTGTTAAAAATGTTTTTGATATTTGCGTCTGGCTTGTGATTCAATGAGTCAAACCAAAAGATGACATTGATCGAGGGACAAGGAACACAAAGACTCCAATGATAACTATAATCACATGCATATATAGATTAAAATGAGGTTAGATAACATGATACTGTTTAGCAAAATGAATGTGTATAAATATATCAAATAAATTACTTGCCCTTCAACAATTTGTGCTAGATAACAAGGCAGCTGAGGATAACAAGGCAGCTGAGTCTCACCTATTTTATAGTCTGCATAGCTCATTCGATCTTCCAACCTTTGGTTATTACGCCATAACATATTGCCAGGACATAAGAAGTCATATGTAGTGTTGAGCCCTCGTTCGGCACATAGATTTTAGAATCAGCTACCACATAAATGAAGGTTGAAATGACTCAGCAAATGTACAAACCTAAAACTCCTAAATATCAATGCATTAATTACAATTAAAAATTATAACTAAACTTACATGATTGCAAATGTGACCCATCCTATGTCTATCTCCTCCAAAGATAGGAACTCTTTAATATCTTTTTTATCAAGTCCATAATTATACGAGATTATGCGACCCACAATCTCATAAGGCATGTGCAAGTCGACCTTGTTTATGTCTTGATGAATATTTTGCAGTTGTGCTAAAAAGGGAAATTTTGCCACATCATATTTTTCCTAGTAAGACACAAAATAAAGATTATAAGTAAAATGTCAAGGATCAAGTAACAGTAAGGTATTTCCTACCATTGGAAGGACTGGCATAGTTTGAACAAGATGTCTAGGCCACAAGATGAAAGATCTTGTTGCCTGACCTAATCTGGCAACCTCACCATCAGGGAATGAGACATCTACACCTTACTCCCCCAGTCAAACACCTGTGACATTGACCTTACGTTGATCGTCCCGATTTTGGTTATTCTGGTGGGTGGTGGCATGCGTGTATACAACAGCATCAACAACAACACGTGGGTATGGGACTTCCAAATACAGAGTGTAAGGTTCTCTAAGCTCTAGTGAAGGACCAGGGTCCTCATGTCTAACCTTTAGCGAATTGTAACTGCCTTTGGTGCTGGGAAAGGTCAGGGATTCCTGAGTAAGAGAAATGAAAGAATTAATTAAAATAACGTAAGGAAAAACTCAATGTTATATTAAATGAAATTATTTACAAACCTCAGATCTAGGAACCACGTTACACATCCTGCCTTGCATTGAGACAACACAATCGTACTCATCTCACAACATAGCTCACTCAACAACTCTTCTTTAAGCTCGTCTCAAAGTAATTGATGCATTTGCACCTCTAGCTCTACTTGGATTTCCCCTCGAACCCTGGCCACAAACTCCTTACTCATTTCACTTCATCCATAAGCTTGTGAACCTCGTCCAAAGTATTTAGAGAGACCAACTCCCCTTGACACCCCTCTAACTTGACCAGGGTGATCTAGATTCCCAAGCGTCATTGCTAAGATATCCATCCTTCCAGTTTGAGTGAAGGAACCCTGGCCGCTCTGCTCTTCAAGGTCATCCTACAACATACAATAGATAAATAGAAAGTAATTACATGCAATCTTGTTAGGAAAATGAAACACACTTAAATATAGTTGTTATTAAATACTCACAATCCTTTTAGTAACATCAGTAATGACTGGATTTATATATTTTTCTCCCTTTATCCTCCCTGCTTTCCATTTTTTGTGATGTGGGTGAAGAGGTGGCGCCTGCACGACAATACTAGGATCTACTCAGGCTACTTCCTCCAATTTTTACAATTCAGCCTGCATTATCTTCTTTTCGAGCTTCCGATAACACCCACGTGACATGTAATGAGGATAATTGTTTTTCTCTCACCTCTCTTTATTTGCATGACTCAATTTCTATATAAACAAAGAATAATGATAACTGTGTTAGCGATATCAAGCAAGTTCAACTAAAATGTTTAACATTAAGATGAACAAAATGTACTAGGAAATTGGGATCCTGCCGCGATGCCACAAACAACCTCCAATCATTTGGAGAAAGAAACAAATACTCTTTGCAAGGATCCTCATGACTCCTTGCCCTTGAATGTACTTGGTTGTGAGCGTGGACTTGAAATCTTTCCATCACTCATGAACTTCCCCCATCCAATGCTTGTACATCTGCCTCATATTGGGAACATCATAGGTTTACTACAAAACAAAATATATATTAGTTATATATGAAAAAATAGAAATAGAGATAGAGATAACAATACAAATTTAAATAACAAAAGTTGATCCCAAATCATAGCCTTCGTCTCCTTTGAAACTTCCCTCCAGGTAGGAATTAGAACGCTAACTATGCTCCAACCCAAAAAGCCAATGTAGCTAATGAACATGTCTTCCTCTTCGCCGATAGGTTTTAAATCAGCATCAAATCCCAAGTGAACCCTCGCCTATTCTTCCTCATGATGTTTGACTAATGACCACAGCTTCATGCTTCCTCTAACCTTTTTCTTAATAGGTGAGCCAACAGAGTCACCTGAATTTGAACGTGCCATGATCATACTAAGAAATAAATGTGACATATGATAAGTAAATTGAAATTACATGCACACTTTAAACAATTCAAAATCTTACTAAGAAATAAATATGACATATGATAAGTAAATTGAAATTACATGCACACTTTAAACAATTCAAAATCTTACTTTAAGTGTTTTCCCAAATTCCTTCACAATGATCAATTCTAGATGCATATTCATCATCATCTACCAATTCCACTTCAGATGGCATAGGCGTATTTGTAGTGAAAGGCGATGTGTCATCAAGATTCAAACTCGAATCACCATCCTTCTATTTTTCACTTTGGAGTACAATAGAAAAATTTTCATTTGCTTGATCAATGATATAAAACACTTGTTTTGCCTGACTCGCTAGAATGAATAGCTCATCTCTATAACCGAATCTTTCAAGATCAACTGAGGTAAATTCAAATTGATCTATTTCAACAGCATTATTGTTAACCCACTTGCATTTCAATAAAGGAACTCTCAACTTAGTGTAGCTTATCTCTCATATGTCTTCAATAACTCCATAATAGACCATGGATGCCAAAATGGGGTTTTTGTCTTTCAAACTAGGAAAGTGCATTGATTTGGCTACCACCATCACCCTACTATTTTGCATTATACTTTTGTTATCCTGGGCTTTTGTATAGAAAGAATACCCGTTTATATTGAAGCCACACCAAGTTATGACCTCAAAACAAGGCCCCCAAGCTAACCATTTGATTGTCTCAGACACAATGGTCTCATGCGCTATCTTATCCTTGGACCACTCTATGAAAGTCTTGCTTTACTCATTAGCTATCTGCATGTCATTTTTTCTTGGATATATCTCTTTTAAACTCTTTCTATGTTCGGCTAAGTACGACTGAACTTCTTCTGTATTGTTTAAGATATACAAGTGTTCTTGCAAAACCTCTTCATGACGCATACTCTTCACTTTGATCCCTCATCTTCCCTTACTTGTACCCTTTTCATGACTAGATTGGGCCTATGACCTTGATAGATATTCTTTGCAAAAGTCCATAGCCTCTTTAACGACATATCTTTCCACAATTAAGGCTTCAGGTCGATAAGGATTTTTAGAATACCCTTTTAAGTTCTTCATGTATCGCTCGAAAGGGTACATCCACCTTAGATAAACTGAGCCACATAGTCTTACCTCCCTTATCAGATGAACTATTAAATGCACCATTATATCAAAGAATGTGGGAGTAAAATGCATCTCTAGTTGGGATAGAATAGTATAACCCTCATTTTCCAATTCGTCTAACCTTGCAATATCAACAACTTTGCTACAAATAGCATTGAACAAACTGCACATGTAATATCCCGATTTGTGATTAGGGCTAATGACTCTGATAATTATGGTAATTAGTGTAATTAAGCACTTTTGGTATTAATGTAATGTGAATTGTGGAATAAAGTTGTGTGGTATTTAAGATCAAGGGTTGTGATTCCTTGACCATGGGTCGGGATCCTATGTTTTGCGGTTATGTGAGCTCTTTGATGGAGTGCTTGAGATGTGGACATGTGGCATTATGGTAGTGGTTGGATGAGGCCACAAGAAGACAAAACCTTACTTTTCCCTCATTTTCTCTCTCCTATTCGACTAGCATGGGCAAGGTAGGGGAGGAAGTGACTTCTCATCATCATCATTCCATCTCTCATCTCTTCTCCCTCTCTCTCTCTCCATTTTCGCTGGATCAAACAAGGAAAGAGGAAAGAAAAGCTTTGATTTGGGTAAGTAAATGTCTTCCTTTGCTTAAACACCATTCATAAATGTTGATCTTTGAGTGATAAGCTTCATTTTGGTGGGTGTAGCTTGTCCATTGGTGGTGGTTTGAGTTTTGGGCGAATTTGAAAGTTAGAGAATCAAGGTTCCGGATTGATCAAAGTAAAGAGGTAGGCATTTAGAGCATTTTGAAGTATTGTTTGTGATTTTTGGTTAAGTGGAGCAAAATCTGGAAATTTGCCCTAATTTGCACCAAATGTGGACTTTAAGAGTTTTATTGTATTTGATGTTAGAAATGAGTTGTTGTGGAGTTATTTGAGTATTGAATATGATTTGGAATGTTGGAATTAAGTGTAATGAAATTTGGATATTGTGTATCATAGAGACCTTAGTGTTGGATTGTGGTTAAAGTGGTTTTTGGGGTGTTTTTGGAGTTGCCATTGTGTTCCCTAGTTAGTGCTTAGAGGGTATGAGCATTGGGAAGAGTTTGGGAACCATTGGGCATAATTATGACCATATGGCATTTTCTGGTTTTTCTGCATTTCTGGGTCTCTGATGCACATCACTCGAGCAGAGGAAGAACATGCTCGAGTGCATCGCTTTGTGCTCGAGTGAGGGAAGAACATGCTCGAGTGATAGTGTAAGTCCTGAGTGAAGGGTTGCTTTCGGGCCTTCACTTGCTGGTGGATGCCACGAGTGTGCTCTGACACCCGCGAGCATTGCCGTCTCACCCGAGCACTAGGGATCATGCTCGAGTGAGATTGTGCCTCCGGTGGGAGTGGTGCTTTCGGGTCCTCACTTCCTGAACTTCACTCGCAGGTGCTCGAGTGAGGCATTTGGCCTTGTGCTCGAGTGAGGTTCAGCGTGCTCGAGTGAGCCAATTCCTGGAAGTTTCTTTGTGCTCTCGGGTGCTCACTCGCAGTCTCACTTTTTCTTGTGCTCGAGTGATGTCCGTACTTGTGCTCGAGTGAGAGCATCTGTGCTCGAGTGAAACTGCCAGAAATCTGTGGATTGCCTTCGAAAAAGGGGTCTTTTGGGTAGTGTCTACCAAACCTTTAGGCATATGTTTAGGCCTCTAATAGTCACCTAAAGAGTCCTAAATGATAACCAACTTAGAGTATTATTGAAATATACATATGGAAAAGAGATTGATTGGTTGTCCCTAATTGATATAGGATTTGACATCTGTCGCCCTCGTGAGGCCAAGGTGCCGGAGCCAGTCAGGAAAGATACAGGTAGTGACTCTTTCTTTATATCTTATGTGATACATTGTATGTGTTCAATATCATTGAGATGAAATGGGTTTTCGTATGCTGCATGTTTATGAAAATTGTGGAAGCACCGCTATACCAATAGTCCCTGAGTCGTTAACAACGGTTCGGGCAAGGGCTGTGTGCCTCCCGGCGGTAAAAGGGGATGAGGTTAGGGTGTGTATATGTGATTATGTGGGCCGAAAGGCTATTTGTGAAGGCCGACGGGCCATTTGTGAAAGCCGAAAGGCTATATGTGAGCTGTAAGGCTATTCGTATGCACTGCCACTCCAATAGTCCCTGAGTCGCTAACAACGGTTCGGGTTAGGACGGTGTGCCTTCCCGGCGGTAAAAGGGGATGAGGGTGGAGTGTGATTCGTGTTGCTGATATGAGATGATTTGTTTACATATTATGTGATTGCATGTGGTATGAAAAAGTTGTTACTACTGGGATTCTTTAGAATCTCACTCTTTCCATATGACTAACCTTTTCAGACAGGGCGAGTGGCTCGAAAGGGAAGCGGACAACCAGGAGTAATTAGGATTACTCTGAGACTTAGTGGTCGTTGGTTATCTTCATTTTGGATTCGGGGTTACCAAGGGTATATGAGATTGTAAATGAATATTTTGGTTATGTAATCCCCATTTTGGGAACTTGTAAACCCATGATACAATTATGTGTAGATGAACCCGGGGTTTTACCAGGATTTTAGTTTCTGCACTCTGATATTGTTTATGTGATTTGATTTCTCAAAGTAGTTATATCCGCATGTAAATGTGAGACCAGGATTAAGTATGCTTTAGAACTGATTTTGAAATATCCCATCTCTTAGATGAGGGATCATAAATTGTTATCTCTTTTTATTGGTCTCTATTTCACTTAAATTTCATAATCCGAATGTAATTACGGTGAGGGGGTTACAACACAACCTTGTTATCGTGCTTCACACATCATCTTTCATAATGCCTTTAATAGCTACTGGTAATAGTTGTTACATTTAGACATGACAATCATGAGACTTCATTCCAACTAACTTCAAATCTTCCATTGACACAAGCCGACTCAAATTAGAAGAATACCCTTGTGGCACCTTAATGTTGTGCAAACACCTATAAAAACTTCTTCTCTTGGCTTTTTACAATGTATGCGTTGCTGGCTCCATATACTCTCTCTTACCATCATCTCTTAGTTGTGGATGCAGTCATTCTCTTATTCCTATTTTAACCAAGTCTAGTTTCACACTAATTCCATCTTTAGTTTTCCCTGCTATGTGCAAAAGCGTACCAATAAGGCTATCACATGTATTTTTTTCCACATGCATCACATCAATACTATGTCTCATATCAAAACTACACCAATATGGAATATCAAAGAAAATTGACCTCTTCTTCCATATGTTCTTTGTAATACCCCAAATTTTGAGACTTGAGGCTAGATAATAAGCCTGAAATAAGTTGACTGCTAAGCCCCAGTTTAGCAGGATCCCAAATTGTGATTAAGGAATAATGGCTCCAAAATCGGATGTGATTAGTGATAAATGAACCCTTTTGGAGAATCTAATGTGATTTGAGATTCGGATGTGATTCGTATATAAGCTCAATCATGGATTAACATCTAAATTGACTTAAAATAGAGGGAAGGTATATATTTGTGGCTAAATGGAAAGATGTGAAGTATTGGTGGTGATTCAGTGAGAATTATCATAATCAGGGGCAAACTAATAAAGTTACTAACCAATTGGTCAGTTACCGAAGAGGAAACTCATTGGTAACATCAAGATCAATGGTTCAGGTTGATTTGTTGTGAGATTTAGTGGGTGGAATCCCATGTGTATGACTTCATGTGAGTTAATTGGAGATGGAACAAGATCATGACACTTGGCAAGTTTTGGACCTTTAGATCTTGGTCAAATTGTCAAAGCATTTCCTCTCTCCTCTCTTTTCTTATTTAATCGTCTAAGAGGGCCTTTGGCTGCCCAAAATCTGATCTCTCTTCCTCATTTTCATCTTTCTCTCTCCAAGAACTCCATGTTCATCCATGGCAAGGAGGAAAGAGAAAAGAACAAGTTGGGTTTTGGTTTAGTAAATAGCCTCTAATGCTTAAACACCTTTCTTTAATATTGTTCATAGTGATTAGAGCTTCATCTCTATGGTTTTAGATTTATGAAAGGAGGTGTTTGAGAGCTTGAAGAATTTGGGCAATGGAGGAATCAAAGAATTGGTCTTGGGAAAGAGGAAGAGGTGAGTGTTTAAAAGCTTTTTGACCTAAGTATTGTGATTTGTGGTTGAGTTTTGTGAATTGTGAATTTTGCCATGATTTTGTGGTATTTTCTAAATGGATTAATTTCCTTGTGTTTTGTGTGGCAAATGGTATTTTGTTGTGTAATTGAGTCATTGGAATTGGTTTGGCATTGGAAATGGAAAAGTTTGCAATGTTAGAGTTTGAAATATGAAATTGTATGACATATTGAGATTGCTATAAAACATGTCAATTTAGTGTTAATTTGATTGATTTGGTGTTTTCAATGTATTCCTTGTGCAAATTTATGTGGGAATGGTAATTGATGTGAATTTGGAAACCATTGGAATCATTGGTGCAAAACTGGAAATGTTGTCCATTGAAACTCTATTCTGGGCAGTTTATTTGTGTGGAAGTTTTGAATGACCAAATGATGTTTGCAATTTTTTAAACTTTCTAGTATTAAATTTCACATCCCTTGATTCAAAATGGATATATAATTTGTGCCATTTTGTTTTTTTGGATGGGAGATATTATTGTCCAAAGTTTGGGATGGAAACTGGACTCTGTTTTGGAGCAGTGTTGAGTTTTGTGTAATTCTGGAATTTTGTGGTGATTTTTGGGAATGGTCCATATTTTCCTCTAAAGACGACTTAAATACCATTCATTTGGCTTTGGAATAACCTCATTTCAATTTTTTTGGAATTAGTTATGATTTTTGGAAATTCAACCAAGAAACAGGATTTTCTTAGCCGCGGCCCAAATGTTTCTGACATTTTTTTGGCCACGGCTAGTGGATTTGTAGGCCATGGACAACCCCCAAAAATCAATATTTTGACACTTCTGAAAGGTGATTCTTGGTATAGTTTCTCCCAACCCTTTAGGCATGTGTTTGGACTTTAAGTAGCCACCTAAAGGTGTTAAATGATAACAAACATTAAGTGTTTGTATGTTGAGGAATTGGAAAAGGGATTGACCCTATGTCTATGATTTTGGTTATAGGGTTGGATATTCCCCCTAATCGTGATTCAATGTTCGTGGGATCATGAGTAGCCGGTGCTGGAGCACACGTAGAAAGAGAGTAGGGAACTTACCTCTTCTGCATGTTTTTGATATTTGTGTTGGTGCATTGATGCATGTATTGCTATGCTTGATTATGTGAAATATATATGAATGATTGTAACTTTGTTTCTATTTATGCTATGGCCATGAGTTTGTTGTTGAAATATTGAACATGCAGATATGTCATTGTGTGAGCATGAGTTATGTATTGCAAGCATGTCATGCATTAAACACTTATCTTGCAAGCATACTAGTATTTGTTTCCTACTGAGATTCTCTAGAATCTCACCCTCCCTACCAACAGTTAGATAGGGCAAGCAGATCAAGGAGGGAGCAAGCAGCCGAAGACGGCAAGGACTCCTTCGGAATGTGATTTTGGTTGTTGGTTATCATAGTTGGGAAGTATTCTACATTTGGTATTTGGATCTGAATATGGGAATATATATTTGGATATGTATTTGAAAGGATATTATGTAATCCTCGTATGATAATTTGTAAAAGGGTGTTTGCGCCCTGTGAGGCTATGATTTATGACAGGACCCAGGGTTGCCGGGATTTTTGTTGTGCACTCTGATGTATAGATATAAATGTGAATTTGAGACCCGGTTAATTGTATTCGAAAAGTATTTATGCAAACCCTATCTTATAAATTGATTTGAAAATTGTTATTTGATAATTATTGGTCTCTATTGCACTTTCATCACGTATTTCAGATATAAATACGGAAGGGGGTTACATTCTTCTCACCCGTAGTCTTTTTATTTTTACCAAAAGTGACAATGATTCTTTCCACCCGACTATAAACCTCGTCTCCAGTTAATGGCTTTAGAGCCTATTCATTCTACAGCAAACCGTTAAAAGCCTTCTTTAGCCTATGGTACAGGTGGAACCTAGGAAGAAATGTCTAGGACCATGGTAGACAGTTTTTCTACCATGTTTGAGTTGATGGAACTGTGTACTTGCTTCACTTATCGGACATGCTTTATGACCCTTGACACTATAACATGAAAGTTCCCATATGCAGGGAAGTCATTAATCATGGTGAAAATCATTGCACGTAGCTTAAATGACTGTTGCTTATATGCATCAAACACATCTACAACACCCTCCCACAACTTCTTTAAGTCCTCTATCAAAGGTGCCAAGTAGACATCAATATCATTACCTAGCTGTTTTGGTACCAAAATAATCATAGAAAGCATCATATACTTACATTTCATACACAACAAGGGAGGTAAGTTGTAAATCACCAGCAGAACCAGCCATGCACTATGTGTACTGCTAAAAGTACCATAGGGATTGATTTCGTCTGTGCAAAGCCCAAGCCGAAGGTTTCCAGGCTCACTTGCAAATCCAGAATACATTTCATCTACTTTCTTCCATTGCAGAGAGTTAGCCGGGTGCCGAAGGTATTTTCCATCACAAACTCTGTCATCATAATGACATCTCAACTTCTTTGCTTCTTTCGCATTAGCAAACATTCGTTTAAACCGCGGTATGATTGGAAGATACCACAAAACTTTTAAAGGTTGCTTTTTAATTGTCTTATCACCACACCTATTACCTTTCTTCACTTTGTATCTCAAAGTTTTACATTTCAGACACTCACTTAAGCCTTCATACTCATTTCTGTACAATACGTAGTCATTAGGGCAAGCATGTATCTTTTTATACTCTATACCCATCGTAGATAATATTTTCTTAGCCTCATACATGCAATTTGGAAGTACATTATCCTCTAGAAACATATCACACAACAATTCAAGTAATAATGTGAAACTACTATCAATCCACCCACAAGTTGCCTTTAAGTTGACCAAGTGCAAAATGCCTGACAAGCGTGTATACTTAGTACACCTAGGGTATAAAGGTGTCTCTGCATCACTCCACACGTTATCATATACAGGAGATTGTGCAAAATATTCTACCTCAACATTGTGAATCATTTTCTCCATTCTATCATCATCTCCGACCTCCAAAACTTCCTTCTCGTGTGATGCACAAGCGGTTACTTCCTCACCATGACATATCCACCTTGTGCACCGAAGATTTATTCCATCACAAAGTAAGTGATCCCTTATATCATTAACATCCCGTAGACTCTCATTTAAATAGTTGATACATGGACAAAAATACTTCCCATTTTTACTAGGCACATTCATTTTAGCAAATTCAATAAACGTTTCCATCCCATTCTCATATTCTTTACTAATTCTCAAAGCATTCATCCAATAGTGATCCATTTTACTATCACCTAATCCATTTCACAAACACTTAAGTTTAGAACAGCGATATGAAACACTCATGACACACTGTAAAAACTAACTGTTGAACTACCAATTTCAAAGTTCAGTAATTCAAATTTATAACACTTACAATAAATAGTAGCACCATGATATCCTCAGGTTTCAAAAATTTTCATCAACAAGCAATAACAGAACTTACCAGCTAATCTTTAGCTTCTAAGGACACTATGTTTGTGATTGAGGAATTTGGAAGAAGATTCTACTAAGGCAAGGATGTAGTAAGCCAGCAAACCAAGGGACAACAATGGTAGTAGTGATACCTACAGGTTTATGAGAGAGTTATTACCCAAAACATTATAATATTAACTTTAAACTACTACATCTTTTATAAACTCAAAGGCATCATTGAATTGACCTATTTGATTGTCTGGATATTAGAAAATGTAGGCCACTAATCTTGCACTTTTTAATTCACACGTTTACCTGCAAATAACACTTATTAATTCACCCATCTCACATCCCTAAGAGAATACCACTTTAATTTCTATGTGATCACAACAAAACACACATTCTTGTTCAGAAAATTTAAAAGGAAAATTCTAGGGTGTTCAGAAAATTTAAAAGGAAAATTCTAGGGTCAACATTTATTGCTTATGTGGGAAAACATGATTTTCTTGCTTTCCTACCCAAACTTTAAAAATCCATAATTTCAATCTACACATCCAATTGATGTGTTCTTTGACTTATTTTTAAAGCTTTTATGTTTACTAAATGTCCACAAAATTTCATGGTTAGAAGAGATTGTTTACCCTGGTTTTAGCTCACATAAAATCAATATTCCAATTTCCAAAAAGTTCCATTTTTAGTAAAATGGGACAGCACGTCTTTCACAGTCAAATATGAACTTTTCCACCTCTTAACTTATCATTCAATCATCATTTTAATACCTTAAAAAAATTTTCAGATAGCTAAATAGTTATTTAAATTAAGGAGGCCTTAAACAATAACTTTAATAATCTAAATTACTTATATAATGTTGGGAAGCATCAACAGTTGATTACATTCAGTTTTCCCTTCTAAATTTTAGCTCTATGTGCAACCAATATCATACAACCACGTGACAATCATGTAACCTATCTACTTCAACATTTGAATATTTGTACGTGATTTCATGAAAGGGAACCCGTAAAATTCCTATTGGCAACAAGAATAGGTTCGGTGATCAATAACCAAAAATTCATACATCAACCCCTAATGGCATTTACCTACCCACAACACTACATATAATTTCATATACTATATCATTTTAAACTTTCTTTTACTACATCATTAATTACTTCTAATATTTCTTTTTAGCCTTCAACCATTTAGGCAACACCAAATGGTCTTCCTCAAAAATTTTGACTTTCACACTACTGGTTTTAAAAATCCTCAAGTACCGCAACATCCTTCAATATAACATTCACAGCAAGTCATTCATAGTTTTCTTCCAAATTTTAGTTCCTAAATCTGAACCTCAACAACAAATTTATACACTTAGTGATAATAACATTAATAGATAATTATCAACTCCCAACCATTATTTAACCCTTTAACCATTTGCATAATATCTCTAAAGAGATTATGAATTCCAGCTCCAATCTCACAAGGTTTAAACCTTCATTTTAAAGTTTCTAGGCATGATTTAAACATCTGCAATAATGATCCAGCACTTATGAACAAAAATCAACAAGTCCAAATGAGTTCTTAACTGGCTAAGAATACTGATCTTAGAAACTCAATTTCAATATACCAATATCATTAGGTTCAACTTAGGAACAGGTAAGCACAACCAATCTCAATGACATTCTAATTAAGCCTAGATTTAGTCATAAACGAAGTGCAAAATGCCAAATTTTTTCCCAGAATAGCAGAAATTGACATCCAAATGAACAAATCAACTAGAAACAGAACAGGGGAACTTACACACAAACTGCAATAAACCAAGAACCAACATTGTCTTCTTCACAAATAGTATGAGGAGAGCCCAATATGAACTACAAGAGCAAAAATAGAGGCTAAGAAGAGAAAACCAAAAGTAAAGAACTAGAGGAAGAAAACAGGGCCTGCGTTTACCTACTTGGTTGCTTGCTCGAACTGAGAAGAGTGAAAGCAAAGACCTACAACCGAGAGGGAATGGAGGGACTGTGAAGCTGGTAGACCTCTGTTATCAGAGAGAGATAGAGGACAAAATGTAGGAGAAAGAGATAGGCCAAGAAATTTGCCCTATGGAACTCACTGGAGACACGAAAGCCACGATTTAATTCGCGCGTGAAAGACAATGACAGAAATGTGCCAATGAATTTGGGGAAATAGAACTAGTTTCAATAACTGGTTTAAAAACCAGTTGTTGAAAATAGAAGTTTTAATGACAATTTCCTTGAAAATAGTCATTGAAACTTCAGTTCAATGCAATAAAATGACAGTGGCTGCTTTTTTACTACTAGTTTCTACAAACGGTCATTGTTTGGTGTTGTGGAATCATGTTTTTGTAGTAATGAAGACTAAACAATCAAAAACCATTAAAAAGGACAAGTCAACTAAAGAGCCAAGCAAAATATCAAAGGGAGGTCGATGTTTTAAAACTGATGAAGGCATATGGTTAATCAAGTAGGGGGTGATTTTCACAGCCTCTCCCCAAAATGTCAGTGGTACTTCAGAGTGGAAAAGAAGGCAACGAGAGACCTTTAAGAGGTAGCGATGCTTGCATTCTACCACTCCATTTTGTTAAGGCATATGGGGAAAGAGAGTTGGTGAAGGATACCATGATCATTAAAGAATTGTTTAAGATCAGTATTAGTAAATTCAAGTCCATTGTCACTACGCATAGATTTGATGGAAATAGAAAATAGAGTACGAGCAGAAGTAACAAATTTTTTAAGATGTTGAGAAGTATCACTTTTATTGATCATAAACAATATCCAAACACAACAAGAGAAATCATGAACAATGGTAAGAAAAAATCTATGACCTTTATAGGTAGGCCGCCTATAGGGACCCTATATGTCAATATGAACAAGTTCAAAGCAGTGTTGTGTTTTTGAATCACTAGAAGGAAAAGGTAATAGAGTTTGCTTAGCACGAGTACATTCGTCACATTTAATAATACTAGAGATAGGGAAATCAACAGTAAGCAAATCTAGATCTCTTAGTTTTTCTAAAGAAGCATGTCCTAGTCATTGGTGCCAAATATTCTAGGCTTGCTCTATGGATTGAGTTTGTTTAGAATTCAAAAGTGTATATGAATCCTTAATTAGGTTTGTCAACTAGGTACAACCTATTATGCATTCGGCCAATTGACCTAGTCCTCCCGTTAGAGATTTCCTACATTATGCAAACTCAGGATAAAACAATATGATAGATTGTGTATCGTGAGAAAGTCTAGATATTGAAATTATATTAAAACAACAGCCAGGAGCACAAAATACATAAGTTAATAATAATACCAGTATATGCCACATGCATTTGCTCACCATATGGCATCTTAATCTTTCTAGAAGGTCTTAAATGGTCTTAAGCTAAATCTAACATATGCAAAATACTAGCCATATAACATGTGGCTCCAGAATCAATAATCCAATATAACTTAGACATAGAAGGAGGTAAAGCAGTAGTCTAACTTAAAACGCTCTCCTCAAGGTAGTTAACTACACCGACAGCTATATTATTATGTTTTTGCTTAAAAATATGGAGAATTTGAGTGTATAGTTCCTTGGTGATGGGAAGTTGATTAGTGGCTATGTCAAGGGCTGCATGTTGTCAGTTTTGATAATCGGAGGGTTCCATAGAGAGGCTATTAAGTGAAACTTCTTGTGGTGATTTCCTTTTGAAAGTTATGGGGAAACCAACCAATTGGTAGTAGCGTTCTCGTTTATATCTTCTTTAATGGAAAAATGAGCATTGATCCTATTAAGACCTTCCTCTTCCTTTGTTAGTGCGCCTAACCCTAGCAGCAAACATAGTAACACCTTTTAATAGGTTCAGTGGAATTATATGAGGCCAATCTCTGTGATTCATCCTGAGAGACAATAGAATATGCCTGATTAAGGGTTGGTAGTGGACTCCAAAGCAAAATTTGGGTCCTGGCATAGTGGTGGCTATTGTTAAGTTCTATAAGAAACTGTAGGAGTCATTGTTATAATTACTGAATGACTCTAGTGTATTCTTGTGTGGTTGAACACTAACATAAGGGAAATGGAACCAGGGAGTCATACTCATCCCAAAGATCCTTTAATTTGGTAAAGTATTCAGAGACATCATAGCACCTTGAGTTAAACCACCAATTGCCTTATGGAGTGAGAAAATTCTTATCCTATTTGCCTTGTGGAATCATTCCTTCAGTTCTAACCAGACAACATAGGCACAATTAGATAATACAATTCTTGTAGCAATTTGCTTGTCCACATAATTGATCATCCAAGAGAGAATGACTGAGTTGCACTAATCCCATAGGTCCCGTAGAGGTGCATATTGCTCTTCTTTGGTGCAAGTCCTATCAATAATCCCTAACTTATTCTTGGTTGAAAGAGCAATATGCATGGACCTTAACTAGACTTCATAATTTTCAAACCCACACAAAACCTGAGAAACCAGAGTCGTGGCTTATGTGTTGGAAGCATGAAGATACAGTTGATGGGAAAAGTCAATAGCAAAAAGCGCAGATAAGGAGGTGTCTTCATCTTTCCCCATTTATGAGGAAAGAAATCAGGTGTAAAAGATGAATTCAGTAACTAAAATAGCTCAAATAACCAAAGAAAATTTATTATCAATCTTTGTAGCAGGGGAATGGTGGCAGGATAGGTTCTTGTGAAACTCTTGGGAAGAAATCAGTGAGGAAATGGTATGGACGCCAATTTTTTAAGCCAGAGAGGAAGAGCGTCAGTTTTAAGTGACAAAGAAAAATTAACCTCAATGATGAACAGCATAACCGCCATGTCTAACATTTTGACTAAAAGAGAAATACAAGATCATCAATCTTTCTTCAAAAAACTGCCACAACGGTTAAGTTGAGATCTAATTCCAACCTTAGGCCATAAGATCATCAGGTTTTCTTCAAATCACGCAGTGAACATAGTGAGT
Source organism: Inga laurina (assembly GCA_963855925.1). Lineage (NCBI taxonomy): Eukaryota > Viridiplantae > Streptophyta > Magnoliopsida > Fabales > Fabaceae > Inga > Inga laurina. The sequence goes on along the minus strand of OY979702.1, from coordinate 21,478,264 downwards.
CTCAACTCCAACAATGGCGAGTCACGACTCTCACATAGAGATGATGAGAGCAGAGATCTCTGAACGAAGGTGAGTCTTGCAAATCTGGTCCTGAATGGCTCACAATCATTCTGATGGATTTGTCACGGAAAAGAGGAAGAACACTCTGAAAAGAAAAACCTAGAAGGACCCTTTTTCTTTCAGACTTGAAGTCAAGTTTGACACGAGATTACTGGTCCAATTGGAAGAGTCTTGACAAAATAGGGTTAGGCCCACTGAATTGATCTAATCCCCAACCTGGGGCTCTGGTACCATGAAAAGAAAACCAACCCTTGTATATTAACTCAAACTGATAATTCTCATACAATGACCAACTAGGCCACTAGGCCTTATTTCAATAATAATAACAGCCATGCCCCCCCCCCACACATATATATATGGGCAATCAATTCACTAATTCTACCTACTTAATAGTAACCACTCATAGTGAATAATACTGTGAGTAAAACAATATAGTAAACAATATAATATTCTTAACACAGTGTAATAGCCCTACACAGGCAGCTGGCCAGGCCTACACAAGTGGCCACACAGGCCCCCGGTAGGAATTGTCCCTTCCTCTGCACCATATAGGTGCTTGGGGATTTATTCACGTCCCCAAGGGATCGAATATACTACCTGAGGATAAGTAGTGCGGCATGACTAATGAGATATAATTTTTAAAGTTGACTAAGCATAACAAGTAACATGTAAAACTAGATTTTATCTCTTTTACTGTTCCCATATAAATTAGGACAAACTCCTTCTACTAAGAGTATAATATTTCATTTGGCACTAAAAAAACTCATATAAATTATTATGCTTTAGTAGACGGTGCAAATCAAGGGAGGGGGTGAGTTAGCATTGCCATATCGAGCGATCGAAGAGAAGAGAGGTGGGGGTTAATGATTGATGTGAAAGTAAGGGTTAAGAGTAATAACGATGAAATCACTAGTATAGAAAAGGGTTTTTAGACCGGAATATTTAGACCGGTTATATCGGATAAGGTCTTAAAAATATGACCGATGGCATTTTTGTAATTATGATGAAATATTAAGACCGGTTATAGTAAAACCCGGTCTTGAAAATAATTTTAAGACCGGTTATAACAAAAACCGGTCTTAAAATATATACAATTAAAACAAATAAATATATCTAATATATTTTCTAGACCGATTATAAAAATAACCGGTCTAGAAAATATTATCTGAATTAAAGACAATTATAAAAATTAAATGTTTATTAGTTTTAAGACCGGTTGTAAATTAAAACTGGTCTAAAATATTAAAAATTTAAGACCGGTTATTAATTAATAACCGGTCTTAAAAAGTTTCAATTTTTAAGACCGGTTATTTATTAATAGCCGGTCTTAAATATATATTTTAAGACTGGTTGTAAATTACAACCGGTCTTAAAAAGACCGGTTGTAATTTACAACCAGTCTTAAAAATGACCTGGATTTCAAAAGGCACCTAAATTTAACTCTGAAATCTAAACTCAAGCACATCGGTAAAACCCCTGCATTGTCTCGAGGCAGCTCCTCCTTTCCCCTTCTCGCCTCCGTCCTTAACTTTGCCACCGTCAACGGAGATTTACTATTGAATACATTGTCGGAAGGCTATCGTCATTTGTTCCCTCCGATTGGTTTCGTTCTCAACCTCGCCTTTATTGTCATCAGGTTTGTGTTTCCATTTCGTTTTTGGGTTTTTCATTGAAAATGTGAGATAACTTGGCCCTCATTTTCTTTGTTTGATTCCTGCAGCAAGTGGCCAAGGTCTGTTCAACTCCAGAGGAAGAAGAGGATCCTCAAGCAAAGGTTTAAGGTACCGTTTAATTATTCTAAAATTGTGCACTTGGGTTTATTTTGGTGGTTTTCCATTTGCATTACAGACAATAGTTTAAGCTTGTTGCTTCTAGTGGACCTAGGTTGATTATTCCATTTGAAAGTGATGATTTTGAGACTCTTGGTGCAGCTTCTATTATATTGTTTTGTTTGGTTTAAGCTTGTTTTGTTTGATTTTGATCATAGTTGAAGACTATAGTGGTGTAGCTCTTAGTTGATTGTGCTAAATTGGGTTCTGTTTTTTTGGTTTAAGCTTGTTGCTTTTGTTATATTGATTTTGAACGATGCCATTGTAGATAGTGCCCTGTTATAACAATAAGCACCGTGTAGCAAAATTTCCTTAAATAGTGTCCTTAAAGTGTTTTTAGACAATGAGACGTCCTAGTGAGGGTACTCCTGATCTAACTAATCCAAATCAGAGTGAGCCTAGCAATGCTCCGAGCCAGGAACACAATAAGCCACGTAACCAGCCTAGTCGAAGGGGTAGGAAAGCCACCCGATTGACAGACATTCCTCTCAATCAGAATACCAAGGAAAGGATTCCGATTGAGTTTGATAGATATTGAAAACCAATCGGGCCTAATGCCTAACGGTATAGGAGTTTTGTCGGCCTCCTAGCACGCAACAAGCCTAGCATCTTGATAGAGCAATGGAGAAATGTCGATAAAGGTGTGAAGCGACATATTTAGGAAACTATCCAGCTCACTTACAACATTCCTGAGAGTGAAGTCTTGTATGACAAGACAATGATGTATTGTGATGAACGCTGGAGGAAGTTTAAGACAAATCTACCCAACAATTACGTGCATATCGAGGTGGAAGAAGGTCAGCCTCTTCCTAATCGTGCTATTAGTATTCTTTCATTGACAAACAAACTTGGCAAGAATTTAGACGGCTTCGGACTACTACAGAAGCATTGGTGATTTTTTGCAATTGATTTGCTTATGAATTATGATTTGTCTTTATTGATTTATAATGATTTACTTTTGATTTCCTATTCGTAGGAAAAAAGGAAAAAGGCCCAAGAGAGTGGTAGAAAGAATGATTGCCCCCATACAATGTCTCGTGGGGGGTATGTGAAGGCCGAAAAAGACTTGTTAGGGGCCAAACTAAAGAGATTGGAAGAAGCAGCTCAATCCGATCCTTCTATTCTTCTTTCTCCACCATCTCCGATATGCCGTGAATAGAAGTGGTTGTTTGCTCACCAAAAGAGGAGCAGGTCTTATACGAGTGAACAATCTCGTATAGTCGGTGAGAAAATTGTAAGTATTGTTGTTGACTTGTTGTTATTAATTATTTAGTAAACAAATTTCATTACTAACATTTGTCATCTATGTCTTATAGGAGGAGCTTAAAAAAAAAACAAGTCGAGGGATCGTTTAGGTTGGATGGGAGGAATGATATCCTGACTGTAGCTACAGGAAAACCTGAGCAACCCGGTCGTGTCAGGGGGATTGGAGGAGGGGTAGGCATAAGGGATTACTTTGGAGCACCCTCACGCCATTCCTCAAGTGGTATTATGACTAGGGAGGAGATGGAGTAGATATTGGCCACTGTGAGGGTGGAAGCTAGGGCCGAGACAGAAGCATCATTTGATGCACAATTTGAAGAAAGGTTCAGCAAGATGATGAAGGAATGGATGATCATGACGAGCACAAGACAAGCAGATACCAGTGCTCCCCAGGCTCATTCCCTAAACCCTAAACAGAGCACTAAAGGGAGTTGCATTGGTCAGTCATCAGAGGGTCCTGCAAAAGCAATTGGTGAGCCTTGTGACTTGTTTGTGGAGGATCCTTTGAGAAGATTGGTTGCACGGGGGAGCGTGCACAACTTGGGTCAACTATCCACCACCAAGAAATAAAGGATGATCAAGTTAGAGTGGCAGTTGAAGAGGTGATCGTTGCAGATGCACCTCTCCCTATCCCTGTTGATGACTTTAAGGTTGTGGGCAATATCATCAACTCTTTCATCTTGTGGCCAAAGAACCTTGTTTCTGATCGAGCGAAGGAATCCCCACCACCTCCACCTCCCTCTACTCAAGATGTTTCACAGCCTCCATTGAATGTCATACAGCAAGTGATTCTGATGGCATATGATACGTCCTTTACAACAAGAAATTGGGCTACTGAGTCAGCTATTGGCAAGTCAGGGACGCACTGCTATCTTGAGAGGGATGATTTAATGTCCCTGGTAGCTCCTCTACAATAGCTTAGATTTCAATTGTCCAGCTCTTTTTGATGTAAGTATCTTCTCAAATTGGAAGTTAATATTTTACAAATTATGTCGTTAAACTTTGATTTAATGTCTCTTCTTGAATTATTGTAGGTGCATGCATCGTAAGTTAGTTGGCTCTGGCAAAACCGATAAATTTGAACTCCTATGCCCAGTTCAACTCTACGACAAAGGGACCACTTCTACTATCAAACACACATACTTATCGCACAGGCTTAGTGAAATCTCAATTAAGTGTTTCTTGGCCCCATATTTGCACGGGTAAGACACAAATTTATATTTCATGCTATACATAGTATTTTATATTTGCGTAAAAGTTTTTCCTTTTTTCAATGATCATTGGCAATTGGCTATTTTGTGCAAGAAGAGCTATTTTGTTATCCTCTTATGCTCCCTCCACCTCAGCAAGCCAACTAGTGAATTGAAGAAGAGCTTGAACTTGTAAGTTTTCTTGCATTATTAATTACCTTTCGTGTGCAAAATTTATGGAATTTGTGTAAAATAAGTAACCTTTGTGATTTTGATGATATAGGGCTATGCGGACATTCCAACACACTGCTCTTGGTAGGCCTATGTGTGAGGTAAAAGACCCTACATGGATCTTGCCAAAGGTTAGTTACATATTGGTTTGTTTTAAAAATGTATTCAATAATAAGCCATGCTTTAATTTTATACTTGTTTTAACAATATCATGTTATTTTTCAAACCTGTAGGCAACCACCGGGGTCCAACTTGTGTGGGTTGTATATTCTGAGGCACATGTATAATATTATTACCCTAGGCACGATAGGACTTACTGAAGAGGTAAATGTATATATATTTCAAAAATTTTGTATTACTTTTATTTTTTTAAAGTGAATTTAATGTTTTGCCTAGCTTTAGTGTTTCAGATATTTGAACTTACTGACCCCTTTCCAGAAGAAAATATTGAGCACATTCGTAATTGTTGTGCTGAATTCATTTATGAACTTTTACAACAGTGAGTTCTTGTATGTAAAGCTGAGGAATTTTTTTGTATATATTCATTTATGAATTGACACGTTGGTTGGTTGAATTCATTTATATTGTTGGTTGCATGATTTCACAAGTTTGTTGGTTTTAAAATGGTTTTCGTATATTTTGATGAATTGACTTGTTGGTTGCATGATATGTCATGGTTGAATCCATTTATGCATATAGATGGTTTAAACAAAACATTATACATGAGGATATATATGACATATTACAAGTTCCCAATTCAATGAGAATGTTAAAGCAAAAGGAAATGGTAAGTGGAAGCAAACTGAACACCATATGGCACTTAATAAATATGGCATTGGAGGTAGCAATTCAAGGATGTGTTCTGGTAACTAACCTAATCACAAACAAATAAAAAAAAAATATGACACTTTTAAGACAGGTTATAATGATAACCGGTCTTAAAAGTTATTTTAAGACCGGTGATATTTACAATCGGTCTTAAAATTAAAACTTTAAGACCGGCTGTATTTAAAACCGGTCTTAAAATTTTAAAACCGGTCTTAAAATTAACATTTTTAAGACCGGTTGTATGCAAAACTGGTTTTAAAATAACTTTTAAGACCGGTTATCATTATAACCGGTCTTAAAAATGTTACATAAATCGCCTCAAAAGAGTTCTTTTAAGACTGGAGCTCATGAAAACTGGTCTTAAAATTGTTGATTGTATACTGGTTATAAATAGAACCGGTCTTAAAATATAGACTTTTAAGACTGGTTGCAAAACCGGTCTTAAAAGTGACATACTTTTTAAACTGGCTGTATCAAGACCGAATCCAAAACCGGTCTAAAAAGTCAATTTTAATCGGTTTAAAAAGACCTTTTTCCACTAGTGAATGTGAAACTTATAATCAAGGTTAAGTTGGTAAATTTATAAATAATTTATACAATTATTTAGATGACATCATATATTCTTATATTATAGTATAAATTAAAAAATTTAAATAGGTCAGGCCTGTAGGTTAGAACTTATGAAAATAGGTCTAGCCTGTTTATCTAAATAGGCTTGGCAATAGGCCTAAGCCTGAGCTTAAGCCTAGCTAGCATATTTACTAAATAGGTTAGGCTAGGACAGGGGCCTGACCTATTTCCATCCCTAATTAATAATAATAAAGATAGTTACTATAATGTACTTAATATAGGATTGACATACTGCTATAAAAATTTTTGTTTTAAAAAAAAAAATCATTGATTAAGTCAAATCCTAATTTTATCACACGGAAAAAAAGGAGCTTTTTGAAAGAGAATGAGAAAGTGCATTGTCTCATTCCCTTTTCAGGAAAAAAAAAATTCTATGTGCTAAAATTATATAGTAATAATTTTGGATACAATGCAAAAGCATTGCATCATTTGGATGTTGGCTGCAAGGAATAAATAATGAAATGTCCTATTTGCCCTTTTTTATAAAATAAGGAAAACTTGCACTCAGTCCCAAAGAGGATAAATTAATACTACAAGGTCCCTTGAAATCTCAATATTACCAACAAGTCCCAAGGGATATGAGGATAATATATTGCAATTGTGAAATTACCTCGTTACCCTTAATATTAGCTAAGGAAGAAAATTGACAAGTAGAGGTGTTTTGAATGAGAAGTTAAGGTGCCTTGATTAACAATTATTATGGTATTTATAAACAATTAATGTCAATAAGCACAACACACTTTTTATTGAGCCATATAAACAACTAACACAATATTTGTCACACCCTTGTTATTGACAACTAAACTGACTATATTAGCAATTATGGCATGCATTAACTAGTCTGTGAGGGTAGCTTAGTAATTTCACAATTACATTATATTACTCTCTGGTCCTTGAGACTTGTTGGGAACTTTGAGATTTCAAGCATCCTTGCAATATTAATTTGAGACTTGAGTATAACTTTCCCAAAAATTAAAATAATTATAGCTCAAGGGCAATTGAAGGAATGCACACACACTGTTTTCTATATATCCTATAGTATTCCTATCACTATAATCAATTCCAACCCTATAGTTACGCTAAGAAAATAATATGATATCTTATAGTTTTTTTTTCAGAACTATAATCAATTCCAAACCTATAGACATAGTTACTCTAATCCCAACCTAAACACTATAATCAATTCCCATAAAAAAAATAATTATAGTTTTTTTGGCCATCATGATATATTATAGTTACTCTAAGAAAAACTATTCATCTTCATTATCATAAAAAATCCTCCTTCTATTTTTCGTATAATTCATTACAACAGATCAAACCTACCATAGTTGTCATTCCATATTGAGATTAAGATGGAATGGCCACTCATTTTAAAATAACATATCCGTTATAATACAAATTATCAAATAATATTCTTATTTTTATTTAAAAATAAAAATGCATGCAATTATTGATGTATATATAAATAATATTTCTTTAATAAATTACTAAATAGGTTTTCTAACCAATTATTTAAGTACCCATAATGTTTACTCAACTGCCCATAATGTTTATTCAAGTACCCGGCCCAGAATCTTTGAAGTACATATATTTGGTGTTTCTCTGGAGTTTGGACAGTTGTTTTTATTAATGTGACTTGAATTCACTTGTCTTCTCTTGTAGAGTGAGTATTCGTACATATTTTTTAAGAGAATAAAGGGTTGAATATGTTTTAAGCTTTCAGGTAGCATGCGGCTTGGGTGACTGCCTATAAATTTTTTAAAATCATTTTAAAGTATTTATTTTTGAATTTTTATTTTATTTACTTTTAATTTAGATATAGAACATTATATACATACAACTGGAGGATGGAAAAAGAGCATAGAAAACAGAGTAGTGGAGGGGACTCTGACTTTGAGGGTAGTGGCATTTTTCCCATAAAAAAATTATTAAAAAAAAAAGAACAATGCTGAAAATCTTTTGGGTACAACTAGAGCCGGGAATACAGGCTGGCAGAACTAACCCATAGGCCACACAGTGCAGGCCTGTGTGGCCCACACTTTTTCGAGCTGGCAAAATGCAAACCTTGACCCACAATGTGTTGTTGCGGGCTAACCCGTGGGCCCACATTTTTCTTTAAAAAACAATTTCTTATTTTTTAAAGACGGCTGAAAGTATGAGACACATATATATGAGCGATTAAATTTATCTTCCTAACATCAATCATTCCTCTTCTAAAAATTTAAAAATATAATACACAATTCAAAAGATAAAATTATCAAATTTGTCAAAATTTATTTAAAAAAAAAAACATAAAATCATCCTCAAGCAACCAAGATATAATAATTTTGTTTAAAAAAGAAGATTTTTTCTTTTTGGATTGGGAAGTACCAAGGTGGGAGTGGCTACTTAAAGGTTTTGTGAAATTATTATCTAAAAAAAAGATTTGTGGGCCAACATCAAGCCGCAGGCCATGCGGTATGGGCCGTATTTTTGCGAATTGGGACAGGCAAGCTAGTGGGTTGACCCTATATTACTGGCCTAGGTACAACGAGTATGTGTTACCCATGCATTGCATGGGAGCTTTTACACATTGATATATTTTTTCCTTGTAATATTCTTTTTCAACGTTATAGAGTCTTTACTTATGGTTTTTCTTAATCATGAAAGAGACTATAGAGATTTTATAGCGAATACTCCAATGAGATGCACAGAAGCTTGTTCCTTCTGAGTCATTTTATCTTTTTCCTAATCAATAAAACTCACATATTATATGCCAAACAAATATATAAAAATAAAAGACATAACAAATATAGTATAACATGACAATAATGTAACATTGCATTGGATACATTAAAATTTAATGGTATATACGGCTTCTTAAATATCTTCTTAAAAACATCGGTCTTAAGCAAACTACAGATTTTTCAAACAAACTGTAAAACCGACTTAATCCCAGGTGCTGCAAAGACTATTTTAATTGGTTATCCCGTTACAAGTTGCCTTTTTTCCCTACAAAACTCAAAATAATGCCATAGCTACACCGAATGCATAATGCTCCCACGTGGTTGCAGGATGGCATCACGAACCCCTTCCTACGTGAACCATTGCAACAATTCAGCAAGCAAGTGACATATCCACCAAATTTCAGCTTAGCTTATGCGAACCTATATAGCTTCGAGACAGCATTAGAAAGCTAAACATAAGAAACAAAGAAAAATATGTCCTACCAAAAACCATTCGTGAGGGACAAAGCCACCACCACAAATAAACCATTCATTACAATCTAACAACCAACAAAAAAATGTGGGACTGCGCATGAAATGAACAATTTCCATCTAAGTGACAGCCCTTGGTCAAGTAACTCAGCTGAACATACATCCAAACAAATTTCCATAATTTATTGACAACCGTAAAAAATTGATCATATTAAACTATAAAGAAAAGGAACAACTTTCACTTGAACTCATCAAAAATATAATTAAAAAAAGTTTGAGGAGGGCAGCTAAGGCAATTGGCTACTCAAACACTACTACATAAGTTGAATCATATTGTGTAGATGCTTGTACTTGCATCATATTAAGCATTTATTAATTCCATTAGCACAGCCAAAATGTAGATGCAGTTTTTCAACTTAAAGTACATCACAATAATTTCTCACTTCAGCTTATCATTAAATGCCGTTGGGATAAGTATCTAAATGGAAAGTGGGCATCTTCATTACCAAGTGGCCCTCCCTATAGACAACACCTTTCTTTCTTCCAAATGCAAAGCCATTTTTTTTAGGTCGAACAAAGCCTTTCAAAATAGTCAAGTTCTTTTCCATATATTGCTAACATAAACAAAGGAGCAGAACATTGTTAAGATCTCATGTTTTGATGATAACAAAAGAATGGTTTGAAAAGGAAATGATTAATAAACAAGTTTGAACTAAGGAATAACAGGGATAAGTATTACTTGAGATAAGCATTGGAGTAATGAAGAAAGACCAAGAGAAAAAGCTGAGAAACTTGATCAGAAGCAAGTTTTCTAAGGGATTACTCGAGGCGGTACTCGAGTAATGAGCCAAAACTTGAAGTAACCAGAGGCACCTTCCAGTAATCTGCCGACGTTACTCGAGTAGGTACTCGAGTAATAGTGTAAGTATTTTTAAGTTGCTCTCGGCCTGCCAATGTTACTCGAGGAGCTACTCGAGGAGCCAGGTAAAGAACTTGGAGTTGCTCTCGGCCTGCCAATGTTGCTCGAGGAGCTACTCGAGTAACCATGTGAAAACCTTCCAGTTGCTTTCAAGTTTCCAAAGATACTCGAGTAGGTACTCGAGTAACTCTGTTTTTGAAAAATGATGCTCTCGGCATTTTGTACCACTGCAACATTACTCGAGTAGGTACTCGAGTAACGCACTGAAGGAAGTGAAAACTTGAAGGTGGTATCCGATTAACTTGATATATTTTTAACTCATTTCCTCGAGTCCTTACTCTGATATGCAAGTATTCAATGATCTATTTTAAGTGGCTTCCTCGAGTAGGTACCCGAGTATGCAGAGATATTTTCAAGGAAAACCTCAAGTCATTACCCGGGTAAGACAAGCACAAAAAGTACATTTACTCGAGGAGGTACCCGAGTAACCTATGTAAAAATGAATGCATTACTCGAGTCCGTATTCGAGTAACAAGGTAAGTGCTCTCGGCCTTGAAATCCTGCAACATTACTGGAGTAAAGCATCGAGTAACCAAAAGTTTCATAAAGGTTTACTCGAGTTGGTACCCGAGTAACTCATAAAGTTGTGAGTGCATTACTCGAGTAAGTACCCGAGTAAACATATATTTTCAAAGGATTAAGAATTGGTTATTCCATGTACTATCCGAGTAATCTTGTATTTATTCATTGACTTGCAGTTGATCAAAGATTTCCCGATGATACTCGAGTAAGTACTCGAGTAAACTTCATGTGATACTCGAGTAGCTACTCGAGTAAGCTAACCCAGAAATCTAGAAATCTTTCAAACGTTGATTATTTTGTTTTCTATATGATTAATCTTTTATTGTGTTAGTATTCTTAGCCTATTTACAGATGAACAATGAAGAAATCATATCAAGTAATGGAAGTCAAATGAAACGTTCAAATGCCAACCACCGCCAACGGATATTTTTCAAAAACTGGAAAAGTCAATAGTGGCTGCGCACTCTCCAACGGACAAGAAGAAAATGTTCCAACGGTCATCACCAACATATCTATATAAATGGGAACATCCAAACAGGAAAAAAAAGGAAAAGAATACACACAAACGTATTATCAAGTTCATTGCTCTGTTTTTACGTTGTAATTATATTCCTATGCTTCAGTGATTCTTATTCACTCTTGAGAGAGATATTTCATTCAGACTCAATATTTGTTATTGAGATAACTTAAGGTTGTGGAACCTTGAGTTGGGATTGGATTACAACTTGTAAGGGGGAGCGAGTGTCCAGGTGAAGGAACTTGCTTGTACTGAGGTGCCAAGAACCCACTGAATCTTGGAAGTTATAGTGAAACTCTCAGAGAAGCTCTGAGGACTGGACGTAGGTCAAAGTGGTTGTGACCGAACCAGTATAACTCCCGGTGTACACTTCGGTGATATTTCTCCTTACTCATTACTGTTTTATTTCCACTGTTAAAGTTTTATATCTTCGAAAGAAATTTTAGTATCACCCAATTCACCCCCCCTCTTGGGTGAAACGCTTGATCTAACAAACATATCTCAAGGGAAATTTATTTAACCTATGTCCCATAGGTTGTTCTTTTCATTAAAGCCATATATATAGGTATAATGAAATATATGCTTTCATGTCTTGTAGTTTGAAGGCCTGTGTAGGCTAAATAAAAGCATGACTACCCCTATACTTTACATGTTTAAGGAAACAATCTTTACAGTACACGAAAAAGCTGTGCTCATATTATAGTCCTTGAATGTCCAGCTTTTCATTAAAAGAGCATGATAATGATGCCAACTTGTTCAAAAGGGATTAGTTGGCTTTCTTTGTTTGGCCGTGGAGGAGGGATGTCTTTGTGAAAAGCTTGTCCTATTGGAACAACCATTTTAATAGCCTCTTTTTCCAGCTGAAAGTAAGAATTGTTATCAGATTATCAGCAGTGATGCAACGTAAAAAAATAGCAAAATCACACTAATCAAGGCATTTGATGCATCTAGTGAGATACTAAAGAAAGCATGCATTACTGGTTGAAAGATGTGTGCTTGTGTGTACGCTCATGATTGCTCATGTATATAGTTTAAAAAGCAAACCACTGTGCTCTATTAAAGATGTGAAAAGAAAACATACAGAATCCTTCTCTAATCATGTTTGGGAAAAATCTCTTGTTGCTAAATCACCGATAAAAACACACTTTCCAAACAAACTGCAAAACTGAGTTTCCCTAAAGTTTGATTGATCTTAAACAAACCGGTTTGATATGAAAGATTGCTAAAAACTAAAATCAAAAGGCATGAATAAAAATATATATAACAGTAAATGTAGATCGAATGAAGGTCTAATTCTAATATAGATGAAAAAAGGATATAGATGGATAAGCTTTTTGTGGGCCTTTTCAATGGAACCATAAAAATATTAACTTGTCATTTTATGCATTTTCAGAAAAGCTGATAAACACAGTAACCAAGGTTATAAACAATATAGCTATAACTTACACCAAATAAAGAAATATATAAAAAGATTAACTCATCTAGTTCAATGGAAGCAGCTTCTCTCCTCAACCTTTACCATTCGTTGTCGTCCTTTTCCATAAAACTACACCATTTTGGAGCAAAACACTGGAGCTAGTTTTTTTTTTCTGAAAAACAATATTCAACATCTTGATGTATTTTTTCAGTATCAGTCAATTCCCTAAAATATTTTTTCAAGATCCTAAAATATTTTTTTCAATATTATCCTGGATTTTGAAAAACACTATTCAACATTCTGAAGTATTTTTTCAATACCAGTCAGTACCCTAAAATATTTTTTCAAGATCCTAAAATAATTTTTTAGTATTATCCAGTATTTTGAAGTTTTTTTCATTGTCAATCAGTACTTTGAAATATTTTTGGTGCAATATTTTAGGATGTTGGATGTACTAAAAATTAGTTCAGGTGCACCAAAAATATTTCAGAGTATTGACCGGCACTAAAAAAATACTTCAAGATACTGGATAATACTAAAAAAATTATTTTTTAGGGATCTAACTGGTACTGAAAAAATACTTCATGATTTTGAATAGTGTTTTTCAAAATGCATCAGGATACTGGATAATATTGAAAAATTATTTTAGGATTTTGAAAAAATATTTTAGGAAACTGACTGATACTGAGAAAATACATCAGCATGTTGAATACTGTTTTTCAAAAAAAAAACCTATTGCAATGTTTTGTGCCAAAATGGCGCAGTTTTATGGAAAAGGACGACAATGGACGGTAAAGGCAGAGGAGAGAAGCCGCTTCCCTAGTTCAATAGTTCAGGTTACTTTACTCCCCGACTAATTTGTTTGACTCTAAAGATAACTTGATAGAGTCTTGAGATGCCCCCCTTCCCTCATAAGAAATGAAGTCAATTTACTCATTATTTAGAAGATATCACATCCAGCCAATTCTGTAAAGCACTAAACCAAAAGGTAACCATTTAAAAGGCATAAATAATACCAATCACGATGGTTTTGTTTTTTGCCCCACTTTTGTAATGCACCGAAGCTCTTAAGTTTGACTCCTCATATCTCTGCAAATTTCCCAATATTGTTGAAAAGCGTTAGTAGATTCCACAACTTTGTAGAAAAATAATTACCTTTGTATCAAATAAACAAAAAGATAAGACACAGGAAGTAGCACCAAGGTCAATACTCTAGCAGCCAAATAGAAGATACTCTTTTGCTTCTGCAGCGGGGAAAAAAAGGAAAATGGCAGGAGCGATGATTAATATTGTCAACACCCGTTTCTATTTTTATATGCGCAGGGCAATAATGAACAAGTTCCACAGGTAAACAGAAAAGTACAGTAATACTAATAATAAGCATTTGTTTATAGATAGACATTAACAGAGCAAAATTCACTAATAACTACAAATAAGTACAGAACATCCCAAAATATTATAAGTACAGGCTAAATATAACGATCGGTTGTATCTCGGTAAACGTGCTTGTCATTTTTCCTTAACTGTGTCCTTTCCTTTTGAGCCGCTGGCACCCACTGATACATTTTGATTTTAAAAAAATGGGGTGAGATTCCGAAGAATCCCAGTAGAAACATACTATCGACATATATAATGTGAAAATTAAATATGCAATGTACCATATTAGGAAAAAATGAAAGTTCAATTCGATTCATATATGTACACAAGTTTTAGGGCTAAACATCGAGTTAGAACCCCTACATGTACCTCAGCTGAGTCACCGACCATATCTAGGATTTTCGATATACCTTTGCTGGGCATCAAACCACAACCAGGTACTATGCCTCTAGCAAGCATTCACATCACAAAATACAGTAACACATAACATACAATAGTCACATAGTATATGAGAGATAGTAGTCCCTACCTCAACCCTTTTTAACCTCGAGATGCTCGCCTCATAGAACTTGCCAACTCCAAGCTCCTAACTCAATCCTAAAATACCAAATATACAAGAAATAGGTTATAACCTATCCATGTGACATTTTAGACACTTCCATAGTGTTTATTGTGGATATATTAGCCTATGGTAAAAATTTACCAAAATGCCCCCAGGACTCTAGCTCAGCCCCGCTGCACCCGGCCCGGTTGCACTTTTCTTGAAATTTTGACTAGGGCTGTTCTAATATATTCCCGCCTAAGGAATCGATTTCTGGATTTGAAATTACCAAATTCAATGTTAAAATACAAAAATACCCTTGACAACCCCTATTTTTAGGGTTTCAGGGACACTTTTATAACTATGTTTTCTCGGCCTTTTCCGAAAGAGTGCCCAACTGTAACCTCACCTAATTTTCCCTCTTGAATCCAATGGAACTATCAAATCATTGAAAATCCAACTCTAAGGCCTTCTAACATCCCTGGACAAAATTATGGTGTTCTTCGGGAAAAATCGGGGTTTTGCAATTTCGGCTCTGTAAACGTATCCCGTTCTACTCCAAACCACTTAATTAACCATATAATTGAGTTATAACAACAATTTGAACTAAAATTGGACAGCATAACCCTTAGGCACACACATTTCCAAATTTAAAATCAATGGCAATCCGACAAAATTTCACCGATTAATATGCCCACAGCAACCAGAATAGTTAATATACGAAGGTTTAGAAATTACCTCAAGCTCCTACTAGCTTTTCTTCAATATGGCTGAAACCCTAACCCTTCAACCACAGATTTTTGAGCCTCCAAAACTTAAAGAACAAAGAGAAGTAGCTTAGGGTCGTTGTTATACGCGTTAGGAGCTAAATCGTCAGAGAAATCGACTTACCTTGCAAGATTTCTTTCCTTTCTCTCTCTAAAATCTCTCAATTTTCTCTCTCTATATTTAGCTACTGTGTGTGAAAATGGGCTGGAGAAAGGAGGATGATGATATTTAATATCATGTATTATATGATATTTAATTATTAATTTAATTTCCAACAATTTTGGATTTCAAAAATTTCTGGTAGATTTTCTGCTCAAACTTTGGAAAATCATAACTAATTCTAGAAAAATCGAATTGGAGTGACTCAAAAGGCTATGGAACCTTTATTGAGTCTAGTTTCAAGAAAAAATATAGACTTTAGCAATTTAGAAGCACACAATTCCCAAAAATTCCATATTTGGATGCTACTCCAGAAACTTTCCAGTTTTTCTGGGCTAACTTCAAAAATGCATATCCTTTTACATATAGCTTCAAATGATTCATATGACATCAAATTAAAGAGTGAGATGTCTACTTTCATCCTATAAAATTTCATAATTTTTGCTCATCATTTGATCTTCCAAAACCATATGACCAACTCACTGCCTTATAGGCGATTTCACCAAAAACATTGTTTACCTTTAATTTCTAATATCCTATGACCAAAATTAACATTAGTATTGGCCAAATATTATTTTCTTGTATTCATCTACTTTGGACCTTAATATTGGGCTTTTTAAATTACCCAAATTAATTCCATACTTATTTTTTTCCCAATTTCTCATGAAAATGAACATTTATGAAATTCATAAATTCCAAATTTATGAATATTCACCATTTTATTGAATTTTCCCAAATAATTACAATATATTTGGTGAGTATAAAATTTGGGGTGTTACAAATATCGCTAGTAATATATAATTGCAAGCTATTCTTAACAACAATTAACATAGAAATTTTCAGGAATTGTTAAATTTAGGGATTGAAAGATAAAGGCCATGCTTGAAACTTCTAGACCTTCCTAGGATAAAAGCTCTGCTTGCATGTTTAAATTTAGAATTTGACAAGAGCTACCCTAAAAAACCAAGGAAAAAAAAAAGGAAAGTCCATGAGATTTTTCTCCCAACAAATGCATGAACAGAATGGATAACACCTAACAATATGGATAAGTTATGACAATGAGTATAAAACAGTGAAACTTCCAAAAATATTATTGGAAATTAGCAGTGACAAATTTCTAAGAAGAGACATTAAAATAAATGTTTTACCAATACAATCTAAACGAAGAACGTTAGGTCTTTGTATCTTACCCTGCCACCTCTAACGAAGGGTTTCTATTTTCCTTAGTAGGGGTGGGCGTCACAAAATTGGTGCAGAAACAATTCTACCAGTTGATCATGACATCACCATGAGAGAAAAATTAAAAATAGTGAAAGAATAAAACGCATAGCATTTTAACAGTAGACTTAATACAGATAGAACATCTTTAGAAATTATAAGCATACCATGACGGCGGGTTGCTAAGGGACTACCATTTAAGGGAAAATAACAATTTGCAAGGCTCTGCAGATAAATTGTGGGCATGGATTAGGTTGAGATATTCAAAATTAGTAAACAGTGCCAGAGTTTGTAAATGCACAAAAAAAAACACACTAAAGAGCAACCTCACATAGGTGATGATTTCTCCCAATAGCTACCAGATTACACTTAGTTTCAACTATCCCAAAGATCTCCCCTATTCAGTTGCACCTCCCATTCAGCTACCGAATCTAGCTGAATAAAAAACATAAAGATGAAAGATTGCACAACATGTAACCCCCTTCACGCTTAAGGTCGAGATTAGTTTGTAAAAACGTAATCGATGTAGAATTAGAGACCTTAAATGATTTTGGGACTTCAACAAAATCAAACTTCCCAAAATCATGGCTTACAAAAATTTTACAAAATCTGTTCATGACGGTCTCATATTCACATTTCAATATTAAATGGCCTGTACATGTTGATTTCATTCACAAATATCAGAGTATAAACAAATTCCCGACACACTCGGGTTCCATTCATTAATAAGGGTTTTACAAAGGCACAAAGCCCACAATTCATTACCCTTAACTTGGGGATTACACAAAACTATACTACCAATCCCATAATATACAATTGTTTCCCAAAAATATCCAAAAGATATACATGATAACCAATAACCCAAAATATACATCTAAATCAGAGCTTTATCCGCTCTTCGTCGCCCGCTTTCCCTTTGATCCTTCTGCCCTGTCTAAAACATGGTTTTTGGGAGAGTGAGATTCTAAGGAACTCCCGTAGTAACAAATCAATCATATAATGTACAATAATAATGCACGTAAGCAAATCATTAACCACAACAAGAAACTACAACTGCAGTTACAACGGCAATGGTTAGTATGACACATGTCATCCCTTACGATTGCTCACGCTGAATTGCTCATGTTGCATTGCATCACAGCAATCCACACAATACATTTCACCATAGCTGGGATTCATATAATGCATTTCATACACAAGCCATACAGGCAAGATACACACAGCCCACGGCTGGATTCACAAACGCCGTCCCACGGGTCGGATTCACAATATCCATGTCGATTACGACGGTAGTTCAACGGCCGACCTATAGATGACCACCGTCAATCCCTACACGGCTCACGCTGACCTGCTCACGCCATAATGGATCATGGCACACATTTCACAAATTCAACGATAAGTTATGCATGCCAAAACATCATATATAATATTAGAGAAGAGTCACTACCTTGATCCTTCCGGTCGTACTCCGGCACCGGTCTCTCCCGCCTAGGGCAAATATCGTATCCTAGAATCATGATTAGGGACGAAGAGTTATATTCTATTCCAAGACTTAATTAACTTGAAACACTTAATTTTGGTTATCATAATTGACCCTTAAGAGGCCACAAATGCCTCTAATAAAAGCCCTAAAGGTTGGGAAACAATAGGTTAGAGATCTCCTTTCGAAAACTTAAAGTGCTGGAACACAGGGGTTGGCCGCGGCCAGCCCTTCCTTGGGCCGCGGCCCAAATATGATCAGAAGGCCGTGGGCCGCGGCCAGAATCAGGCCAGAAAGGCTTGGGCCGCGGCCAGCCACTCATGGGCCGCGGCCAAGAAATTTCCTGACTCTTGGCTGAACTTCGAAAAACCATAACTAATTGTAGAAAAATCAAAACGAGGTGATTCCAAAGCAAAATGAAAGGTATATAAGTCCCCTTTCAAGGAAAAATATATCCCATCACTGGAAATCACTACACAAATACAGAATCACCAAAAACTAAACACTACTCCAAAACAGAGTTCTGTTTCAATCCCAAATTTTAGACAATCATATCTCACAGAATACTAAACGAAATGACACAAAATATATGTCCATTTTGAAGCTTGGGATGTGAAATTTAATACTGGAAAGTTTCATAATTTTCCAATACCATTTGATCATTCAAAACGCTCGTGCAAATGTACTGTGCAAAATAGAGCTTAAACAAGATAGATTTCCAACTTTTCCCAAGTGATCCAAATGAACCCAAAATCAACAACCGAGCTTATTCCCACACAAAATCACTCAAGGAATCCAATGGGAATGTCAAAATCACCAAAATCCTATTCCATTATCATGCTTTGGTTTTGGGTAACATTAAACACTAAACTCTCAAAATCTCCAAACTTAACAATTTCAAACCCAATCAAATCTATCTATCCAAAATGCATTCCAACATACAAAGTCCATACCAAACATATACCAAACTCTCAATGGCCCTCATTTTCAAAAATGGCCCAAGAATTCCAGAAAATCCAAGTTAATCCATTTGGCATAAAACATAGATAGATAGATAGGTCTCACTCATCTTATCAACTTTCTCAAAGGGAGTTCTTGATTCACCACCTCCCAAAATTTCGTGTGGCCACAAACCACAACCAATGGACAAACTACAACCATAGAAATGTTGCTCTTAACTCAAGGATCAACTTTAATCAAGGGAGTTTGAGCAATAGAGGTCATTTTCCTTACCTTTTTCAAGCTTTCTTCCCTTCCCTTTCCCCTTCCATGGCTGACGAGAGAGAGAGCAAGAATGAGAGAGAGATGGTGAGATGGAGAGAGAGGACGTGAGAGATGAGAGGGAGGAGGAGTGAAGAATAAAATAATGATACTCCCTCCATGACTTCAACAAAAAGAGAGGAGAGGAAGAGAGAGAAAAATGATTAAAATACTCTCCATTTGACTTTTCTCCTCATCACTCACCATACACACTTTTGCCACATGTCAACTTGCTATTGGCTTACACCAATTAAGTCACCAATTAGCTACTTTAATCTCTCCATTAGCCATTTTAATCACACATCCCATTTTCTCTTAGTTAGTAATTAATTTCTCCCTTAATTACCAACTCATGGCCAATAATTCCATTCTTCCAATTTTTCAATAATTATGATGTATTAATCAATATTTCCATAAAACACATAATAATTCAAATTAAATTCATAATTATCCACAATAATCATGATTTGCCCTTAATCAAAAATTGGGATATTACACAACACATAGTGAATATAGGATTCAAACAGATTGAGCCAAGCAATGAGAAACTACATACTACATTTAGAAGATTGTAGTGTCTGTTATCAAAATGCTTATCAAGAAATTTTTTAGCACGGCAGCTTTTCTTACAATATCCACACCGCCATTCATTTATATCTATGTGAATTTTATACTCTTCCTAATCCCTGAATATATTATTGTTGGGATGAAGTCTACACTTTTTTGGGAGCTAATAGTTTTCTCGTTCCATGAATGGCACCAAATACTACAAAACCAACATAGGCAACATAATCATGGAGGTGAAGTTCGAAATGCTCTAATCATATAATAATGATGGAAAAAGCATTTCATAGCTCCTCAATTATTTTAGAAGCTTCCCTACTTCTTTCTCTTGAGGAATGTACTTCATGGGCATGCCCTTGTTCATTTTTATTATGTCTACATGATAAAGTATATCAAGTTGGGCATGAGATTGAATTACGAGGCCAATTACAATTTATGAAGAGAGACAATACTAGACAGTAAAAGTCAAGTTTCCTAATAAGGTAGGAACAAAACTTTAAATGCATCAGTCCGTATCAAAACCGTGTTAAATATAAAATGATTTGATGAACAGATCAATTATGAAAATCCAATGGAGGCAGGCTAGAGATTGGAATGTCGAATGGCGTGGGAACCAATAGAGATTTCTAGCTTGTTGATTTCTTAATTTCAAAAGATTTCAAATTTTGAAATCCTAGGGCTAAGAGACGCAGAGAAAAAGTGAGGAAGAAGTGAGCGAAAGGATAGAAAGGAGACAGGCACAATGCCAGAGGCACATCTTCGGCTGCAATGGTTGGCATGAAGCCAAAGGATTGGTTTTGGCGTGTGAACAGTAACATTTGGTGAGTGTATGATGGAAGAGTATTTTGTGATATATTGATAGTACAAGTGATACTCTGAATGCTCCATATGATTATTTAACCCAATCTTTTGACTCAATTAACTTAATTTTATTTATTTATTTATTTATTTATTTATTTATTTATTTATTTAAAAGGGACTGTAAAACCTCAAACACCCTCAAAAATCGAACATTTGATATGAGAATCCTTTATTTGAATTAGACAATTATATGAAAATTTGGTCACATATGATATTAGAATCCTTTATTGGCTAAAATATATTTAACTAGTATGATTATATTAAGGATGTTGGTTGAATAGTTAACATGACATATTTTTAGAAAATAATTATAAATATAAGAAATAAGTCTTACATTTTAGACTAAGATCAAATCTTCAACTAGGTCTTACATTAAGGATCGGAGGAGCATCTGATAACCAATTATATAATTTTGCTTACTTTATTTATATATGCATTAAAGAGACTATTTACATGTAATTGATGTCATTTTGCTTCTGTTTTTACACTACATTATTAAGTGCAATATGAAGAAAGGTGATCTCATATGAAGTTGGACGCATTTGCAAATTTTGATAATAAAAAAAATGGTCAGCACGAATTTGAAGACATCGCGGTCCTATTAGAGGGCATACAATCTCATCATTTTCCATTAATGGAAGCTATATGATGAGATTGGACGTTCAATATAATTTTGCGCTCCTTCTTTGATTAAGGTCAATGATGGCTCACAAAATAATTAATATATATATATATATATACACACATATATAATTGACTATTAATATGACATAAGTGAAAAAAATCAATTGAAAAAGGAGTTGAAAAAAATTCAAATTTGGTTTCCAGCAAGAGTGCCTGCGTTAACCCCATTAAGTAAGGGGGATCGCGACCAAAACTCGTTAAAATATAAGATTAAAATTATTTTTAACGAGTTTAGTTTTGGTTTCCATTCTTGTCATATCAAGTGCTTATAAAAATATAAGAATTAAAAATCATGATTTGAAACTATATAAACGTGAAGACTAAAAATGATTTCTTGACATCCAGGTTTTTTTTTTTTTTTTTTTTTTTTTTTTTTTTTTTTTGCTAACAACATCCAGATTTCAACCAAGATTTCAACCAATGTGTAAGAATATAGTTTAGTTTTATCTTGTTTCTTGTTTTTGGTAGTCTTGATCAAGGACTGGTATGAGGGTTATCTATATGTCGTTAGTCCCAAAGCTATGTGACTTTCGGCCATTATTCAATAAAGTCCAGATGATATTCAGTATTAGCCCATGACTTTGACATGGTACCAGAGCGGGTCTCGGTTTGGGCCTTCCTTGCTTGATTTGTTTCTCTCCTAATGAATTCCCATACCCGCACATACCACAATAACCCGTTACCCACACCACAATTTTGTGTCTTCGATTCCTACGCCCCACAATTCTGTCCCCTCGATTATTCAGTATTAGCCGTCTAGTTTAATTGCAAGTGCACGAATCATAAGTAATATAAAATTATTATTCCGATTAAGGAAAGAAAAATTGAGCAACTTATAGCAATTATATTCTTAATTAGGTTAAGCAAAATTCAATTTTTGTTTTAATTTTAAGAAATCAAAGGAAAACAACACTTAACTTCACGAGTATTAAAGACCTAAGATTATCTATCCCCTTTCCATTACATGAACTAGTTAATTTACCCTCAATAAACAATCAAATGAAGACATGTATTTGTTTAAGATTCAAAAACATTTGATAATGCTCTCTCAAGTCAAAAACAAATATTTATCCTAATAAAATAATCAATCTCTTGCATCAATTTATAAGGACTAATTTTTACACACTAATCTTAATCTGATAATGCTAGGTTAATAACTATATCCCTATGATACTAACAAATTATCTGTTTAATACCTAAACTTCAAGTCTAGCATCATTTTACCCAAGTTCTATACTTAAATTATCTTTCTTAAGAGTAATTTAAATAAACAAGACAATTAAATGGTGATCAGGCATTTAGAGGCATTAAGAGCAAGATAAAATCAATACAAAAACTTAATTTGATGTAAAAAGAGAGTAAATAAATAGTTCGATCCATAAATAGGTTCAAGAAAATCCTAGAATGAGAAAATTAGCTACTTATGTTCATCAAAATTAAATCACAGCAGTAGCAATAAAATGTTTCGAGTTCAGATTTAGAAAGGAAGGACTGATACAATTTATCTTTAAATTCAAGCTCTCCTTATCAGCCTCCCTTCTGGTTCACAGTGAAGAAAGAAGCTGAACAAAGTGTAACCTCCAAATCGACCAAAGCATCCTCTTTCTTGATGATGATGACAGTCACCTGATGATGAACGCAGCTTCCAACGTGTTCGCGTTCTTGTTCGATATGACTCTACTTCTCGTCTTCGCCACCGCAACTCTCTACTTTTGATTCCCTTTAATAGATGTATTTTAGGGCTGCCTTTTCTGTATAGCTGGGAATACAGGCCAGCCCGCGGATTGCGGGCTGGCCCGCACCAACCCATGGCCCGCGCGGTGCGGGCCTGTGCAACCCGCACTTCTGCGGGCTGGCAAAATGCCAACCCTAACCCGCAGTATGCGGGTTGCAGACCAGCCCGCGGGCCCGCATTTTTATTTTAAAAAAAAATTCATATTTTTGAAAGAGGATTAAAAATATAGATACATATATATGAGTAATTAAATTTACCTTCCTAGTATCAATCATTTCTTTTATAAAAATTTAAAAACATAATCTAAAATTTAAGAGATAAAGTTATCAAATTTGTTAAAGTTTATAAACAAAACATAAACTCATCCTCAAACAATCAAGATATAATAATTTTGTTTAAAGAAGAAGGGAAGAAGCTAAGATTCTTTTACTTTAGATTGGGAGATACCAAAATAAGAGTGAAAAACTCATAAGTTTTGTAAAATTATTATAGATAAATAAAAAATAAAAAATTTTGCGGGCCAACCCGCGGGCTGGCCCGCATTAACCCGCAGGTTATGCGGTGCGGGCCTATGCGGCCCGCATTTTTGCAGGTTGGGATTTTCCCAACCCTAACCCGTCAAAACCCGCGGGCTCACGGGTTGAGCCCGCGGGTTGAGCCCATATTACCGGCTCTACTTTTCTGTGGGCTCCGCGCGTGTCAATCCAAATTTCATAAAGATATTTAGCGTGTTTGTTTGGGCGATTTCTCCAGCAATTGAACTTGAATAGTGTAGCAATTGGGTTTGAACAATGTTTTGATCAAATATAGGGTGTGTTTGTTTTAATGATTGGATAAGTAACTTATTTTTAATTAAACTTATGGAATCTTAAGATTAGAAAAAAGTTAGATTGGGTAAAATTATGAGTGTTTGGATTAGCGATTGGATAAGTAACTTATATAAAAGTTAGGATGTTTGGTTTGACTTTTGCATAAGGACTTTTGTATTAATTAAGAGAAAAAATTGAAAAAATTATGAAAAATAAAAAAATGAAGGGATAATTGTGAAAAAATTTATCATTAGCAACTTAATTGCCAATAGGGCCTGGGAAGATATCTACATACGGAGGGATTTTTTCACAATTTTCTCAAAAATTAACTTTGAAAATTTGGTAATGGTACAATTTTAATAAAATTATATCAAACTCTAATTTAAATTGGTACACTCCAAAAATTTTTTTTACTGTGCAAATCAAGCTTAAATCTTATAAATTATATCAAACTCTAATTTAAATATTAAATCATAACTTATATTTTCACATAGCTCAAAATCTAACAAAATGAACCGATTAAAATTTTAATAATATCTCCAATAATCCAAATAAATTATTTAAACTAAATTTAATGGGTAAAAACACTATATATAAACTAATTTATGACATGTTTATAAAAAAATTGATTATAAAATCATAAAACAACTAAATAATAAATCTAAACTGATTAAAATTAATTATTAATTATTCTTTACATTTCTACAATCATATATTAACAAAACTTAAAACTTGTTTAAACTCTTATCCCAAAGTATTCTCTAATTAGCAGAAGATTACTATCTAAAGAAAGAGAAAATTATTTAGAACATTTTTCATAAAAGAAGTTTTATGATTAGAACTGATTTTGAGTACCTCATTGATCCCCAAAAATATGAAAATACTCCTATCAATATTTTTTTATACACATACAGGCACATAAGCTCCAATAAGCTTCATTTTGAGGCTTATGACTTTTTCAAACTTATGACTTATTTCACCTTAAATCCAATCGCTGAAACAAACACTCAATTTTTATCAAAATACTGTTCAAGTCCAATTGAACACTGTTTAAGTCCAATCTACCCTCCCAAACGCTCAAACAAACACGCACATAAGTGTTTGTTTCAGCGATTGGATTTAAGGTGAAAAAAGTCATAAGTTGGAAAAAGTCATAAGCCTCAAAACGAAGCTTATTAGAGGTTATGTGTCTGTGTGTGTATAAAAAAATATTGATAGGAGTATTTTCATATTTTTGGGGATCAATGAGGTACTCAAAATTACTTCTAATAACAAAACTTCTTTTATGAAAAATGTTCTAAATAATTTTCTCTTTCTTTAGATAGTAATCTTCTGCTAATTAGAAAATACTTTAGAATAAGAGTTTAGGCAAGTTTTGAGTTTTGTTAATATATAATCGTAGAAATGTAAAGAATAATTAATAATTAATTTTAATCAGTTTAGATTTATTATTTAGTTGTTTTATGATTTTATAATCAATTTTTTTATAAACATGTCATAAATTAATTTTTATATAGTGTTTTTACAAATTAAATTTAGTTTAAATAATTTATTTGGATTATTGGAGGTATTATTGAGGTTTTAATCGGTTTATTTTGTTAGATTTTGAGTTATGTGAAAATATGAGTTATGATTTAATATTTAAATTAGAGTTTGATATAATTTATAAAATTTAAGCTTGAGGTACACAATAGAAAAGACTTTTGAAGTGTACCAATTTAAATTAGAGTTTGATATAATTTTATTTAAAATTGTACCATTGCCAAATTTTGAGTATGTGTCTTGTGGTAACACTGTCGCCATTGGATGGTTTGGATCAATTTATCATCAAGAATGCTACTTTAACAAATACAGATATCTTCCGAGGTTTCATTTGGCAATTAAATTGCCAATGAGTTCTTTTTCCACAATTAGTCCTTCATTTTTTCATTTTTCATAATTTTTTTAATTTTTTTCTCTTAATTTATACAAAAGTCACTTATACAAAAGTCAAACCAAACATCATTCACTTTTACATAAGTTACTTTAAGTTACTTATCCGATCGCTAATCCAAACACTCATCATTTTACCCAATCTAAATTTTTTCCAATCTTAAAATTCCATAAGTTTAAATAAAAATAAGTTACTTATCCAATCGCCAAAACAAGCACACCCATTATATAGCATATCTTGTGGCCTAATCTGTATCTCTTATGGCTTTGTCTTCTCCTCACATGGGTCCCACAACTTTTCTTCATCTCCTTTATTTCCTCTTCCAACATTTTGTTTTGCTATTTTTTTAATCATGTGTTATCTCCTACTAATCTCCTACAAAATAGTAGAGCTGGTAAAACGGGGCCCGCCAGCCCGCAAAAAATAATTGGGTTCGGGCCAGGGAAAAAGGAGCCCGATTAAAAACGGGCTAAACGGGTGCGGGGTAGCCTGCGGGCTGGCCCGCTTAAATTTTTTTTTATTTTTTTTTTAAATTTTTTCTCAAATATCCTTGGTCCCTTATCTCATTTTCCTTTAATGATGTGTTTAATTAATTCCTCATACTTTTTATTTGACACTTATTTTCATATTATATTTATTTATTATACTATTATTAAATTAAAAAGAGATGTATTTATATAGTATTGCGATGTAAATAGATGAAAAAAAAAGGAAAGTAAGAATGAAATTGATTTCTTAACACAAATGTATAAAAGAAAAAAAGTGTGATATAAGTGGATGAAAGAGAAAAAAATTAAAAATTTAAAAACAAAAAATTGGCGGGCTGGCGGGCCAGCCTGTGAAGGGGACGGGCTGGTGCAGCCCGCCCCGCCATAACCCACAACCCGCGCAGGCTGGCCCGCAACCCGCAAGCCAGCCCATTTTCCCACTCCTACAAAATAGGATTGGATATGAGTACATTTTCTCTTAAAAATTTCTTATTATCCTATCATTAACGTAAAGATAGAAAAGTATATAAAAGATAATTAAATAGGCATAAAATATTAATAAATCTAGTGAATATATCCAAAATATATACCTATTAAATTATAAAATATATACTTGTCATTCAGTGTCATCGATTCATCCACCACACCACAATTCTATGTCTTTGATTCCTTCGTCACCGTCTTCCCAATAATCAAGGATGATTTCCACGACCCTTTCCTCTCCGTTTCTTGATTTTTTTGATTTTAATGGGAGAAATGTCGCCTAAGCCCGATGGCAATCTTCCCTACAATCACCCTTTATATCTTCATCCGTCCAATGCGCATGCCACCACCCTCATCTCCACCGCCCTCACTAGTTCCAATAATTACCCTATGTGGAGTCGGGCCATGAAGATTGCCCTCTTAGGCTGAAATAAGCTCGCATTTGTGGATAGTTACCCGCGAAGGACAAGATGCATTGCTCCGTGAGACTTGGGATCGATGCAATGCTATAGTTCTTTCCTAGTTGATCAATTTGGTCCTCAAGTCAATCTCTGGTGGGATTACCTTTTCTGATAATGCATAATACATATGGGCCAATCTTAAAGATCGCTTCAATAAGTCAGACTACATAAAGATCTTTAGTCTTCATAAAGCCATCACCACGCTTACACAGGGTAACCTTTTTGTCTCCTCTTATTACCCCCAATTGAAAGACCTTGGGGATGAATACAATAGTCTTGTTCTTCTTCCATCCTGTAAATGTGCTACTTCCCAAGCGTATACCAAGATTGTTCAAGATCTGTTCCAATTTCTTATGGGACTAGATGATTCTTACAGCCAAGCACGAAGCTATGTTTTGCTTTTATCTCCCCTACCTTAGATCAACCAAGTGTATTCTCTCATTTCTCAACATAAAGCCCAGCAGCTTCTTAGTTCAGTTCCTCTAACTTCTCCAGCTGATAATACCATTATGCTGACTTGAGGGCAGGGGGGACGTTATTGAGGCAGAGTAAGCCTCCAAGGTCATGGAAATTCATTGGATGAGTGTTCTTGCTATCATCGAAAACGACACAAGAAAGAGCAATGTTATCATCTTATTGGTTTTCCTACCATTTGGAGGCCACAGACTCTTAAAGAGCAAAGCTCACGTGAAAATTCTAGAAGTTTATCTGTTGAAACGAGTGCCAATGTCATGTCTAATCTTACTCCTCAACAATATGAGTGTCTCCTTCAATTGTTTGACAAGGAACCAACATCTGACAAGAATGAAGCAAATGACACTATAGTTGGTGCTATGGGCACCACATCAGTTTGATTGTTTTGACTTCTTCCTTTTATTTTATTTGGTTTCTCGACTTGGGTGCCACTAATCATGTAGCTAGTAATATGAAACTAATGCATAATTATAGACCATATGATAGACCAATCAAGAAAATTAGAGTGCCCAAAGGAGAACGACTTGCAGTCATACATATAGGGGATGCTCATATAGCAAATAACATTAGATTAAAGATTGTGCTGTATGCTCTTGGTTTACACTTTAATCTAGTATCTATATCTTAGCTAACGAATGATGAAAATTGTATGGCTATTTTCCCCCTAAATAATGTGTTTTGCAGGACATCTTGAATGGGAAAATCAAGGGGATTGGTAGGCTCTTTCACAATCTATACATGCCAGAAAATGACATAGCTTTAAATTCTCTCGATGATGATCATAATTCTTTTTTGTTTTCTGTACCGAATACATGTTCTTTGAATACTCTCAATTGCAATGTTTGGCATCAAAGGTTAGGCCACCCCTCTATACATGTACTCCAAAAATTCGGTGAAATAAAACAACATGTTGCAGAACTAAAAGTGGATAAGTGTGATATTTATATTCAATATAAACAAACTCAACTCCCCTTTCTCTCTAGCTCCATTAAATCTACTACTTGTTTTGAACTAATTCATACGGATGTATGGGGACCTTATGGGAACCCCACACATCAAGGTTTTAGATATTTTTTTACCATTGTTGATGACTTCTCACATGGCATTTGGGTCTTTCTCATGCATAATAAATCAGACACTAGTATGCATATTAAAACCTTTCTTACTTATGTCTCAGATCAACATGGAGTTAATGTAAAAAAGTTAAGGAGTGATAATGGCCTTGAGTTTGTCAATTTTGAGGTCACATCTATTTTTCATAATAAAGGAATTATGCATCAAATATCTTGCCCTCACACTTCCCAACAAAATGGGGTTGTTGAAAGGAAACATAGGCATTTATTAGAAGTGGCAAGATGCTTCATGTTTTAAGGAGGTGTGCCTATAAAATTTTAGGGGGAGTGCGTCAAGGTAGCAGCATATTTAATGAACCGAACCCCCTTCAAATTACTTGCTTTTAAAACACCTTATGAGCTTGTTCATAACCAGAAACCACTTTTAGCACATATGCAAGTTTTTGGCTGTTTGGCTTATGCTTTGAAATTGCATCATGTTGACAAATTCAAACCTAAAGCTGACCCTTGTGTTTTCATAGGATATCCTACTACTCAAAACGGGTATATTTTGTATAACTTGAGGGCTAAAATGTTACTGATCAACCGGCATGATGGCTCTAAGATTATGCACATCAGTCTCATTCTTCTAAACAAAGTGAAAATCAAACAGTTTCAGAAGCTAACCAAAGCTCTAGGGAATCCTCATATGCCTCTACATTAAGAGCTACTGCACAGGGAGTTATTACTTATCCTATGCAAAATTATATGACAAATTCTCACTTCTCTGCATCCAATAAGGATTTTTTAGGATATACTGATTCTATTTTTGAACCTAAAACCTTTGAAGATGCTGCAAAAGATCAAAGGTAGGTGGAGGCAATGAAGGATGAAATTCAAGCTTTGGAGTCAAACCACACCTGGGAAATTGTCGACTTGCTGTTGGTAAGAAGCCAATTGGCTGCCGATGGGTGTATAAGGTCAAATACGATTCCCTTAGTAAGATTGCCAAACACAAAGCACGACTTGTTGCAAAAGGATACACACAAAAGGAGGGGATAGGTTACTACAAAACTTTCTCCCGAGTAGTTAAGATGGTCATGGTTCGAGTTGTCCTTGCTTTGGTAGTAGTGAATGATTGGCCAATCTTCCAAATGGATGTGCATAATGCATTTCTCCAAGGGGACTAAGATGAAGAGGTCTACATGAGGATTCCACAAGGATTCAACAAAACTGAAACACACAAAGTCTGCAAGCTTACTAAATCCCTCTATGGTCTTAAGTAAGCATCAAGACAATAGAACACAAAGCTCACTCAAGCATTGATAAATGGAGGTTTCAAACAATCTTTACATGATTATTCTTTATTTGTCAAGTGTCAACATGAGGAAATGGTTGTGGTATTGGTTTATGTGGATGATTTAATTGTTACTGGAAATAGTTTAAAGAAAATAAATGGAACCAAAGCATATTTGCATAGTCAATTTAAGATTAAAGATCTAGGAATAGCTAAATACTTCTTGGGTTTAGAAATTGCTCAATCCAGGGAAGGGATTTTCTTGAACCAATGCAAATATGCACTTCAGTTGCTGAATGATGTAGGTATGAGTGGTGCAGTGCCAACTGGTGCTCCTATGGAACAAAATTTGAAATTAGTTATTAAACTAAAACCTGAATTGAATAATGAGTCACAATCAAAGGTGTCTAAGTCTCATAAAAAAAAGGGAAACAGATCTAGAACCTGTGGTAAAGAATGAGTTATTGAAGAATCATGAATCAAGTGTATACCAATCTTACACAAGTCAACATCCAAGCAAAAACAAAATATCATTCTTAATACAAAGAAAGAAAATCAAATAAAGATGCTATCTTCAACTTGTTTCAAACTTTCAGTAGAGAATACTGTATCACTGATAGCAAAATGAACACAATTATCACTTTCTCAAGGAAGTGACACAGGAAGTATTATTTTTCTAAAAATAATTTTTTTAGTATTTTTCTTTTAGAATCCTATAATTACAGTTAACAACACACTTTAAACACTTTCCATATCCACAGCAAAATGAAGAAAAACAAACAACAATCAAATAACTCCAAAATGATACAAACTAACAAATAACTAATTAACAAAATCACTACTAAGTAAAAAGCAAGTGTTAAAAATAAATAATTATTTTACTTATGTTAACAATTACTACAGTAATTAAAAATTATAAATACTACATGTCTTCACATACAACCTGTATATAATAACATTTAGTTTTATCTCATTTATTTTTTAGCATATAAAAATGAAGATAACTTTTTTAGATTTCATAATAAATTAAATATAAAGACATTGGGAAAATTAAACTATTAACTACTAATAAAATTAGATTTGTAAGCTCAAAAATTAGAAAACTTATAGTGTATAGGAAGCTTGATAGAGTGAGTTGAAACTTCAAGCACAACATCTGGAAAAAAATTTTAATAAAGGAAAAAGAGAAAGACAAAGTCACTTGCATGCTTAAAAATAAAAAAGAAAAAGAAAAAAGTTGGTTAAGAAGACAATGTGTTGTATGTAACCCCCTCACAGTAATTATATCCGGATTATGAAATTTAAGTAAAATAGAGACCAATAAGACAAAATCACATTTATAATCACTCATCTCCAAGAGATAGGGTGTCCAAACAAAATGTTTAAAAGCAGGATTCATCTGGTCTCACATTCACTTTCGAATACAATTACCTGTGCAGTTATATTACATATTAAATATCAGAGTGCGTAACCAAAATCCTGGCAACCTCAGGTTACTTATATATATAGAATGGGTTTAAAGGTTTCCTAAAATGGGGAATACATATCCAAAATTGTTATATACATCTCATATACATACAATAATCCAAAAAACCAGCTAGATAACCAACATCCAAAATGCAATATGCCCCTACTAGCCCTAACCACTCTTGGTTGGCCGCTTCCCTTTTGAGCCACTTGCCTTGTCTGAAAATGTCAGTCATTGGAAAGAGTGAGATTATAAAGAATCCCAATAGTAACAAATCACTCATACAATATATAAACACAAGGCATGTAATGTTATCATGTTCACCAACATCATTAGCAACACAATTATCCATGGCTCGCGCCACAGACAACAGCACTTACGACTGTATCACAATGCACTATGCCCGCTTTCGTGGTAATCACAATAACAACTTTCACTGCAAACACTATGCCTGCTTTCGCAGTAATCACTATGTCAGCTTTCGCTATAATCACAATGCCCGCTTCCGCGGTAATCACTATGCAACAGCATCATAAAGCACAAAGTATCTTAAAGCACAATGTATCATAAGGCATAATGCTCTACAATGCACAAGCTCCACAAGGTATCTCAATGCATCTCAAAGCAGTAGCAGCACACAATGTATGATAGGCAAACATACAATACATTTACGCAAAGTATAAGAGAGAAGTCACTACCTGTATCTTTCCTGACGTTCTTTGGTACAGTGGGCTCACGCGTCTGACAGATATCAAATCCTATACCAATTTAGGGACAACTGATTAATCTCTTTCCTAAATACTTATTTCCATAATACTTTAAGTTGGTTATCATTTAAAACTCTTTAGGTGACTATTAGAGGCCTAAGCATATGCCTAAAGGGTTTGAAGAAACTACCCTGAAGACCCCTTTTTCAAAGGCAAACACTGATTTTCAGCTGGCTCACTCGAGTGAAGATGACCTCACTCGATTGATGAAAGACTCGTGCTCGAGTGAGAACGGCTCTCACTCGCGAGTGTTTGACAATGAGCAGGTACTTCGGCCAGAAAGTGCTCACATCACTCGAGCATAAGGCTTTGCACTCAGGTGATGACTCTAAATCCACTCGAGTCCCCAAAAGTGCAACATAAAGAGTGACAACCCGAGAGCACATGCAACATCAGAGGGACAAGCTCACTCGAGCATACCCCCCAGTGCTTGGGTGAGAAGGCTTCACTTGCGAGTGTTGGAACACACTCTTGGACATCAACCAATGAGTGACAACCCGAAAGCAACCCTAACCAAGAACACACACCATCACTCGAGTGATCCCATGCTCACTCGAGTGATCACTAACATTACTCGTGGTGAAGGAAGTGCACTAAAGCCCCCTTCATGAGAACCCAGGCGAAACACAAAGCAGAAAGAGAAAACAAAAGACAACACTCGAGTGAGTTCCTCCCTCACTCAACTGACATAATTTCCCAGATTGGCCAAAAACACACCCAATAGCTCCCAAACTCCACACAAAGCCCAAACTCACTCAAAATGACTTAGGGAACCTATTGGTAACCTCCAAAAACCCAAATACCATTTTAACCACAATCTATGCCCTTGGGTCTCTATGAAACACAACACTCAAATTTCATTCAACTTAATTCCAATCAATACTCTTCCAAACTTAAAAAACATATCAAATACCCAAAGAACCTCACAATGAACTAATTCAAACATCAATCACTATGAAATTCACACATTTCAAAATGACCATAAACCAGGGCAAATTTCCATAATTTTTCAAACTTATCCAAAACTCATAACATATATAAGCATCAAATGATTACCTCTTCACTTTGCCAAATCCTGAATCTTGATTCTCCAACTTTCAATTTTGTTCAACACTCAAATCACCACCTTTCAAGATTCTGAAATCACCACAATGGAACTCTTAACACTATGAACAAATTTAGTGAAGAGTGTTTGAGCAAAGGAGAACCATTACTCACCAAAGATCAAGCTTTTCTTTTCCTCTTCCCTTGCTTCAAGGTCGCCGAAAATAGGAGAAGGAAGAGAGAGAATATGAGAGATGGAGATAATGATGATGATGTGTGATCTTTCCCTCTTGGCCCATACTCCCCCCTCAACCGCATAGGAGAGAGAAGAGAGAGAGAAAGTGAACTTTTGTCCTTTTGTGCCACATCCAATGGTCCACACA
Source organism: Inga laurina (assembly GCA_963855925.1). NCBI lineage: Eukaryota > Viridiplantae > Streptophyta > Magnoliopsida > Fabales > Fabaceae > Inga > Inga laurina. The sequence continues at coordinate 21,444,295 of OY979702.1, read as the reverse complement.
ATGCCACATGTCACCATCTTGTCTACTCCCTCTATGAGCTCACATAAGCTTAATACACAAGATTCTAACCCATATGCAACAAATCTCCACCCTTGATCTTTAATCACCAAATACACTTATGTCAAATTTACACCACATTTCTACAAAAGTGTTTAATTACACTAATTGCAATCAATATTAGAGCCATTAGCCCTTTATCCCAAATTGGGTCATTACAATTCTCCCCCCGTCAAATAAATTTTGCCCTCAAAATTTGTCAAACCACTTGAGCCATGAATAACGGATATCCCCTTTGCATATCCTCTTCCGCTTCCTAAGTTGCTTCTCTCTGTGACATTCCCTTCCATATCACCTTCACATAAAGAATACTTCAGTGTCTGGGACGTCGTTCTTCTCAATTAATATTCTGTTCTGGCTCTACCGTATATGTGAAGTTATCTTGCAACTCCACTTCCTCACACTCAACGATGTGAGACAGATCCGATTGGTGCTTCTTCAGTTGGGAAACATGAAACACATCGTGAAATCTACTCAAGTTCGAGGGTAGGGCTACTTGATAAGCAACAGGCCTAATCCTTCCAAGGATCTCAAAAGGACCTATATATCTTGGGCTCAATTTCTTTCGCTTGATAACTCGTCCAATACCGGTGATAGGAGATTCCCTCAGAAACACATGGTCACCGACCTCAAACTCCAGAGGCCTTCTCCTCTTGTCTGCATAACTTTTCTGCCAACTCTAAGCTGCAAGAAGCCCCTTACGAATGATTCGAATCTGAGCTGAGGTTTGATCAACAAGATCCGACCCATACAATTTCCTCTCAGCCAATTTATTCCAACACAATGGTGATTGGCATTTTCTTCCATACAATGCTTCATACGGCGCCATCTGAATGCTCACATGATAGCTATTGTTGTAGTCAAACTCCGCAAGAGGAAGAAAATGATCCCAACTCCCTTTAAAGTCGAGAACACATGCCTGCAACATATCCTCTAGGGTCTAAATAGTCCTCTCTAACTGTCCGTCTGTCTGAGGATGATAGGCCATACTGAATCTCAACTGAGTACCCAGTGCCTCATGCAAGGCCCTTCAGAATCTCGAGGTGAAATGTGGATCACGATCGGAGATGATATTCTTCGGTATGCCATGGAGCTTCACAATTTCACGAATATAAATCTCTGCTAGCTTGTCCGGAGAGTAACTAGCATTGATCGGTAAGAAGTGCGCCGACTTCGTTAACCGGTCCACAATGACCCAGATCGCATCATAATTCCTGATCCTAGGTAATCCCACAACAAGGTCTATAGTCACACTTTCCCATTTCCATTCTTGAATTTCAGGACTTTGCAACAAACCAGGCAGTCTCTGGTGCTCGATCTTTACCTTCTGGCATGTGAGACACCTCGCCACATATTTCGTCACATCACTCTTCATTCCCGGCCACCAATACATATCGTTCATAGAAAATGCGAAAAGTAAATATAACATGCGCCAAGGCATGCACCAAATAATGAAAATAATAAACATATTATTGCCATGTATAATGAGTAGGGCCCAGCCCCACGATCTACACCAGTTGGACTTCCGCCAACTCCCAATGTAAGTGCACCCCCGGCACTAAATGCCCCTCTCTAAGCAAACCATATTGATTAATCAAGCGCATTTACAAATATTGGCTTCCACACAAGCATATAACTATAGCATGATGTATGAAGGATAATGTTTCTACCTCAAAGCTTTATAAACCCCTTTTTAGATGTACCTCGTAAAACGTGTCATTCCAGCTTCGACTCGATCCTAAAATATTAAATGAACAAGAAAAATGTTATAACCTATCTGAGTATCATTTTAGACTCGTCTATAGTGTTTCTTTTGGTAATATTAGTCTAAAAAGAAAATTTACCAAAATGCCCCCGGGACCTCTGCCCGGCCCCGCCGTACTAGGCCCGATGGCATGTTTTCCCAAAATTTTGACTTGGACTATCCTGATGTATTTTCTCCCAAGGAATCCACTTCCGAGCTTGAAACCACCAAATTCACTGTCAAATTATGAAAATACCCTTGACAGCCTCGATTTAGGGTTTTAGGGGCGTTTTCGTTATTATGCTTTTTCGGCCTTTTACGAAAAAGTGATCAATTGTAACCCCATCTATTTTTGCCATCCAATGGAACCATTTATTTCATGAAAATATAGCTCCTACCCCCTAAAACAGTGCTAGCCAAAATATTGAAAGAAAATGGAAAAATTGTCCATTTATGTTTTAGGTTCCAAAACTTGTACTTTTCCACTTCTAATCCTTTATTAACTCATTTAAACACTTATTAATCATGATTCAAAGAAATTTGGGCAGCATAACCCCTTAGGGTTATGGCTTTTTGAATTTTACAATTCAACCAAAAATCATCAAACTGACAACAAACTTCAAAATCAACTTCATATAAGTATAGATTTGAGTTTGGAGTAGTTACCTCTTAGGCTTCTTGATACTTCTCACTTTAGGCTCCTCCTCCCTCTCTTCTTGATCTCAAAGTATGTCTTCTGTTAGAGCAAGCGTTTCACCCAAGAGGGGGGTGAATTGGGTGATCTTCAAATTTTCATTGCAAATATAAAATTTGACGTTGAAATTAAAACAGGAAAGAGTAAGGAGAAATATCACCGAAGTGTACACCGGGAGTTATACTGGTTCGGCCACAACCACTTTGACCTATGTCCAGTCCTCAAAGCTTCTCTGAGAGTTTCACTATAACTTCCAAGATTCAGTGGGTTCTTGGCACCTCAGTACAAGCAAGTTCCTATGCCTGGACACTCACTCCCCCTTACAAGTTGTAATCCAATCCCAACTCAAGGTTCCACAACCTTATGTTACCTCAATAACAGATATTGAGTTTGAATGAAATATCTCTCTCACAGAGTGAATAAGAATCACTGAAGCATAGAATTACAAGTACAATGTAAAACAGAGTAATGAACTTGATGATACGTTCGTGAGTGTGTTCTTGTTCTTATCTCTGTTTAGATGTTCCCATATATATAGATACGTTGGTAATGATTGCTGGAACATATTTCTTCATGTCCATTGGAGCGTGCGCAGCCACTATTGACTTTTCTAGTTTTTGAAACATATACGTTTGCGGTAGGTGACGGTCGGTGACATTTGAGCGTTGCTTTTGACTTTCCTTATTTGGTAAGATCTCTTCATTGTTTATCTGTTGAAATGCGAAGAATACTAATATAATGAAAAGTTAATCAAATAGGAAACAAAACAATAACCGTTGGAATGATTTCAAACTTTCTGGGTTTGCTTACTCGAGTATCCCTTGAAGTTTACTCGAGTACGTACTCGAGTATTATCGGGAAAGCTTTGATTAACTTCAAGTCAATAAACAAATATAAGATTACTCGGGTAGTCATGGAATAACTAAATTTCAAACCTTTGAAAATTCATGTTTACTCGGGTACCTACTCGAGTAATGCATTCACAACTTCATAGGTTACTCGGGTACCAACTCGAGTAAACCTTCAGATAAACTTTTGATTACTCGATGCTCTACTCCAGTAATGTTGGTAGGATTTCAAGACCGAGAGCACTTCAAGTCTGATTACCTTGTTACTCGAGTACCTACTCGAGTAAACTTACTTTTTGTACATAACTTACTCGGGTAATGACTTGAGGTTTTCCTTCAAACATAACTTTGCATACTCGGGTACATACTCGAGTAATCCACTTAAAATAGAATATTAAATACTTGCATACTAGAGTAATGACTCGAGAAAAGTGAGATAAAATTAAATCAAGTTATTCGGGTACTACCTTCAAGTTTTTTACTTACCTTAGTGTGTTACTCAAGTAGCTACTCGAGTAACATTGGCAGTGGTACAAAGTGCCGAGAGCAACACATTTTCAGAAACAGAGTTACTCGAGTACTTACTCGAGTATCATTGGCAGGCTGTGAGCAACTGGAAGATTTTCACATGGTTACTCGAGTAACATTGGCAGGCCAAGAGCAACTCCAAGTATTTACCTGGTTACTCGAGTAACATTGGCAAGCCGAGAGCAACTTGAAAACACTTACACTATTACTCGAGTACCTACTCGAGTAACGTTGGCAGGTTACTGGAAGGTGCTTCTGGTTACTTCAAGTTTTGTCTCATTACTCGAGTACGTACTCGAGTAATGCCTTAGAAAACTTGCTTCTGATCAAGTTTCTCAGCATTTTTTCTTGGCCTTTCTTCATTACTCCAATGCTTACCTCAAGTGATGCTTATCCCTGTTATTACTTTGTTCAAACTTATTTATTTATCAATTCTTTTTCATACCATTCTTTTGTTATCATCAAAACATGAGATCTAATATCTTCACCACCATGGATTCATGAGGAACAAGAGTTTAGAGAAGGATTCTTCATGCATGCTTACAAGAAAAGGCTTTAAGAGTCAACACTTACCTTCATCTTCCTCCTCCTTCTCTCTAATTCTTCAAAGTTCTTCAAGATCTCTCTCTCTCTCTCTCTCTGAGTTGGCTAAAGACACAAGGGAAAAGGAAAGGAAAATGGCTTCATGACATTTGCTCCCTTCATCCTACACCATTGATTTCATCAAGGGGTGTTATGGTGATACTTATCTCCAACCATACCTCCACCCATGCTCCCATCATAATTGCTCCCTTTGACTTCCCTTAACATTGAACTAGCCTTCTCCCTTAGTTAGATTTTAAAGAAAACGTGCTCCCCCTTCCTGTTGCTCCAACTAAACCATTACTCTTCCAACTAGACCAGTTCTTGCACTCAAGGTAGCATACCATTTCATCATTATTTGTCCATGTAGCATTATTTTAATGCAATTTGACATGTGCTCATACAAATCCATTATAATTTAATCCCCTCCTTATATGATCATGACACTTGGCATTTTAATTCCATTAATCAATTTCTAACACATTTTATTTTCAATTTTTGGAATAATGCCAATTCTGGCAGATTTGCTGCCCTAACTTTGAAAAATCATAACTAATTTTGTAGACATCGTTTTGGAGTGATTACAAAGGCTATGAAACCCTTATTGAGTCTAGTTTTAAGGAAAAATATAGAATTTAGCCATCTGAAAGCATATCATTCCCAGATTTCATTTCTTTGACCGCTGCCCCAGCTACTTTCCATATTTTTTGGACTAAATTCAAAAATTAATATCTTTTTGTACATAGCTTCAATTGATTCATATGACCTATCAAATCAAAGCTTAGGATGTCTAATTTCACTCTGTAAAATTTCATAATTTTTGCTCATCATTTGTTCTTCCAAAACCACATGACAAATTCACTGCCTCACAGGCGATTTCACTGAAAATACCATTCAACTTTCAATTTTTAATATTTAATTCCTTTGGTCTTAAATATTTATCATTTTATTGAATATATAAAATAATCACAATATACTTTTGATGAATTTTTTTTAACAACATTCCACAAATCGATTTCAAACTCTTCAAATTACTTTAGAGAGTTCCAATCAAGGAAGGGAGGAAATTAACCATGTTCTGATCCAACTGTTGCGCTGCCTCCAGCATCACCAACGACCACCAATAATATTTTCCAAAAACTCATCGACAATCCTCCCATCACCTCCACCAACAGAGCCCTTCTTCGCATATGTCGGTGGCGTAGCAGTTGCAACAGATGCGGCATACTCAGTGAAGTGGGTGATGAGGTAACCATATGGAAAGGGACGGTCGTAGAACCTCCGCTAGATCATGGGTCGTGCTTTTTTTTGTTTACTTTGCCTCTTCTTCTTCTTCAGCCACCTATGATGCTTCCCATCTTCCCCTTGTGATTTTCTTTTGCAACCATTTCAATTAACTTTGGTTACTTGGATTTTTTTTATGAAAAATGGCTTTAACGTCTAATGCTTGATTTTGTTTGAAATGGTAGAAACCTCCGCTAGATCTGGGTAATTGCTTTTGTATGATTTTTTTTCTCCTCCCTTGTTCATTTTTTTTTGTGATTGATTTTATTCTCGTTCCTGATTAATTTTTTTGGTTCTTCATTTTCAAGATGGTTTCTTATCTGTATTTGATTCTTAATTATTTGGGTTATTTGGTTGCTTGAAGATAGGTCTTTCTGGTTCTTATTTTCTGGGTTTCTTATTTAAATCCTTCCTTCTTGCCCTTTTTTTTTTGTAAAAAATGTGATGGCAAGCTGAAGCTTGATAATAAAATAGAGCTACACTTCTAGCCAGATCTGATAAACAAAAAGCCATCATAAACATGTTAGATGTAGAACTGTTGATCCTCCAATATCTACTGGGCACATCCGTCTGGATCTGAATCCTTCCTTCAAAGAGGTAAGAGGAGTCGAGTCGTCGGCCCCGCTTCAGACTAAATGAGGGAGAGAAGGGGATGATGAGGTGGAGAGATGAGATGCCATGTGGATGCCACGTAGGAATAAATTGGTCAAATAAGGGACTTAACGGTCAAAATTAACTATTTATAAAGGTTAGGGTAACATTGCATCACTTTTGTCACTTCCGTGGTAATATTGCCCTAAAAAAACTTCCGGGGTAAAATTGATCTTTTTTGACAACTTCCAGGGCAAAAATGGATTTAACCCTTATATTATTATTATTATTATTATTATTATTATTATTATTATTATTATTATTATTATTATTATTATGGTTTTCAAAGGTATTATTATGTTAGTTTAACATGTAGCGATGGAAGGCAATTGAAGAATTAGATTCCTTCTTCAAAGGCCGACTACATTCTCCCATGTCTTCTTCACATCCTTTAGTCAGACTTAATCCCTTCCCTGGTTGTCTCTGCAGCTTGCAGAATTATCCATTCCCTCCCCACTTTGCCCAACGATATTTAATAAAAGAGCCTTCCACACATCGCCTTAATGGGAAAACCTTGGGTACTCATTAGCTTCGATGGTGCGAGACAAGATTTTTTAAAAAAAAAAAATGTTACAAGTTATATTATTAAATTTTAAATACAAACATATAATTTTATCCTTTATTTATATTCTGAAAACAATCTTTTATTTATTTGTATTGTATAGATTTTGTACTATTGGGATTTGGGATAATGAATATATGCAATAAATAAAAGTAAAGTTAAAAATGTTATTAAATTTTAAGACATAATTATAAGATATAAGATTTTTTCTATGAAATATAGAGAAATACTTATAATACGTACATGGTCAAAACCTGAGTTTCACATGGACACATTCCGAGTTATGATCATGGCATACAGGAAAAAAATGAGAGAGAGAGAGAGATATATATATATATATATATATTCTATGGAAATGAAGAATTTTTTGAATGGTGATATGACTTAAGTAGCATCTAGCACCATAAAATATTTTTTAAGTAGTATTTAATATCATGAACTAACATTTGTCGTTTTCAGCATCCTAAAATATATTTTTATCATCCAATATTTTAAATTAGTCTTTGTAATCGTGCCCCCTAAAACATTTTTCTATAAAGGGGCTAAATGCAACTTCCAACCATCGGGGATAAAACCTTGATTAATCTTGATGAGTCTTAAGAGGATTAATCCCCATAACCTATGTCATTTGATGCAGCTGCGATAATAATAAGAATAAAGAAAAATGCGAATCAAAATAGTCCAAGATTAAAAACTCTCAAGAAATCACAAAATTATGTAAACAAGTTCAAATTCAAACAAGTGCATTTTTAGGTTGCGACTGCCATTGCAGTGATAAAAATAATGGGCTAAACAAATCCATCTCCACATGTTCAACTGCAAAAGATAATTCTTTTTTTCTTGATGTGAAACAAATCCATCAAACAATTATATTCTCCAATTTAATGTAGTGGCACAAAAGAAAAATGCACCCCTATTTATTCTCGCAAGTCGCAACATTGGCCTAACTAATGTTCTTTCTTATAAGTTGAGGTCATATCACAATGATAAAAAATAATGTGTGTCAAGAAAAATTTATTCATTAACTTCACCACTAACTTCGCAGTTTTTTTTTTTTTTTAGGTTTTTAAGTTTCACATCGCGCGTTAATAAATAAAATGCAGGCATTGAATTATTAAATGTTGACAAAATAATATCAAATGATGATATATTAAGTTTAGATTTTTTAAAATAATGAGTATATATATATATATAAGAAATTATCATTTGTGACTAAGAATTTTGGGCATACACCTAAATTCGATTTACTCGCTAAAGTACCGAGACGAAATCGAAGCACCGATGCAGACTCTAATTATGTTACACAACAAATATATCACTGAGAGGAAGAGAAGAGAACACTTTTATGAGAGATCTTTTTAGAGGGAGGAGAACATTTTTGTGTGTGTGTTTATATAGCGTATGTACGATTACATAGGAATATATGTAACCCATAAACATACAGTTATATGGCAATAGATATAACTTTTAAACCATAAAGGATATATCTTTTTATTAACCCATATCTCTACATATTTTCATAACCACCCCTTTTAATTCAATCTGGATCTTAATCCACCAAGGGTAGGCTAATATATTCCAACTTCTCCCACTCACACTTAGTGGATTAGATGTCGCTAGTGCAAAAATCACTTTTTAGACCCGGTGAAAATCACTTTTTAGATCAATTCTAGACTAGGTCTAGATACAGCCGGTCCAAAAAGTCTGTTATTTTTTAAATCAATTGAGCAACCGGTTTTAAAAAGTACTTTTTAGATCAGTTGTTCAAGATGAGGTCTAAAAAATCTGACTTTTTAGACCTCACTTGGCTTATATCATGTCTAAAATGTATGACTTTTAAGATTGGTTGTTTTGAAATTATGTCCAAAAAAAATCTTTTTAGACCTCATATTTACTACATCAGGTCTTAAAAGGTGTACTTTTTAGACTTCATATTTCTTACATCCAGTCTAAATTTATCGTTTTTTAAAATATCTACCCTATTTCTTCTTCTAACCCATCATCCAAACCAACACCTAATAGGAATTGATATCTAAAAGAATACAATTCAATCTACAAGGTCTCAGCAACTCAATGTGAGTTACAAATTGAATTCCCACATTTCAAAAGCTTCAAAATGAAATATAATACCAACAATCTTCCAATTCAAGTGGGAACCAATTTAATCAAACAATTATTCATCATTTAAAGGTTCATGAACTACATACATGAACTAAGTTGAGCCAAAATACATGTAAAATGAAAATGAAATAAATAACACCATACATCTTAGCAACTACACAATACCTAAACTCACTATTGTTTTGGAATGGAAGCTGCAAAGAGAAAACGGCTATATAATGTGCCTAGCTGAGGCGTAACATTTAAGGAAACTAATACTCTCAATGTATATATGTCAAGGGATGCCCGCCCTTGAAGAAAACATTAACATTACAAAGACAGATTAATAGAGTGAATAATAACTCAATGATTATTAGCACCTAGTTTCTCATCATACTGAGAGCAAGCTCTTGAAGTTCGCTCAAATTATCATTGCTAACATCACTACAAAAAAAACTGAATTTTTGACGGAATTTGCCATGGAATTCAAAGTTTCCGACGAAATGGATTTCCAATGGAATGGATTCCGTCACCAATAATAGCGTGACAAACAAATTTCTGATAGAATTCAGATTCTGAAGCAAATTTCTGATGGAATTAATTCCATCACAATTCCTTACGGAAATTCTGTGGGCAATTTGCGACGGAATTGAATTCTGTTAGAAATTTGTGACGGAATTTCTGACGAAATTCAATCTAGTCAGAAATTTTCCGTCGCAATTTCCGATGGAATCCAATTCCGTCGGCAATTCTCTCACAAAATTATTTTTTATATTTAAAATTTTAAAAAACCACATGGCAACTTTGGCGACCGCCACCTCATCACCAGGGGTGGTGCGTGGCAGCTCTAGCGGCCTCTACCTTGTTGTCGGCGCTCAAATTCGCCACGTGTCACAACCTCCTTTGGTCACATGTTGCAACCTCTTTTTTCCTAAAAATGCAACTCAACTTGCCTTCCTTTGCTTCAAACCCACGACCTCGTTTGTATGCACATGATGCCTTACTGGTTAGGCTCGACTTCTTTGACGTTTTATTATTACACAATTATATATATAATCTTATTATATATAATCAATTATTTATAAATATATTTTATATATATATATAAATGTAATAATAATATAAAATGATTTTATATATTCTTATAGTTTTTAAAATAAATTAACATCAAATTAAAAAACTTTACATCTTAAATAAATTTCATATGACTATATTTTTGTATAATTTCTAAAATTAATTTTTTTATTAACATTAATTAATAAATAATAAATAATTACTAACTAATAATGTTTTATTAACATTAATTAATAACTAATACATTTTATTTTATATAAATAAATTTTTATATGACCATTTTGCCCTTACATAGACCAAAACCTATGGTTGAAAACTTGAAGCTCCAAAACCAAAATGAGGAAAAACTTGAGAGATGAAAAATGGTATTAACCCAAATTTTTAAATATTTATATGGCTAATAATATCACAAATTTAATTTTTATAAATATATTTTTTTAAAATTAAATTTAATTAAAAATAATAATTTTTAAATTTTTCTGATGGAATTGGCCACAGAATTTTTCCGTAATTCCGTCAGAAACTTTTTCGATAGAATTTTCGTGGCTAATTCAGTGGCAAAATTAGCCATAGAATTATTTCCATAATGATTTTGATAGTAAGGATAAAAATAATAATATTAATGATAGAAATAATAATTAAAGATAAGAAAAGGAAAATACATCATCATCATCATCATTATCTATTTTTATCTTTCTATCTTTTTCTTTGATTTAATTTTGCTGGAGGGATATTGCACTTTTTGTAATGAGGATTTAGGAACCTAACCTATATATAAGGGTTCTTCTTCTTCTAGGAAGAGAGGTGAGCTAGGATAGAGGCATTTGGGTTCTATCATCATCTTCATGAGAGAATTATAGAGGTGATTGATTTGAAGACCAGAAACACTATGGCAAACAGAACAAGAGAAAAGGAAGACGCAGAGCTTCGAAAAGATTTGAGCTTCAAACTTGGTTTTTCATTAATTTTCTTCTCTCTTCTTCACAGTTTCTGATATGAACCGATTTTTATCTATGGTTTTGGTTTGATTATGACTATGAGTAGCTAAATATTTTTGCTCAAGGATTATTTGAACCCTTGTATGGATTGAGTACTTTATTTCCCTTCTTTTATTTATGATTAAAGCCTTTTATGTTGATTTTACTCTGTTCTTCATACTTCTTGTTGATTGACTACCAATAAGATTGATTAGTTTATTCGATTGATGCTTAATAGGGCTAAATTGAGTATATAACTTGAGTTTAATCAGATAGGAACTTGAAATTTGCAAGATGAATGGATAGTATTGTTGTCAGGATAGAGATATACTTGCCGACCTCACATAGCTAAATAAAGGGATTTGATTTAGAAATTAGGATTTAACTAATTTATTAATAGATTAATATATTAATTGAATTTAATACCTTTGGAGATCAGAGAAAACACTTATAAGTAGATTAGTATCCTTGGTTAGCATAAATGATTTTAGGATTCAAATAAGAAAAGGAAATCTAATTAAGTACTATTGAAATACAAGGGCGATAATAATCTTAAGCTCCTCATATCTTGAAGAAAAGTCATACTTTAAAATTCTCAATTACACTTTTCTTGAAACAAATTAAATCTTAAAATATTCTCATTCAACCTAGTTTGGATAATTAATCATTTTTTCTTTTCATCCTTGTGGGAACGATATTATTATACTGCTTGCGACAATCTGTGTGCTTGCAGTTAAGCTAGACGGCTAACACAGACAGAAAAATAAGGGTGAAATGAGAAAGAAGTAGAATTAATTTCGAGTTCTAAAGTGATAAAACTATATAACAGTATTAATTCTCTTTTCCTTTCTTTCAAAGAAGTGGTTAAGAAAAGTTAAAAAACCACCGAACTTGTTCTGCTTTAATCAATGCAACTCTCAGGAAAGACTCAACTCAGAAGTAAAATGAAATACAAATTTTAGAGAGCTAGTTAGAAGGGCCCACACACACACCCCTATTGTTGTAAGGCAAAAATGCGGGGGAGACAACCATAAATAGTGTCTTTCATACGAGCCTGAGCTTTATAGGCAATAGCAAGGACAACCTCACAACGATCATGAGGAGGCAAGTTCAAGAGCAACTTGGAAACATTACTAGCTCCAAACACCTTATGTATGGCAACAAAACTAGAAAAAATTGTTCATAGCAAAAAGAAGGAGCAAATATACAATCAAATGCACACTTCCTTCTCAGAAACTTGCATGCCCTACAAGAAGACCCAGACGAGCCTCTTTGATTCTAAAAGCAACAACAGAATAGGCTTTAGCAACAAGAAACTTGTCATTAATTCCAATCCTAGTGTTCTAAACGCTCTTTGATTCTAAACAAAACAAACCAATCATGAACCATAATTAAAATATTCAACATGTTTTTTTTCTGAAAATAAGAGTTATTTTATCCTTAGTCTTCGAGCAACTACGATAGCGAGCTAGAGTAAGAGAGCACCGGTGGGTTTCGGACATCCGTCAGCAATAGCAACAGTGAGCCTCAGAGTCTCGAGCGTGCGGCAATTTTTGTCAGAGAAAGAGGTAGAGACAAGAACCTAGTTTCGGATTGAGTCTCAAGCACGCAGAGAGGATAATGGGTTTTATGACCTTTTAAATCGGTTGTTATGAATATCATGTCTAAAAGATATTTTCATATTATTTTTTAATTACCTTATTTCTTTTCAAACCAATTGTCTAGAAGTCAAGTTTAGAAAACATCTTTTAGACTTATCTATAAGGAACTAGCCTAAAAAGTTTATGATATTTATAAAAATGCCACTAGCCACATTTTTTAAAATTTATCCTCTATATAATTGGCAAAAAAAAATTTATCCTCTATATCAGGTCTAAAAGGGGCGGTCTAAAAAGCTAATTTTGCACTAGTGTGTTATAGGCCAAGTCTATTTCTTACTTCTTTCATATTAGGTTTTTTGCCGTGACCGCATCAGCATGACATCTCAATTTGGGCACTTGTACAAGAAATCCCTTTTTACAAATATCAAAACAAGACAACCCTGTAGTTCAACTCAATGTTGATATAATGCCCAAATGTCCTAGATTTACTAATATACAATTCTCTTCTGGCCAATCTAATATCTCTTGAGTCAATATAAAACTCATATTGCTTCCCTCGTATGCCTAGCGTCCACACTTATGAAATTACATAACAATATTATAAGGGGCCAGTCTTATACACCAGCATAGGTGTGTATATTTTAGGTAATAATCTTCCTTTTTCCCATATATCACTTTGATATGAATCAACCATTTTCCTAACATCATACCTTTCGATTGCATCAATCATGATCATAGGACAAAATGCTAAAGGATCAGATATTGAAACATATCTCCATGATAATGTCAAAGTCAAAGGAAATCATTAAAAGGATTAACTTTTTGGGACTCAAAGAGCAATGAAGCAGAGATTCATTCACTTACTTCCCATTTGCTATTCTTTAGCACAAGTTGTATGAATCACACGTTACGGTATTCCTCTTATACCTTAAAAGCGTATGTCATGTTGATTTTATCATCAAACACTATACCAACTTAAGTCTTGACACTCATAGTATCTAAACCCAAATTCTTCAACTCTACTCACATGACGTCAATTTTGAAGAATTTGTTCTTAAGCTATAGGCATCATGGTGTATGTTACGAGTATAAATGGTCTATTAGAAAGTACAAGTGTACACTATCACAAAAAAGTAATATAGAAGTAAGTAGAGTATCGTTCCCTCGAGGATTGATCACTAAGTACCAAAATGAGTAATTTTAACCCTATTTAGTCGATCGATTAGTTGGTGATTAGGAGAAAAAAATAAAAATTGAATAAATATGAATGCAAATGATATGAAACAACTATGAGAAAAAGCCCTAGGGGTCAGATTTCACTTAACAAATTTCAGATTGAATCTCTTATCTATTCTAGTCCAATTTATTCCACATGAATGATAGTCGACTTTCCCTAATTTAATTACTAGCCTCTTCCAAGGTCAAGCAATTCTATAATTAATTGCTAATCCAATATATTCCTATATGAACTTAAGCAATTAATTATGCATTAAGATTCATGGAACTCAGTAAGACTACACAACTCATGAATATATTCATGTTTCATATGCAAGTCATGGTTTTAATTATATGATCTATACACATACATCTCCTTCCGATCTCAACATGCATATTAAATCATTCAAAAGATGGCCAGTCAATCAAAAGCATTAATAATAATAATTAAAACTCAATCATGAAGGATAAATTCAAACTAGATTAAGTTAAGATTCAATCCGTCATTAGTAAGCTACGTCATCACCCTAGGAAAATGGAAATTTAGCACATGATGAAATTAAAAACAAAAATAAAATCAATTGAGAACTTCATTAACATTACAATAAAATTAATTATTAAATTCTAAAACATAAAAATTACAACCACAAGATGCATGAAAATAGAAAAATCTAGCCTTCTATGTAAGAGGTAAAACCTTCCATGTAGGAGGCATGCAAGAAACAAATACAATGCATAAAATTAATTCTAAGATGATGGGGTAAGTGGAGAAGAGAGGAAAGTAATGGATATGAAAAATGGTTGTGTGTGGAGAAGAGAGGAGCGTAATGCATATGAAATGGTTGTAAGTGAAGAAGAAAGGAGAGTAATGGATATGAATTGGTGTGTAAAATGTGAAGGAGAGGGTGGCTATATATAGGGAAGAATGGAGTAGGGTAGATGAAGTGGTAGATAGAGTAGTAGATAGAATGTGGTAGATAAAGTAATAGGTGAAAAGGAAGATGAAATGGTAGATGAAATGTGGTAGATGAAAAGGAAGATGAAGTGGTAAATGGAATGGTTGGTGGAATGATAGATGATTCATGCTCTCAATTTCCAAGTAAAATTAGAAACCCTTGGAGATAGAACTGGATTTTAGTCTCAACATAAAAGTTGTAGAGCTCTTTCTTAGCTTTTTATCCATATAAAGAATGTCTCAATCCGACATTTAGAGCTCTAGATATTGCCTGAAAACTGAAAGAGGGTCTAATTTAGTATTTTTCAAGAAATTCTATTATATGCCAAAATCATTATTTATTTATTAATTACACCCAAATTTATTAAATTGAGCTCAAATATCATCTACAAAGTCATCATATAAGGGAAAATAAATATGTAAATATTTTACTTATCAGTGTGGGCTTACATGATTCGATCCATATTTACAATCATGGATCTCATCTCAACTTACTGCACTTTAAGTCGAGACGACATATAGTTTGTGTTTATTCTCCACTATATCAGCACTCGTGCTATTTCACCGGTGAACACAATTGTCTCATCTTTTCACACTCTTCCTGAGTATCAAAGGTGGTCACTCATGTGAGAAAGCCAACCTCATCAGCTTATACGACATACTAGACATTGTATACTTACACACACATTTAAAGACATAATGAAGTATCTATTGCTTCATACCCTATGCATGACAAAGGACTTAACACTCATACATATCCTTGGTCATTAGGCTTAGAACTTAAGACATTTCTCATACATGTCCTTGGTCATTAGGCTGAGTCAAGGAACTTTGCATAGGAATGCGTTGTTCAACAACAACTTTATGTTTTATAGCATCACTCATACAATTAAACCTTTACACTTAGTCTATATGTGATGCTTAGGGTCTTTTGTTTAGGCAACGGATTTGAATTATCACTTGCAAATCGAACATGTTCCATAAACATTACTAGCCATATAGCCAATCGTATTGCCACAGTACATACTTTGAGAGCGCATAATCAATGTAATCTACAAGTAACTGAGGACCCTTTTATGAAGTCATCTAATGTCTTTCACAATGGTTGGACTAGTACCAACTAACAAGTCCTATCATGAACATATATAAGGTCTTGTATGTTAGAACAAGAGTTTCACCCAAGAGGGGGGTGAATTGGGTGATATTAAAAATTTCGTTGCAAATATAAAATTTGACGTTGAAATTAAAACAGAAAAGAGTAAGGAACAATATCACCGAAGTGTACACCGGGAGTTATACTGGTTCGGCCACAACCACTTTGACCTACGTCCAGTCCTCAGAGCTTCTCTGAGAGTTTCACTATATCTTCCAAGATTCAGTGGGTTCTTGGCACCTCAGTACAAGCAAGTTCCTACACCTTGACACTCGCTCCCCCTTACAAGTTGTAATCCAATCCCAACTCAAGGTTCCACAACCTTAAGTTACCTCAATAACAAATATTGAGTTTGAATGAAATATCTCTCTCAAGAGTGAATAAGAATCACTGAAGCATAGAAATATAATTTCAACATGAAAACAGAGCAATGAACTTGATAATACGTTTGTGTGTGTTCTTGTTGTTCTTTCTCTGTTTGGATGTTCCCATATATATAGATATGTTGGTGATGACCGTTGGAACATTTTCTTCTTGTCCGTTGGAGAGTACGCAGCCACTATTGACTTTTTCAATTTTTGAAAAATATCCGTTAGCGGTGGTTGGCATTTGAATGTTTCATTTGACTTCCATTACTTGATATGATTTCTTCATTGTTCATCTGCAAATAGGCTAAGAATACTAACACAATGAAAGATTAATCATATAGAAAATAAAACAATCAACGTTTGAATGATTTCTGGATTTCTGGGTTTGCTTACTCGAGTAGCTACTCGAGTATCACATGAAGTTTACTCGAGTACTTACTCGAGTATCATCGGGAAATCTTTGATCAACTGCAAGTCAATGAATAAATACAAGATTACTCGGATAGTGCATGGAATAACCAATTCTTAAACCTTTGAAAATATATGTTTACTCGGGTACCAACTCGAGTAAATCCTTACAAAAACTTTTGGTTACTCGATGCTTTACTCCAGTAATGTTCCAGGATTTCAAGGCCGAGAGCACTTACCTTGTTACTCGGATACGGACTCGAGTAATGCATTCATTTTTGCATAGGTTACTCGGGTACCACCTCGAGTAAATGTACTTTTTGTGCCTGTCTTACCCGGGTAATGACTTGAGGTTTATCTTCAAAATAACTCTTCATACTCGGGTACCAACTTCAAGTTTTCCCTGACTTCAGTGCGTTACTCGAGTACTTACTCGAGTAACATTGGCAGTGGTACAAAATGCCGAGAGCACCATTTTCTCAAAAACAGAGTTACTCGAGTACTTACTTGAGTATCATTGGAAACTTGAAAGCAACTGGAAGTTTTTCACATGGTTACTCGAGTAGCGCCTCGAGTAACATTTGCAGGCCGAGAGCAACTCCAAGTTTTTTATCTGGTTACTCGAGTAGCTCCTCGAGTAACATTGGCAGGTCGAGAGCAACTTAAAAATACTTACACTATTACTCGAGTACCTACTCGAGTAACGTTGGCAGGTTACTGAAGGTGCTTCTGGTTACTTCAAGTTTTGGTTCATTACTCGAGTACCGCCTCGAGTAATCCCTTAGAAAACTTGCTTCTAATCAAGTTTCTCAGCTTTTTCTCTTGGCCTTTCTTCATTACTCCAATGCTTACTTCAAGTGAGGCTTATCCCTGTTATTCCTTTGCTCAAACTTATTTATTAATCATTTCCTTTTGAAACCATTCTTTTGTTATCATCAAAACATGAGATCTAACATTCTCCCCCTTTTTGATTATGACAAAACTTGGTGATTTTGGACATGGTTTTTGAAATTGAATTTTTACATTAAATTTGTCTTATTTAGTTTTGGATTCATAGCTTACACCTTGCATACACAACAATTTCATTAGTCCAACAATGTATCATAATTCAAAGCTTAAATGAACTAAAAATGCAATCATAACATACTTGTATTAAACTTTAAAATTTGCAAATTACAAAATAAGTTCAAGAGGACTAATCAAAAGACCTATCAAGTTTCAAAATGCTCCCTAGAACCCATATACAATCAAATACCCCAAAATAAGTTCCGACACTTCCACAAAATCACACTCAAGCTCTTCTCCCCCTTTTTGTCTTCATCAATCAAGTGGAGGGCTAGGAGGCTTGACCACGGAAATGGGTGTCACTGGAAGAACCGTAGAATCATCTGAGCCCAAAGATTCAAAGGAGCTAGAGGGGACTAGTTCAGGCAGATGAACTGGAGGGATATGGATGTCATCTCCGGGAGGAGAAGGTTGGAAGACAACCATAGTAGAGGTTTCTCCTTTTGGAGTGGTCTGAATCTCAGGGTTGGTCTCAACCTCTGGAGTAAGATGTTCAGAGGAGGATGAGGAAGGAGAGATTTCCTCTGTGGGGGCAGGTGATGGAGTCGGTTTAGGAGCGGTGTCTGGCTGAGGTTTTGGAGGGGAATCATCAATGGTGATGTGTATGGTCTCGTTAGTTTCTAGGTTATCCACTGAGTAAAGAATGTCTTTGGCTTGAAGCTCAGGTGGACTTGAAACCAAAGGAGTAGATGGTTCATCCTCAGTGACAGGAGTGTCTGAAGGAGGGTTCACTGGAGGTGGTGGTGGTGCAGAGGAAGATGGACCGGCAGAAGGTCCGGGACCTAAGGAGTCCAGTCGTGCCAGAACCAATCTCAAGGTCTCACCCTGGGCATGTTGCTCTGCTAGCAACTCCTCATGTCTCTTGTCCATTTTCTCTACCAATTCCTCATGCCTCTTGTCTATTTTCTCAACCAACTCTGCTATCTTGAAATTTGTGTTGGTTATCAGTTCGGCATTCATGTTGGCGATATCAACATGGAAACCTCTCAGCATATTTTTCATAAAATGCTGGAGAGTGGTATTGAGGAAAGATGGCGATGATGTGGTAGCAGCTGGAGCAGATGACTGAGTGTCATCTAACTTACTGGTCTCTGCCTCAGTGGTCTTTCTTTTCTTCTTTGACCCAGATTCCAAAGGGCCTTTGAGAGGGATATCGATGTTCAATTTGCCAATTTGGTTTCTCCCAACCAGAGTTAACCTCTCAATGGGCTCCTTGCTATCCAAATACCATATTTTGTTCTCTTTCAGGATTAGAGACACAATCTGTGGATATGGCATTAGTGTTGTAGCCTTCCCATCCACCTTATACCTTTTCATCTCTGAGAAAATATATTCCCCTAGATCATTTTGTTCCTTCAAGAGCAGTGAAGCAAACCACCTAAAGTCCCTATCGGAGAAATGGGTGTAATTGTTGGCTTTGTTCACTAGGGACCTAGAGTAGATGTACCATAAGACCCTGTGATGATCACATATATCACTCGGTTTAAAATTTAGGGGGCCAACTAGCTCACCGGGTTTAAGAATGGTAAAAATTTGATTTGGCTCAAGTTGGGAATAGATATCATCTGGGGGGTTTTCTATCCCTAGCCACAAGTTAATTCTAGAAGGTGATATCAGTATCTTTTGACCTCTAACTGTGGTGGTCATCTCTTCCTCAACTGAGGTTCGGTTAGGTTCATCTATGATCTCTAGGTTACAATAAAAATGAGTGATCACCTTTGTGAAAAAAGGCAATCTAATGGATAACCAAGGCATAAATGGATCTAAATAAGGACTTGGGTCATGCTTCACTACCTCTTGAAGTAGCTTGAGATCCACGTAGTATGTCTTACACACTTTCCTCCTGGAGAATTGAGTCAGATACTTGGGAGACTCCACCAATTTACTGACATTGAACCCTTTTGGAGGGTTGGTGATCTCTTCTTCCGGCACTTTAGACTTCTTGGAAGATTGTCCCTTCTCCATTTGATCAATGATATTTGCCATAGCTGCAGCCACATTCTTGTCATACTTTGGCTTTTTGGTAGGCTTAAGAGTGAAAGAAGGGGTAGAGGAATCAGAGGGAGGAGGTAAGGGAGATTTGGCACTCTTCCCTCTTCCGGTTGAGGTACTCTTCTTGGATTGAGCCCTTGTAGCAATAGGCTCTTTAATCACCACACCTTGGGCTTTGATTGAGAGAGAGGAATTTTAGCTTTTGGTCCTGGGGTTAACTTTCTTCTCTTTTTGGGAGGAGAAAAAAGAGGATCAGAGTGTTGTTGGGATTCAGAGGAATCTATGGGAGTAAGATTTTTAGTTCTCATCTTTCTGAATGATTGAAAACTAGGATTTCCAGAGAAAATAGAGACTCAGACGCGAATTAGGGCACTGGGATTTTGAGCAAAATAGGAGGTTTCTAGGGATGAAAATGGTTGGGTTTTGACGGTAATGAGGCAAGGAATCACTTGTGAAAAATTTTTGTCAGAGAGAATAGTGATTTACTCGAGGAGATTTTATGGAAATGACTGAGTTTGCGACAGATAAAGCCCTAGAACCCGACGTTACTCGAGGCGTTACTCGAGTAACCTTCAAGTTTACTCGAGGCCCTCCTCGAGTGTTCATACAGAAAAATTTTAAAATGAATTATTTAAAGTGCGTACCTGGCATGAATAATATTGTAATTATCCATGGATGTTCCCTCGATCATTTATAACCCATTCTGAGTAGATTTGAGTCATTATTCATCAATTTTGAAAATATGGACTTGCAGTTACTCGAGGCCTTACTCGAGTAAGCTTCAAGTTTACTCGAGGCCTTCCTCGGGTAACCTGAGTTTTCAACTTGTGACTCTTCATTTCTTTGTAACTGAGCCGTTAGATTTGAAAAATCAAGTAACTTGATCCGTTACTTCCAGTTTTGAAGTCCATTACTCGAGTACATACTCGAGTAAAGTGCTTCTTTACTTCAAGTTGTTCCTCGGGTAATGCTTCTCTGTTAGTGATAACTTCAAGTTGGTACTCCAGTAAATGTGTCCTCTGATCACCTCTGTTTTTGTTTCTCAAAACAGAGTTTCAACCTTCCTGCAAAACAAATTTCTATATACTCCGATGCTTAAGTTAGTAATCATCAAAACTTTAACAAATGACTTCATCTAATATTATGAGAAACTGAAATAACTTACAATTCATTGGGATTTACCATTCCCAATTCTCTTCTAATGTATAGAAATTGATCTTTTGCAAGAGGTTTTGTGAAAATATCTGCTAGTTGAAGATGAGTAGGAATAAATATCACTTTCACATCTTTCTTTTGAACATGATCTCTGATGAAGTGATGTCTAACATCGATATGCTTGGTTCTAGAGTGTTGAACTGGATTCTTTGCCAAGCTTATCGTACTAGTATTGTCACAATAGATTGGTATTTCTTTGAGATAAATACCAAGATCTTGTAGTTGTTGTTTTAACCATATTACTTGTGCACAACAACTTAAGACTGCAACATATTCGGCTTCCGTTGACGAAAGAGACACTGTATTTTGTTTCTTGCTGAACCATGATATAAGAGATCCTCCAAGAAATTGTCCTTGTCCACTGGTTCTCTTTCTGTCTGTTTTGTATCCTCCATGATCTGAATCTGAATATGCCACAAGATATTCACTTCTTCCTTTGGGATACCACAGACCCAATTCGGGTGTGTCAGCAAGATATCTAAAGATTCGTTTGACCATTTCAGCATGTGATTCTTTTGGTGCCGATTGATATCTTGCACATATGCCAACACTAAATTGGATGTCCGGTCTACTTGCCGTGAGATAGAGTATTGATCCAATCATTCCTCTATATTTTGTTATGTTGTAGTCTTTCCCTTTGACATCAGCATCAAGCAACGTAGATGAACTCATAGGCGTGTCCATGCCATTTGCTTCATCCATTCCATACTTCTTCAATAGCTCTTTTAAATACTTTGTTTGAGATATGAAGATTAAATTCTTTCTTTGTTTGATTTGTAAACCGAGAAAGAAATTCAGTTCTCCCATCATTGACATCTCAAATTCTCCCTGCATTATCTCAGAAAATTCCTTACACAGAGATTCATTAGTAGTACCGAAAACAATGTCATCAACATATATTTGAACAATTAAAATATCATTGTGTTTTCGTTTTATAAAGAGTGTCGTATCAACTTTTCCCCGTACAAAACCTTGATCAACGAGAAACTTACTGAGCCTTTCATACCAGGCTCTAGGAGCTTGTTTTAAACCATATAAAGCCTTTTTAAGTTTGAAAACATGGTCAGGTTTGGTAACATCCTCAAAACCTGGAGGTTGTTCTACATACACTTCTTCCATGATGTAACCATTTAGAAAAGCACTCTTTACATCCATTTGATAGAGTTTGAATCCTTTGATGCATGCAAAGGCTAAGAGTACACGTATAGCTTCCAATCTAGCCACTGGAGCATACGTTTCCTCATAATCAATCCCTTCTTCCTGATTATAGCCTTTGGCCACCAATCTTGCCTTGTTTCTGACAATAATTGCGGATTCATCGAGTTTGTTCTTGAATACCTATTTAGTACCAATGATCGGATGATCTTTGGGTCGAGGCACCAAATCCCAAACTTGATTTCTCTCAAATTGATTTAGCTCTTCTTGCATTGCTATAACCCAATCATTGTCTGATAGGGCTTCATCAATGTTAGAAGGTTCAATCTCATAAATGAATGCAGAAAAACTTACTTCATTGAAAATTCTTTTTCTGGTTTTGATCCCTTCATTCACATCTCTTATGACTTGATCTAAGGGATGACTTTTGTTGTATTTCCAAGCTTTAGGTTGTCCTAGGGATTGTTCTTCTTCCTTAGTTTCATCAACCTCTGGAATAAGAGATTTAGAAATAGATTGACCATTTTCTTGATTTAAAACAACTTCCTGTTCTTCATCAATGGTTTTGTCAGAGGATTCAAATTCATCAAATACAATATGAATTGATTCTTCAATAATACATGTTCTTTTATTGTAAACTCTATATGCTTTACTTCGGTTAAAATATCCTAGGAAAATTCCTTCATCTGTTTTAGAATCAAATTTTCCTAAGTTATCTTTACCATTATTATGAATGAAACACTTACAGCCAAAGATATGTAGATGAGCAATGTTTGGCTTTCGTCCTTTGTACAACTCGTATGGTGTCTTTCCAAGTTTTGTTCTGATATATGCTCTATTTGAAATATAGCAAGCTGTGCTCATAGCATCAACCCAGAACACTTGAGACACATTCTTTTCATTCAACATTGCTCAAGTCATTTCTGTGAGCACTCTATTCTTGCGTTCCACGACCCCATTTTGTTGAGGCGTTCTTGGAGCAAAAAAATTGTGATCAATGCCGTTAGTATCACAATACTTTTCAAAGGCTTGATTTTCAAATTCTCCACCATGATCAGTCCTAATACCTGCAATGGACATACCTTTCTCATTTTGCACTTTCTTGGCAAAAACAATAAATTCTTCAAAGGTTTCATCTTTTGTTGATAGAAAAATAACCCATGTAAATCTAGAGAAATCATCAACAATGACCAATGAATATAGATTGCCACCAAGACTTTTTACTCTTGCTGGACCAACTAAATCCATATGCAATAATTGTAATGGTCTATTTGTTGAAATCTCATTTTTCAATTTGAAGGATGATTTAGTTTGTTTACCCTTTTGACATGCATCACAAATCAAGTCATTTTTGAAATTTACTTTGGGTAAGCCAAGCACTAAATCCTTTTTGAGTAATTTGCCTAGTTGATGCATATTGACATGAGCCAATCTCTTATGCCATAGCCAACTTTCATCGGTATTACTCAGAAAACAATTTTCAGATTCATTTATACTAATATCTAGAGTATAACAGTTACCTTCTCTTTTTGCTCTGAGCTTAGCCTTGATATTCTTCTTATCAAGCTGTAAGTCATTCTTGTTGATGATTAAGCATTCTTCTGAGTCAAATATTACCCAGTTGTCTTTATCTGCACTTTGACTTACACTCAACAAATTATGACACAAGCCTTCAACATAATATACATCTTTGACTTGTATTCCTTTGTCATTTTTTATTTCACCAATTCCTGCTATCTTTCTGGATTGATTTCCTCCAAATTTTACCTTTCCACCTTCCTTAGGTTGCAATGTGGTAAAACTTTCAAAATCTCCAGTCATATGTCTAGAGCATCCACTATCTATGTACCACTTGCTATTTTTGGATGCTTTGAGACATACCTGCAATCAAATTACTAAGTCTTAGGTACCCACATCTTTTTGGGTCCTTTTGGGTTAGTACAAATAATTTTCTGAATATATGAACCTTTAGGTACCCATTTGTAAGTTCCTATTGTTCCTTTCTTCTTATGAATACATGAAGAAGTATAATGTCTTTTTCTATTACAGTAGTTACAAAAAGCAAAAGGATTTGATGTATGCACAGAATGCTGGAAATAATTCAAGTAAGACTTACCTCCTGCTTTCTTTCTACCTTTTTTTCTATCTGATTTTGGATCATATCCAATTCCAGATCGATCATTTACAAATCGTTGAGCTTTTAAAATAACATTTAGTATCTCACTTCCTTGTGTAAATATTTCAAGAGTTTTTGTGAGATCATTGTTTTTCTTTTTCAAAGAAGAACAATTTTCACAATTCTTTTCTAAATGTTCCTTAATTTCAAATTCAAGAGCTTTGTTTTTCTTTTTGAAAGCCACCAATTCTTTAACTACTTTGATGAATTCGGAATGTAAAGCATTATATTCGGAAAGTAATTCATCATAGGTAGGTTCAAAATCATTTACCTCTTCTTCGGTTTCTTCTTGAGCAACAAGACATATGTTAGCTACTTCTTCCTCATTACTTTCTTCGTCAGAAGAGCTATCACCCCATATAGCAGATACGATGGCCTTCTTTTTGTTGAAGAATTTGCATTTTCTCTTTTCTTTGCTCTTTTGATTCAGTTCTGGACATTCTGATTTGATATGTCCTGGTTTTCCACATTCGTAGCAAATGATATGATCTTTGCTGCTAGTTCCACCTTTTTGAAAGTGTTTGAATCCTTGTCCTTTCTTGTAGAACTTTCTGAATCATTTTATGATTAGGCCCATTTCATCATCGTCAAACTCTTCATCCTCATCTTGATTCTCTTCTTTTACCTTTAGTGCAAGACCTTTCTTTTTCTTGTCACCAATGTCATCTAGTTCTCGTTTGAACTTTAGTTTGCTTTCATATTCAGAAAGACTTCCAAATAGAGAAGCAACTGATCTCATTGATTCTCCTTTTGCTTCTTCTATTGCAGTAACTTTTGCTTCCCACTCTTTAAAAAGAATATTCAAAATCTTTCGTACTTGAGTGTGCTGATCATAGACTTTCCCAAGAGCTACAAGTTGGTTAACAATGTGAGTATATCTAAGTTCGAATTCAGAAATCGACTCACCTGATTTCATTCGAAGTAGATCGAATTCAGTGACCAAAGTATTGATTCGATTTTCTTTTATCCCCGAAGTTCCTTCATGAGCAATTTCCAGAGCTTCCCACATTTGTTTTGCTGTTGGAAGTGTGCAGATTCTGAAATATTCACTTTGACTCAAAGCGCTTTGTAACATCAGAATTGCTTTACTGTTGAGAGTGATAAGTTTCTTGTCATTCTCATCATATTCCGCTGGCGTCTTTGGAATTTTCTGAGAATCTACAATCTTTGTAGGTTGATAGTTTCCACTCTCAATTACATCCCATAACCCATATTCAGTAGCCATCACGAACACTCTAAACTTAGCTTTCCAGAAAGAGAAATGTTCTCCATTGAAACCAGGTGGTCTAGTGATGGATGCTCCGTCGGGAAGAATTCCTTCACCCATGCTTGCCATTGGATCCTTCTTAGGCTGTTAAACCTTAACAAGAAGACCTACGCTCTGATACCAAATGTTAGAACAAGTGTTTCACCCAAGAGGGGGGTGAATTGGGTGATATTAAAAATTTCGTTGCAAATATAAAATTTGACGTTGAAATTAAAACAGAAAAGAGTAAGGAACAATATCACCGAAGTGTACACCGGGAGTTATACTGGTTCGGCCACAACCACTTTGACCTACGTCCAGTCCTCAGAGCTTCTCTGAGAGTTTCACTATATCTTCCAAGATTCAGTGGGTTCTTGGCACCTCAGTACAAGCAAGTTCCTACACCTGGACACTCGCTCCCCCTTACAAGTTGTAATCCAATCCCAACTCAAGGTTCCACAACCTTAAGTTACCTCAATAACAAATATTGAGTTTGAATGAAATATCTCTCTCAAGAGTGAATAAGAATCACTGAAGCATAGAAATATAATTTCAACGTGAAAACAGAGCAATGAACTTGATAATACGTTTGTGTGTGTTCTTGTTGTTCTTTCTCTGTTTAGATGTTCCTATATATATAGATATGTTGGTGATGACCGTTGGAACATTTTCTTCTTGTCCGTTGGAGAGTGCGCAGCCACTATTGACTTTTTCAGTTTTTGAAAAATATCCGTTGGCGGTGGTTGGCATTTGAACGTTTCATTTGACTTCCATTACTTGATATGATTTCTTCATTGTTAATCTGTAAATAGGCTAAGAATACTAACACAATGAAAGATTAATCATATAGAAAACAAAACAATCAATGTTTGAATGATTTCTGGATTTCTGGGTTTGCTTACTCGAGTAGCTACTCGAGTATCACATGAAGTTTACTTGAGTACTTACTCGAGTATCATCGGGAAATCTTTGATCAACTGCAAGTCAATGAATAAATACAAGATTACTCGGATAGTGCATGGAATAACCAATTCTTAAACCTTTGAAAATATATGTTTACTCGGGTACTTACTCGAGTAATGCACTCACAACTTTATGAGTTACTCGGGTACCAACTCAAGTAAATCCTTACAAAAACTTTTGGTTACTCGATGCTTTACTCCAGTAATGTTCCAGGATTTCAAGGCCGAGAGCACTTACCTTGTTACTCGGATACGGACTCGAGTAATGCATTCATTTTTGCATAGGTTACTCGGGTACCACCTCGAGTAAATGTACTTTTTGTGCCTGTCTTACCCGGGTAATGACTTGAGGTTTATCTTCAAAATAACTCTTCATACTCGGGTACCAACTTCAAGTTTTCCCTGACTTCAGTGCGTTACTCGAGTAGTTACTCGAGTAACATTGGCAGTGGTACAAAATGCCGAGAGCACCATTTTCTCATAAACAGAGTTACTCAAGTACTTACTCGAGTATCATTGGAAACTTGAAAGCAACTGGAAGTTTTTCACATGGTTACTCGAGTAGCGCCTCGAGTAACATTAGCAGGCCGAGAGCAACTCCAAGTTTTTTTTCTGGTTACTCGAGTAGCTCCTCGAGTAACATTGGCAGGCTGAGAGCAACTTAAAAATACTTACACTATTACTCGAGTACCTACTCGAGTAACGTTGGCAGGTTACTGGAAGGTGCTTCTGGTTACTTCAAGTTTTGGTTCATTACTCGAGTACCACCTCGAGTAATCCCTTAGAAAACTTGCTTCTGATCAAGTTTCTCAGCTTTTTCTCTTGGCCTTTCTTCATTACTCCAATGCTTACTTCAAGTGAGGCTTATCCCTGTTATTCCTTTGCTCAAACTTAGTTATTAATCATTTCCTTTTGAAACCATTCTTTTGTTATCATCAAAACATGAGATCTAACATTGTATATATCACGGCATACATATTACATTGCCAGCAATATTTATATGGAAATTATTTTCCATTTTCTCCCTAGTTGGTTTGGTTGGGGAAACGTTTTAAGACTTAAACTCACTCTTAAAATCATTGGGGTATCTATGATATTGTATTTACTCATTTTGAACTGCTTAAGAATCTTTTTAATACAATTCTCTTGTAAAAGAGAGGAATCTTCTTATGCTATCTCTTTGGATATCAAATCCAATTGCTTTATCCATGTATTTATTTTTCAAAATTTATGAGCATTATTCTTTAATAGGCATTACTAAATTTAAACTATTTCTAGCTAATAGTATATCATCTACTTAAAGGAATGACATCACAAACCATTTATCAACGGTTATCGTCAACATTTGGAAAAAACCACATTAGATCACTACTCATTCAAAGCCTTAAATATTCACAATATGACAATTGCTTCAATTCATAAAAGGATCTTTGCAATAACATAGGAAGTCACCACAATGTGAAACTTCAAACACTACTTTTAACGAAATCTAATAGCCACTTCATATAGATTTCTTCATCCAGATCACCACTCAAACTGTAATGATGTAAATCTAAATCCAAATGGTTAACTATGTTAGATCCCATATGTTTTGATGATAACAAAGTTTGGATCAATTATATAAAAGGATTTGATAACAAACAAATGAATTTGAACAAAGTAAATAAATGGCAAAGCATTACTTGAAGTAAGCACTAGAGTAATGAAGAAGAACTGAAGGGAAGAACAAAGGAAGACCATCACTATGACCATCACTGGCAGTTGTATATGTTTACTCGAGTGATCACTCGAGTAAGGAACACTGTTACTCGAGTAGGCACTCGAGTAATGTTAAAAGAAAATGTTTTTGAAAGCACTGCCAAAATTTAGAAAATGTTACTCGAGTAGCTACTCGAGTAATCTGCAAACTTATATGAGCCATTACTCGAGTAGCCACTCGAGTAACACATGAAAAAAGGCTTTACTCGAGTAACCACTCGAAAAACCAAGGCAAAAATCTTCCAATAGCTCTCAGCCAAGAAATGCAACAATTTACTCAAGTAGCCACTTGAGTAACCATGTGAGAAAAAGGCATGACTCGAGGGAGCACTCCAATAATCTGCGGAGTTATTTGATCCATTACTTGAAGGATCACTCGAGTAACCAGGTAAGAAAACTCTTGGCCAAGATTTGAATGACATTACTCGAGGGAATAATCGAGTAATCTGCAAACTTATTTGAAATCTACTCGAGGGAGTACTCAAGTAACTTCTGAAGAAAACACATGGCTACTCGAGTAATCAGATTACTAGAGTCAGCATAAGAGTAACTTGTGAGGAAAAGACATGGCCACTCTAGTCGCCACTCAAGTAATAAGATATTTCCAAGGTTTGTGATATATCTCACTCCATGTCTTACCCGAGTAATATCTTATGTAAAATATTAAATTACTCACTGTCATATTTTTGATAGGTTTACTCGAGGGACACTCGAGTAACAAACATGATCACTCGAGTAGCCACTTGAGTAATTAAGTCCAGAAATCATGTTTTTGATCGAATGTTTATTAAATTGTTTTCTATATGATTAACTCTTCATTGCATTAATATCCTAAGTACATTTGCAGAGAAACAATGAAGAGATCATGCAAGAAGAGCAAAGTCAAATAAAATGTCTGAGATCTCACCTACCACTACTTACCACAAATGGATAGTTTTCAAATTCGAAGAATAGTCAACCGTTGCTGCTCGACTCTAACGGACATGTTTGAATTGCTTCCAATGGACACTACAAAACATCTATATATATGAAGCATTCAAAGAGCAGAAAACAAGAACTGAGAACACATGAACATACACTGATCAACACACTCTTGGTGCTTTGTTTTCTTATATTCATTCATTGTACTTCAGTGATTATTTATTCACTCTGTGAGAGAGTTTTTTCATTACAAACTCAATATTTGTTATTGAGACAACTTAACGTTGTGGAACCTGGAGTTGGGGATTTGATTACAACGTGTAAGGGGGAGCGAGTGTCCAAGTGAAGAAACTTGCTGTGTACTGAGGTGCCAAGAACCCACTGAATCTTGAAAAATATAGTGAAACTTTCAGAGACACTCTGAGGACTGGACGTAAGTCAAAGTGGTTATGGTCGAACCAGTATAACTCCTAGTATACACTTCGGTGATATTTTTCTTTGCTTTCAACTGCTTTAAATATTCAGTTAATTTTCTTATATGTAACAAAATTTCTGGTATCACCCAATTCACCCCCTCCCCCTCTTGGGTGAAATGCTTGCACTAACAAACTATTGTCAGATTAAGTCTAATTTAAATCCACAACAAGAAAGAAGGATACATTCCTGTTTCGCATACCTCTTTGCAACCACATGAGTCTTATGCATGCCAATTGATCCTCCTACTTTTCTCTTAGACTTAGAGAACTCACTAGTTTCCAATAGGCCTTTTGACTTAGCGGTAGATCAACTGGAACTCAACTTGATTCTTTCTCAAAGAATCCATTTCCCTTTCCATTTCTATCTTCCATTCTTCCTTGGCATATCTTCTTGTATAGAATGCAACTTATTATCCGCTTTGGAATAATCATGAACATTTTTTTCAGTTATCCCTTTTTATTGGAGCTTCTTGATTTCTTCTTTATGTTGTCTAGGTCTCTTTATTGACAATTCTAAGCTCCCACTCACAAAGATTATTGAGGATCATTGGTTTGTTCTATATTGCCATGTCCTTGTGTCTCAAAGAGATACAGTGTGATTAGTTTTATCCTTATTGGAGAACTAATTCACAATAAATGTGGTACCTTTTAATTCTTTTCAATCACAATTCTATCTTCATTTTCACTAATGAAAATGTAACCCTGATGAGCTCCCACTTATAACCATTATGGGAACTCGCAACCAACCTTTATGTTATATGAAAAACTCATATTCCAAAATGGATATGTTTAACCGAACCCTTTGGTCTATGTTGTTTAATCCAACATTCATAGGTTATGGTAGAGACCACTTTAGAGGGTATATGGTTAAGTCCACATTCATATGATGAAACCAAAGATGTGTGCAAAACCCTATTGGCCTCTTTTTTTTTAAGCCCAAACTCGTTGAAGCCCAATGTTAGCAAAATGTTTTTTTTTACAATGAAAGTGCCGTTTCACTTATGGTAGAGGGATGTTGTTTTGTTTAAAACAACCCAGCGTTTTGGCAGAGTCAAAACGATGTGTCGTTTTGCTTCATCTTCAACCTCCATCCTGGTTTTCTTGACCCAGATAGAGCCATAAGGACTCTTCTCTCCCCCGTAGCTGGTATTTTTGACATCAGTTTTTCACATTCTTGGTATCTATCTCTTTGATTTTTTTTGAGATTTACATAATGACACCAATTTCATAACCTAAAAACACTATTTTCAAGTGATACAGGAGCTGTTTGATTTTTTTTTTTAAAAAAACTATTTTGTTGTTTTTAAAAACAATAAAACTTGTTTGGTAAACTGTTTTCCAAAAAATATTTTTTTAAAAAAACAAAAATTTGTTTTTAAAAACTGAAAAATCAAAACAGTTTTTAGTTATTTTCTTATTTTTGTTTTTTTTAGGCCATCATTTATCCACTATCGACACTATACTACCGATGACGACCATCGGCAGTCACTACCAGCAACAGCAGCACTACGTTACTTCAAAAACAGCTTTTTCAAAACAATTATCAAAACAATTTTTTTTAATTTTTTTATTTTTAAAACATGTTTTCAAAAACTATTCTATACAACTGTTTTTAAGAACAAAAAAATAGAGAATAGAATCAAACAAACCCCAATTTCGGAAAGACAACTTCCTCAATTCCCGTTATCGTGTATGGAAAACTTATTTTTTTGTTCTCTACACTAATAAAACAGTTTCATGGCCTAAAACACACTGAACCCAAATTCCAAAAACCAGAGACAGTCGATGATAATAGTTTAACTGTTTTTTCTTCTTATTTTAAAGACACAAAGACTTTATATTCCATTCGCTTTGTAACATTTAAACAAGATATAGCAAAGTAAGCATAAGAGAATGAAGGGAAGAAACCCACAGACATAATTTATATGTTCTAGTGACAGTTTTGGGTTGATCAGAAGGAAGGCGAGGGGATGTGAAGAGGATTTTAATGGAGAGGAGGGGAAGAGAGGGGAAGGTAGGGATTTTAAAATTACCTCATTTGAGTTGATCAGAAGGAAGGAGAGCAAAGGGGTTTTAATGTTACCTTATTTGATTGAGGAAGGAAATTATTTTCACATGTATAACTTTACCCTTATATTATAAGTTATTTTTTTCAAACTGTATTAAATATATAATAAATTTTAAATATAAATAAATTTTTATATCATAAATTATAATCAAATGTAATCAAATGCAAAAATTTTTATCAGGTAGGCACACACAACAAACATCCATTGAAACTGAGCAGTATAATAGGAGTTATATTCCAATGCCAACAACCAAATTTCGGCGTAAACGAGTGTCATACATGCATGATATTGGGGTTAGCCAAGTCTTTTGCATTAAGTGCAATGACCCAGCGCTTCCCGGAGAGCTGAGATTGAAGATCGGCGTGAGCAGAAGACAGAGAAATGCGCGCATCTCGAACTTCCACAAATCACAAGAACGCAAGCTGGGACCGTCGAATCGCCATTTCCAGACGGGGAAAAATACATCACTTACGGAGATTTATCTGTAACATCCTTATTTTGCTAACACTTAAAATTAGCTGTAGTTTAGATTTTATTTAGTCAAAGGGTTTAAAATAATTAATAATTTAAAAGAAGTATAACACTTAAAATTAGCTGTAGTTTAGATTTTATTTAGACAAAGGGTATAAAATAATTAATAATTTAAAAGAAGTATCAAGTTCTAAACATGTATTTAAAAAAAAAAAATGTATACAAATGAAATGCCTCCTTCAAATAATTATTCTAAGTTTAAGTTTATGGGCATGTGTGTGGAAATATATATATTACCATTGGGATAAGCAATACAAAACAAAACAAAAAACAAAACCTTTTTCTGAATATTACTTTTATTATTTTATTATTATTAAAATATTATTTTAATAAGAGGAGTTAAACCCTAGATCTACTTATATAGTAAGGGAGAATGTCCTATTTTTCACATATAATTAATAATGATATGTAAGTGCTCTTTAAATACATAAGCAAGAACTGATCACAAAAAGATACTTATAAGAAATTAAAAGTCTTAAAGATATTTTGATCCAAATAAACAATGTCTAAAATTAAAATAAAGAGAAATCAAACTCCCATGAAATTTCAGATTTGATTCACTCTAACATCATCCTCAACCAAATTTATTCTAATTTTTGGGACCGCATTAATTTCAAAGTATAAGGTCATCAAGTTTTAAAATTAACGAGTAATATTATAATTAACTTGCTTAATTTAAATTTAAGTTTGCTTGACCAAATATGTAAGTGGAAATATATAGAATTTTTTTCCTTTGCATTTCATTTCTATATGTATCCAACCATTGATTTCTATTGTTGATGAAATAATTTAGGGGAAATTAAAATAAAGGACCTAAAGAAAACAATATTTATTATAAAGGACTATAAAAATTGTAATTACTTAGAAGGATCGAACATCATGATATAAATTTAAAATCACTAAATTGTCCCTAACCAATTCTCCTATATTATATCTTGCATTCATAAATAAAAAATAACTAGAATTAAAACTAAAACCTTATATCTTTTTTATGACATGATTGTATCTTTTTTATCAAAAAACATATATGATCGTATCCTTATTTTTTTTTCAATTTTCAATATATTGTTTAATTAATTTTTATTTTTCACCAATTAATATCATCAAGTTGTTCAATTTATATTATCAACGCTAATATTAATTAAGCACTTTTCTCAGGTAAAAAATTTTTAGTTTTTCATAAAAATAAATATTAAATTCATTTCATTTTTTTCAAAATATAATACATTACTTAGATTTTTTTAATTTTTATTAACATTAAATGAATGTTTTAACCCACATAAATTTCTTCTAAAACAAAAATAAATCATATAAGCTTTCTTGGTTTAACATATATGATAAATTATAAAAGACCTTGAGTTTTATTAAAATTATGTAATTATATTTTAATTAAAATTTTTGTTGATTTTAAGAAAATATATGCTTTTACATAATTGAAGAATGTTTTTTACCATAGATATATGTGCAAGTTGAGAAAAATGAAAATTGAGAAAACTGTTGTTTAATTTAGTGAAACTTAGGGCCTGTTTGATACGCGGAAGATGTAGGAAGGGAAGGGAACATGTACGAGTTCCCTCGTTTGGTACTCAATTTTGGCTCAATCTTCCCGGGAACTCAAGTTCCCAGGCCCACCAATGTTCCCTTATTTATGAGAAGATGAGATCCTACCAAAATTGGTGGGATCCTAAGTTTCTTCAATGGAGGAAGATCCGAAAGACAAAAATGCCCTTGAAATATTTAAATTAAAAGACGGAAATTCAAACTTTTCAACATAATTTGCTTATCAAATTCGAACTTTTCAAAATTCCCGCATTGCAAGTTCGAACTTCATCAATAAATTCGAACTTTTTAAAATTCTCATCTTGCAAATTTGAACTTCATCAATGAATTCAAACTTTTCAAAATTCTCATTTTGCAAATTCGAACTTCATCAATAAATTCGAACTTTTCAAAATTCCCGCCATACAAATCTGAATTTCATTAATAATAAATAATGTTTTTATTTATTTAAATTATAATTTATATTTTATTCATTTTATTTAATTTTTAAATTATTGTACTACTAATTATTTAATTTATGAATTGAAATATAAATTTAATTAATATATAATTATTAACTTATATTAAGGGTAAAATAGGCATTTCCTTTTTTCCCTCAAGCTCCACCATCAATTTTCTTCCTATCAGACAACTCATCTTCTCTCAACTCATCTTCCATCACCCTTTACAATCTTCCTTTTCCTTCCTTTCCCTTCTCAAAATTCCCTTCCCTCTTCAAATCTTCCGCATACCAAACAAGCCCTTAGAATTTTGTATTAGCTTTTAAAATAGAATGGGGGAGAAGGTAGGATGGAATATAGAAGATTTTGTTGGGGAAATTTTAGTATTTTTAATTTTATATTTTTGCATATGGTCCTTCTCTATAAATATATTTTTTTCTAGGTCCCTCATTCTAATTTTCCCAATAATTTATAGGCATAAGATAATATATCAAAATAACATTATTTCGTGGGCGAAAAAAAACATTATTCTGATTATCACATGGGAGAAATTTGAAGATGACACGTGAAAATAATAACCTGGACCAAATATTGAATTATGTGCTGTGAGTCTTTCTTAGCCAAGAAAGTAGGTATTAATTTCTTGGAAATAGCCATTTGCATATACCTAGACCTATCTTCAATTTTTAATTTGATATCTATGTGTTTTTTTCTTTGATTAAATCATTAATGATGCTTTTTTAACATCTTTAGCCCTTGTAACTTTGTTCTATTAGTAATTCTAGCCTCTACACAAAAATTATTGATATTGATAAAGCAAAATTAAAGCATTTTATTAGAAGAAAAAACGTAGTTACAAAATTAAAATTTAAAGAAAAGTACATGCATCTGCAAATGGGTTTTGCCTTAATTACTTTATGATGGACCAAAAACCAAAAATCACCCATTGTCAACAAAAATCAAAGCAGCAGAAGACCACTCTCAACCCGTGACTCAAACTATTTTTCAACTGTGTGGTGTCTCTATCATTTAATTTGGAACTAACCCACACTACTTTCTTATTTTCTCATCTCAAGCCATTCCATTTTTGTGAAATCTTGCAAACTAATTTTTTATTTTCTTAAAAAAAGAATCTTATTCCCTCATTTTACAAGCATTCCTTTTTCGCGAACTTCTTACTGTACCTTTTGCACAAGTCTGTCTATTTTTAATAAAAAATGAAAAATATTCCAATACTGATATCACCATGGACAACTCTTTCTTTTGTTTGTTTTATTGAACCAATCTGCATGGACAACTCTACAATTTTCATATTCTGCACAATTTTAATTTTCCTTTTTGTCCCTTCGCCAGAATCTCCATCAACTTTTGAGAATATTTTGAAAATTATATATGTTGGAATTTATTAGTCCATCCTTGGCGGATTAGGGCTCAAGCCCAATTCAAGAAGGGCTTCATGGAGAGACATGGGTTATAAGTCATACCCTCTGTGTTTTAAAGGTTATATCTATTCCTATATAACCGTACGTTTAAATGTTGCATTTATTCCTATGTAACCGTACGTACATTATATATATAAGGCGTGAGATTAAGGGAGAAGGCTAATGATGATATAATACACAATTCTCCTTTGAAAAGATTTTCTCATAAGAATGTTCTCTTCTCTTCCTCTCTTTAGTGTATTTAGTGTGTAACATAATCGGGGTCCGCATCGGTGCTCTAGTTTCGTGTGAGTACTTCAGCGATTCTATCGAATTCCAGGTACGCCCAAAATTCTTACGTGGTATCAGAGCTAGGTTGTTCTTATGGCCAAAATTATGTTTTTTTTCCTACTTGTTGTTATGTGTTTCGTGTAAAATATGTGCGTGCATACATTTATAATGTATTTTAGTTTGACATGCCTATATCTCCCGCGCATAGTTCTAGCGGCACGGATCAATCCACTGCTTTTATCCGGTAGTCTCTGTGATTATATTCCCAGTTTCAAAAACACATAAAAATTAAATTAAAAGTATTTTGTTGCTGGTATACACACACATATCTGTTTGTATGTTTGGAAATTATCTCTAGTGTGTGTCAGTATATCTATATATTTCATGCATAGAAGCATATAATAATGTACATGCATGTCTTTCGCTCCGTCAATTCCTCGGATAGTTTAATTTCTGTAATATCATCTTGGGCCAATATATTGTCTGCGAGTTCAATAGCAATGATTTGCGTTTTTTATTTATTGTTTTCTCTTTGGGATAATATAAATATTATTCCAGTGCATA
This sequence comes from Inga laurina, assembly GCA_963855925.1. NCBI lineage: Eukaryota > Viridiplantae > Streptophyta > Magnoliopsida > Fabales > Fabaceae > Inga > Inga laurina. The sequence continues at coordinate 21,407,652 of OY979702.1, read as the reverse complement.
TAAGAAATATATAAATATATATATATAGCAGAAAGAAAGCATGTGATTTTGAGATCGTTCGCATGAAAATGTTTTGCCTATGAAAAGTTCATGAATCTGTAATTTCGATTCCTCTGTTTTATTTCTATATCTTCAATGTTCTTCTTGCATCATATATCGTTTTTTTTTTTTTTTTTTTTGATACAATCATATATCGTTTTTTTGTTGTTGTTGGGTTGTAAGAAACTTTAGAAATATGGATGTGAAACCATAACAGACATATAGATCTCATAGAAACGTAGAAAATGAACCCAGAACCATATAGAAACGTTGTTGTAAACTTCTTGTGCAATCGGAAATGCCGTCCCTCTAAATTTTGAAATTGGGTTCAAAGAAAAACAGTAATATTCGATGTGAATTCGCCGAACACAGTAACGAGAAATGAGGAAGTTGTCTTCCTGAAATTGGATCACGCATAAACAACCTTTCTTAAGCCATGAAATTAGCATGAATTTGTAGAGAAATGAAAAAATAAGAAAACAAGCCCAAAAGAAAAAAAGAAATAGAAACATTGCTACAAACATGTTGTGCGAGCGGAATTCTCATAGACTGAAACATTAAAATTGGGGTAGTGGAAATCTCATGTTTTCTTTAGGAAGAAAAAGTGTCAAGAAATAGTACAAGAGAGAGAGAAGACTCCAAGGAGATCAGTTTCGTCGGAAACGACGAAAGATGAGTCGGGTCCTCCATACTTCAGTCTGGTCTGGCGTGACCCGACTGGACGTCAGGGGTGAAAGGAATGACAAGATGTTTCTGTCATGCCCTGAAATGTTGTGTTGTGTTGGGTGAATGAAGCTGTTTGTTTCATTATATTTAAAAAAAAATCCCATTGGGCTAAGCAGTGTGTTTGGGCCGTGACGGTTTGGGTTGTTATTTAAAAAAAAAAGGGACAAAAACATTTTTGGGCTGGACAGTGTTTTGGGTTGTTACTGAGTGTTAAAAAAAAAAAGGAAAGAGGTTCTTGACTGATTTTTTTTTTTCTGGCCAACAAATTAACCTCTAGAAGAATTGAGTTTCTAAGTAATAATAGAAAATAGGGATTTGCCCATTTGAGTCCTAGAAGGAGAAGATCCTTAGAAGGATCAATAGGAAAATAACCCATAGTAAATTGGTCTTGAAATGAAATAAGAGGAGTAATTGGAAGAACACTGATAAACTGGTTCCTAAGAGGAACTTGAATCTCCTAAATATTAAGAAATTCAATGTCAAGAATTGAATGTTGAGAAATCTCAAGGAGATAAAAGTGAATGATCTAATACTGAAGAAGCGGTGTTGGATCAAAATGAAAGAAAATCTCAAAATATAGAGATTTCCTAATATGTTCAAACTCTGGATAATGATAGAGTTCGTGGAAATGTCACTCTTTGAGTAAGGAGTGAAGGCCCGTCTTAAGAGAAGAACAAAGTCCTAAACCCAATCCAAATCCCTAATACTTGAAACTATAAAAGATTTAAGAAGACATACTAAGTGTTTCTATCAAGAAACATGATAAATATATATTTTATAAGTAAATAGGTATATATTTTGGATATATTTATTGGATTTATTAATATTTTTTATGCCTATTTAATTATATTTTATATATTTTCTATTCTTTAATTAATTATAAGAGAAAAGAAAATTTTGAATATAAAATCTAGTCATATCCTATTTTATCTTGTAGGGGATATTATCATATTGAAGAAAGATGAAAAATATCAAATAAATTAAGGAGCAGGAAAATGATATAATATATACCTATGTCTATATAGATATATATAATATCTAACTCAAGCAAATCATTCACGCTAAAACGTAGATCCCCGATGATAAAACAATCTGAAGGATAGTGGAAGAAATAAAAGCAAATTGAAGAAATCGTGGGTCCCACGCACATGAAGATGATAAGCTATGTTATATTCATTCGTAAAAGGGCAAAAAAAGTGGACCCCACGGGATGAAAGAAAAGCAAAATTGAAGGCATGAAACGTAGGTCCCACATGTGGAGTATGAATATGCAGATCTGATCAAATCATCAATATATGATATATCTTCGGGAAATCCGGATACAGATGTGGAGCCTCCAGCAAACATCACCCTGAACAATATCTATTAAAAGGAGGATGAGAAAGGGAGACGGAACCGAACAGAAGCAAGGGCGATAGCTGAGACGGAGAAGGCAGACACGCGGAGCTAAGATCCGGACAACAACGCGAGACAGAAAGCTAAGGCAGAGAACATGAGAAGCGGAGTGAGGAGCAAAGATTAAGGAGCTGGGACTTGAAGATTCAAAGAGATTTGGAACTTTAAATTTGGTTTTTCATTAATTTTATTCTCTCTTTTTCTTAGTTTATGATATGAATCGAATTATTATTTATGGTTTTGGTTTGTTGATGAACATGAGTAGCTAATTTTCTCATTCTAGGATTTTCTTGAACCTATTTATGGATTGAATTATTTATTTACTCTCTTGTTGCATCGAATGAAGTTTTTATATTGATTTTATCTTGCTCTTAATGCCTCTAAATGCCTTATCACCATTTAGCTATCTTGTTCATTTAAATTAATCTTGAGAAAGATAATTTAACTGTAGAACTTGGGTAAAATTATGTTAGACTTGATGTTTAGGTATTAAACGGATGGTTTTTTAGCATCATAGAGATATAGTTACTAACCTAGCATTATCAAGATTAAGATTGGTGTTTAAATGTAGTCCTTATAAATTAATACAAGAGATTGATTAGTTTATTAGGATAAATATTTGGTTTTGACTCAAGAGAGCATTATCGAATACTTTTGAATCTTAGACAAATACATATCTTCGTTTAATTGCTTATTGAGGGTAAATTAATTAGTTCATGAAATAAATAGGGAATAGATAATCCTAGGTTCCTCCTGTCTTGAAGTTCTCGATTTAATTATTTAATTCTTAAGTATAAAATTTCTTTCGAAATATTCTCACTTAACCTGATTGATAACTTAATTAAGATAATTAATTCATTGTTGTCATAGTCCTCGTGGGAACGATCTTTTTATATTACTTGCGATCTGTACGCTTGCAGTAAAGCTAGACGGCTAACAAGTTTTTCGCGCCGTTGCCGGGGACTTTGGCAAAAATCTCATTGAACTAATTATCTTAATTGTGTGATTAATCACGTTTTGAGTATTTTCTTTCTTTTCTTGATTTTTTTATAAGTTTGATATTCCTCGGTTGTTGTTTGATTTACAGGTACCTCTCGACATATGAGTGGTGCATTGGTAGTCCACCCTAACAACCTAAACGATGAGCATCATTCTGAAGAAAAAGAACTTAAGTCTAAATCAGAATCATCATAAGAACCGACGTCACCTAATCCAAAGATCATGGCACACCCTAATGATGAGGATATGGATCAAACTTTGGATGAATATATGGAACAAGAGAGCACCACCTATTAATCTAGCATTCAATTCCTAGCTATTACTACTAGAAATTTTGAGGTGAGGCCAATTATGCTACAGATGCTCCAGATGATTAGCACGTTCACAAGAAATCAAAATGAAGACCCAATTGAGCATTTGACAAAATTTGTTCAAATGTGTGAAAATTTCAAATAGCAGGGAGTGTCTTCTAATGCACTGAGACTGAGACTCTTCCCCATGTCATTAGATAAAAAGGCAACAGCTTGGCTCACAGCTCTACCTCCTAATTCTATTTCTACATGGGACACCCTAGCTTCTCTATTCAAAGCAAGATTCATTCCAAGGGGTAAACGAGCAGTACAGAGAGCTAAGTTATTGGGTTTTGCACAAGAACCAGGTAAACTCTTTCATGAGACATGGGAGAGATTCAAAGAAATGTGGCGTAACTGTCCTAATCATGAGCAAAAGACTTATGTGTTATTGGAAGCTTTTTGGGCTAGATTGGATGGTCCCACCATTTCTGTGGTCGAAAATGCTTGCAACGGTGGGATTGGAAAGAAGAAAGTGTCTAAATTATTAAAGTTGTATAATGAAATTGCTTTTAGCACTCTACAACAATCCGATAAAGCACGCTCTAGGTACAAGACTTATAAAGAGCCAAATACTTCCAATATTTCTAATGTATCTAAAGATATTGCCACTCAACTTGCAGCTATGGCCAAGAGGTTTGATCAACTTGAAATGAAGATTGAGAGGACAACTTCTAAGGGTATTCACACTATCCAGGCCTCAGGCCTCTCTTGTGAAACTTGTGGAGAAGCACATTCTTATGAGAATTGCCCACATACTATAGAGACAGTCCATTACTTGAACAACAATCAAAGATATCCTCATGGCAATCCTTATTCTAACACCACAACCAAGGTATGAGGGATCATCCAAATTTCTCTTGAAAGAATGGACCAAGTGAGAATCCACCTAATCACTATGCTAGCAAGCCAATGGGACCACCAGGTTTTGAGCAACAACAAAAATCTAGAGAAAGTGATTCAAAGATAAACCAGCTCTTAAGGCAGATTCTTAAGAGCCAAGAAGGTATAATAAGCAAGGTTAATCTTCATGATACCACCATCAGAAATCTTGAGATACAAGTGGGCTAAATAGCATCTCAAATGAACACATTCAACAAAAATAGCCTCCCCAGTGACACCGTTCCTAATCCTAGAAGGGATGGGAAGGAAGATTGCAAAGCAGTAACCTTGAGAAGTGGAAAGCAACTAGCTGACATTCCTAGCCAAAGTGGAAAGAAAGAGAGTGCAAGTAATAAGGTTACTACTAGGCAAGAAGATGAAATACATGCAGATATTGATGAGGTGGCTAGAGAGAAATATGTTGCTCTTGAGAAAATGGATGAAAATAAAGAGAAGATTGCATTCCCCTTTAAAATATGTGCCTCCACCACCATTCCCCCAGCGACTCAAAAAATATCAAGAAGATTCGCAGTTCAAGAAGTTCATTTAGATATTCAAGCAACTCCACATCAACATACCATTCGCTGAAGCTTTGGAACATATGCCTAACGCCTAAATATGCCAAATTTATAAAGGATGTTCTAGCTAAGAAGCGACGATTCAGTGAGTTTATGACAGTTGCTGTGACTAAGAGCTTCACTGATATCATTAAGCAGATGCCTCAAAAATTAAAAGATCCTGGGAGCTTTTCTGTTCCTTGCCATATTGGAGATAAATTCTTTGGAAAAGGAATGTGTGATCTTGGAGCGCGCATTAACCTCATGCCTTTGTCTGTCTTCAACCAGTTGGGGATTGGGTGAAGTTCGATCAACAACACTTACTCTTCAATTTGCTGATAGAAGTCTACCTCAACCTTGTGGAATCATTGAAGATGTATTAGTGAAAGTTGACAAGTTGATCTTTCCAGAAGACTTCATTGTACTTGACTTTAAGGCAGATAAAGAATTACCTTTGTTGTTAGGCAGACCATTTATGACAACTGCTCGAACATTGATTGATGTAGAGAAAGGTGAGTTAACTCTGAGAGTAGCTGATGAGCAGGTCACCTTTAATATGAATCAGTTGATTAAATCTCCTAATATTCCATAGGACTATTTCTTCATTGACATGCATGATCCTGTGGTACAAAAGGAATATGAAAAAGGTATTACTGATGATCCACTTAAAGCTGCAATACTTGGGATTGATTCACAAAATTTTATAACATAGGAATGCAAAGCTATCATGGATGCATCGATTCCTTAACCTCAAGGATGAATGCAGTTTGAATCACTTGATTTGGGTTTTATTGAAATACCAAAGTTGAAACCTTCCCTAGATGAACCACCTTCACTTGAACTAAAAGCTTTACCATCTCACTTGTAGTATGTCTACTTAGAAGCAAATAATACTCTTCCTATTATCATTGCTTCTGATCTCACTGTACAACAGGAGGAGCAACTGGTTGATGTCTTGAAGGCTCATAAAAGAGCCATTGGTTGGACTATTGCTGATATCAAGGGTATTAGTCCCTCTACTTGTATACATAAAATCCTCTTTGAAGACGAGCATAAACCATCCATTGAGCATCAAAGGAGGTTCAATCCAATCATGAGGGAAGTTGTGAAAAAGGAAATTCTTAAATGGCTTGATGCAAGCATAGTATATCCTATCTCAGCCAATTCTTGGGTGAGCTCAATCCAATGCGTCCCCAAAAAGGGTGGTATGACTGTAGTGGCTAACACTCACAATGAGCTAATTCCTACTCGTAATGTTACTAGTTGGAGGTTTTGTATAGATTATCATAAGTTGAATGCAGCAACTCGAAAGGATCACTTTCCTCTTCCATTCATTGATCAGATGCTAGATAAACTTGCTGGCAAGGAATTATTTTATTTTCTGGATGGATATTCTAGGTATAATCAGATTGCTATTGCCCCTGAAGATCAAGAAAAGACCACTTTTACTTGTCCATATGGGACCTTCACTTTTAAACGTATGTCATTTGGAACATGCAATGCACCAGCTACCTTTCAACGATGCATGATGGCCATTTTTACTGATATGATGGAGCAAACTATGGAAGTTTTCATGGATGACTTCATAGTCTATGGAGATTCCTATGATGAATGCTTATTTAATTTGGCCAATGTGTTGAGACGTTATCAAGAAAGCAACTTAGTGCTTAAATGGGAAAATGTCACTTTATGGTGAAAGAATGAATTATGCTAGGCCATAAAGTTTCAAAGAATAGCTTAGAAGTAGATAGAGCAAAAATTGCAGTGATTGAACAACTTCCTCCACCAGTGAATGTTTAGGGGGTGCGGAGCTTTCTTGGCCATGCTGGTTTCTACCATTGCTTCATTAAAAACTTCTTCAACATTACCAAGCCTCTCTGTGCTTTGCTTGAGAAAGATGCAGAATTCAAGTTTGATTATGCCTACCTTCAAGCATTTGAAGGACTAAAGAAGAAACTTGTGAATGCACCTATAATGATGGACCCAGATTGGAGTTTGTCCTTCATAGTGATGTGTGATGCTAGTGACTTTACTGTGGGAGCACTTCTTGGCCAAAAGAGAAATAAAACCTTTAACTCAATCTATTATGCCAGTCGTACACTTGATGATGCTCAAGAAAACTATTCAACCACTGAGAAAGAGCTTCTTATTGTGGTATTTGCTTTTGGAAAGTTTCGTTCTTATCTGGTAGGAGCCAAAGTCATTGTACACACAGATCATGCAGCTCTTAAATACTTGTTCAACAAGAAAGATTCAAAGGCAAGATTAATTCGATGGGTGCTTCTCTTACAGGAATTTGATCTTGATATTGTGGATAGGAAGGGTACAGAAAATCAAGTTGATGATCATTTATCTAGGTTGAGTAATGACGCTCAACTAGAAGCTAACAAAGCCATTCATGAGACGTTCCCGGATGAGCAACTATTTGCTGTGAGCCACTATGATGCTCCCTGGTATGCTGACCTTGTTAATTATTTAGTTTGTGACATTATTCCTCCTGATTTGAATTCTCATCAATGAAGAAAGTTCTTGCATGATGTTAAGCTATATTATTGGGAGGAACCATTCTTGTTTCATCATTGTGCTGATCAATTGATAAGAAGATGTGTACCAGAAAATGAGCAACAGGAAATATTAAAGTGTTGTCATTCTTCTGAGTATGGAGGTCACTTTAAAGGTAATAAAACTGCAGCAAAAGTCTTACAATGTGGCTTCTTCTGGCCTACCTTATTTAAAGATTCTTATGAGTTTGCCTTGAAATGTGATCGGTATCAAAGATTGGGAAACATCTCTAAACGGAATGAGATGCCACTTAATAGCATGCTTGAAGTGGAATTGTTTGATATTTAGGGAATAGACTTCATGGGACCCTTCCTTAAATCCTTCAATAATCAATATATTCTTGTGGCAGTAGATTATATGTCAAAATGGGTTGAAGCAGCTGCTTTTCCAACTAATGATGGTAAGGTTGTGGTCAAATTCTTGAAGAAGCATATTTTCACTCGATTTAGTGCACCACGAGCAATTATAAGCGATGGAGGTACTCGCTTTTGTAACAACCAGTTCAAAACGCTCTTGAAGAAATACAAGTAAACTGAGTGAAAAAGAACCCATATGCTAGTGAGTTGAGTGATACACTTTATACCCTTGTGTGACTATTTTACCTGGATTTAATCTTGTTAAACTTCGTATCTTAAAATAAATTTATTTATATGTGATTGACAACCCATATTGCGTACTTAGTTCCTAGGATATGTTTACTTGAGTTCTTGCAATTTCTTAGTTAATTCAATTTGTCTCTCTCCTTTCTTCAACCTATTTTCAAGATTGATTTTCCTTTGCCCAGGAGTGCAAAAGATTTAGTGTGGGGAAGTTTGATAAATATATATTTTATAAGTAAATAGGTATATATTTTAGATATATTCATTGGATTTATTAATATTTTATGCCTATTTAATTATATTTTATATATTTTCTATTCTTTAATTAATTATAAGAGAAAAGAAGAATTTTAATATAAAATCTAGTCATATCCTATTTTATCTTGCAGGGGATATTATCATATTGAAGAAAGATGAAAAATATCAAATAAATTAAGGAGCAGGAAAATGATATAATATATACCTATGCCTATATAGATATATATATAATATCTAACTCAAGCAAATCATTCAGGCTAAAATGTAGATCCCCGATGATAAAACAATCTGAAGGATATTGGAAGAAATAAAAGCAAATTGAAGAAATTGTGGGTCCCACGCACATGAAGATGATAAGGTATGTTATATTCAATGTTTTCAAGCTCAAACCAGACCGGCCGGTCCAACCATGAAATTGTCGGACTACCAATCCTATATGGTTATTGATCCCGGTTCGACCGCGTTTGACCGGTTTTTTTAATTTTTTTTAATATTTTATTCAAATTTTCATATAAATAATTCTAAAATCTTCCCTTCCTCATATGTTTAGCTCCGGTTTGACTCCGATCTGACCCACTAACCCTTGACCCAATGCCTCGACTGGTTCAGCGACCGGTCCGGGTTCCAGAACCTTGGTTATATTCATTCGTAAAAGGAAAAAAAAGTGAACCCCACGTGATGAAAGAAAAGCAAAATTGAACGCATGAAACGTAGGTCCCACATGTGGAGTATGAATATGCAGATCTGATCAAATAATCAATATATGATATATCTTCAAGAAATCCGAATACAGACGTGGAGCCTGCAGCAAAAATCACCTTGAACAATATCTATTAAAAGGAGGATAAGAAAGGGAGACGAGACCGAACAGGGGTGATAGCTAAGACGGAGAGGCAGACACGCGGAGCTGAGATCGAGAAAGCGACGCAAGACAGAAAGCTCAGGCTGAGAACGCGAGAAGCGGAGCGAGGAGCAGAGATTAGGGAGCTGGGACTTGAAGATTCAAAGAGATTTGGAACTTTAAACTTGGTTTTCCATTAATTTTCTTCTCTCTTTTTATTAGTTTATGATATGAATTATTTATGGTTTTGGTTTGTTGATGAACATGAGTAGTTAATTTTCTCATTCTAGGATTTTTCTTGAACCTATTTATGGATTGAATTATTTATTTACTCTCTTGTTGCATCGAATGAAGTTTTTATATTGATTTTATCTTGCTCTTAATGCCTCTAAACGCCTTATCACCATTTAGTTGTCTTATTCACTTAAATTAATCTTGAGAAAGATAATTTAACTGTAGAACTTGGGTAAAATTATGTTAAACTTGATGTTTAGGTATTAAACGGATGCTTTTTTAGTATCATAGAGATATAGTTACTAACCTAGCATTGTCAAGATTAAGATTGGTGTTTAAAGTTAGTCCTTATAAATTAATACAAGAGACTGATTAGTTTATTAGGATAAATATTTTTTTTGACTCGAGAGAACATTATCAAATACTTTTGAATCTTAGATAAATACATATCTTCATTTGATTGCTTATTGAGGGTAAATTAATTAGTTCATGAAATAAATAAGAGATAGATAATCCTAGGTTCCTCTTGTCTTAAAGTTCTCGATTTAATTAATTAATTCTTAAGTATAAAATTTCTTTCAAAATATTCTCACTTAACCTGATTGATAACTTAATTAAGATAATTAATTCATTTTTGTCATAGTCCTCATGGGAACAATCTTTTTATATTACTTGCGATCCGTACGCTTGCGGTAAACCTAGACGGCTAACGAAACACATATAATTTGAATAAGACATTTGGGATATTTCTTTTAGAAAATTTGAAAGATTGTTGGAATAATAAGAGACACAAAATTCTTGAAACTTTAGAAAAATCATAGTTGTGAAGAACCTGTCAAACTAGGTTTGAGAAACATGTAGACTTAACCTTTAGAGGAAGTATTTTAGGTTAGAAATTAAAATGTGCATAAATGAAATGCATAGAGAACTTAGAAAAACTATAAAGTTTTCCCAACTCCTAGATAAGAAGTTAATAAGACATTATGAATATAATGTGATAAAAACATGAAGAAGTAAAAGTGAAAATACTCTTTATGAGTGGGAGCTCTTGAAAAATAAGTCTTTCAAGAGAGTCATATGCTCTAAAGTAGGAGCTCTTAGAGAATGAGTCTTTTAAAAGTAATAATTGAGCATGTTATTTAAGGTACTTGTATGAAATTCTTGATAGACAATAATGGCATAGTTGGAATCTGTGTGATGGGAGGTACAAACATATTCTCCTGATCATAGAACCAATGACGTTGTTATTTTTCTTGTCAAGAATAATACAAGTATATGATGTTGTATACTTCAATGTGTTATATTATTGATAAGTTCTTGGATTAAATAAATTATAAATAACCCTGTGTGTGGGATAATTTGAGTGGCAAAGCCAAGAGAGGCTGCCAAGAATATAATTTTATAAACTCAATGGGGACAATCAAAATATCTGGTATTTATAAGCCATTGACAAATGGTATGGCAATACTGAAGTTTAGATGTCAACTTAGTATAGAAAAGATTACGAGACCTATATGGCTTGATAAAGGAAACAAAATAGTATGAATTGCCCTATAAAATTGTATAGTTGTGATTCAATCTTTCTTTCAATAAATTTCTTTGGTTGGTAAATTCTTTGTGCATAATTGTATTGCCTTTTCTTCTTATTTAAGTATTGACTTAAATATATGTCTTACTAGTCAAAACATAGAATTTGGTTCTAGAAATAGCATAATGAAAAGTTTCCAAAAAGATACTAGAACCGAGTTTACATTGCAATTATTCTATTTCGTTGCATGTGATCCTATAAGTTTGAGGGCAAGACACAAAGCTGGGTAAATTATTATCTTTGTTGATGATTTCTCATGTTATTACTTAATTTCACACAAGTTTGAAGATTGTTGCTTCAAACAATATGTGAATGAAGTTCAAGAATCAATTGGATAGGAATTTTAAAAGTCCCACAAACTGATCAAAGGAGTGAACATCTATTTTACCATTTTCAATTAGCTCTGTGGAAATAAAGGGATAAATAACTAGATAACTATCCGAGGAACTTCATCGCCAAAAAGGAGTTTATAAAGACATGATGGAATGCTATTAGACATGGTTAAACATATTATGGCTCATGCTAACCCACCAAATGTGAGTGGGAGAGTATTATCTAGTCTACTTTTGGTGGATTAGTACACATACACACATCCTTAGTTTCATCAAGTTATGTGGACTTGGGTTTAACCATGTATCCTCTAAAGGAGTCACTACCATACCCTATAAATGTTGGAATAAATAAAAGTTAAATATGAGTTTTCATAGACCATAAGAGTCGGTTGCAAATTCCCAAGTGGTTGTAAGTGGGAGCTCATAAGGGTTATTTTTTTAAGAGTGAAATGATGATAGAGTTATGACCAAAAAGAATTGAAAGGTACCACATTAGTTGTGAATAAGTTTTCAATTAAGGGTGAAACTAATCACATTGCATTTTTTTGCAAGACGCAAGGACAAGGCAGTACAAAATATGTCAATAATTCTCAATTATTGTTGAGAGTGGAAGCTTAGAATGGTCAATAAAGAGACCAAACAAAATAAATATGAAATGCAAAAAGCTCATGGGAAAAGGGATAACTAAGAAATATGTTCATGGTTATTCTAAAAGAGGATGATGAGCCACATTCTGTACAAGAGGCCATGTCAAGGGAGAATGGAAGAAAGCAATGGAAAGGGAAGTGAATTCTTTAAGAAAGAATCAAGTTAAGAATCAGTTGATCTACTGTCAAGTCAAAAGGGCTATTAAGAACTAGTGGGTTCTATAGGTTTAGGAGAGATCAATTGACATACATAAGATCTGTTGTTACAAAGGGGTATGCATAACAGGAAGGCATTTTTTCTCACCTGTTATGCATTTAAATTAGTTTTAATATGGCAATAGTTAACTATTTGAATTTAAATTTACATCATGTGGATGTTAAACATACACTTTGAGTGATGATCTTGATGAAGAAATCTATATGCAGTGACTATTAGATTTCACTAAAAGTAGTATTTGAAGTTTCACACAGTGGTGACTTCATGTGTTTTTGTAGAAGTCCTTTTATGGATTGATATAACGTCTATATAGTGTTGTTTAATGTTTTGAAAGAGAGGTAACCTAATGTATTTTTCAAATGATTGAAGTGAACCATTGGTAAATGATTTGTGATGATATACTATTAGCCATATATAGTTTGAATTTGGTAGTGCCTATTAAAGAATGGTGCTAGTAAATTTTGAAAAAGAAGTTAATGGGTAAAGCTGTTGGATTTGAGGTCCAAAAAAATAGCTTAAGAAGACTCCTCTCTTTTACAAGAGAATTACATTAAGAAAATTCTTAAGTGGTTCAAAATAAGTTAATGCAATCCCATAGATAACCCAGTGACTTTAAGAGTGAGTTTAGGTCTTGATAAATTTTCCTGACTGAATCAACCAAGAAGATAATGGAAAAGAATGTCTATATAGATATTTTTAGCAGTGTGATGTATGCAATGATATATGCAAAACTAGATATATACTCATGGTAGGACTTGTAATTAAGTACTAGTCTAACCATTGTGAGAGACATTAGATGGTTTCATAGAAGGGTCCTGAGATACTTGTAGAGTACCTTAATTATGCACGTTCAAAGTATGTGTTGTGGTAGTGCAAGAGGCTATATGGCTGGTAATGTTCATAGAACATGAGAGATTTTTGAAAAAGAGAATCCAAATCTAATGTCAAAGTATTATGAATGCACATAGCCATTATCTAAATAAAAGATCCTAAGCATAATAGATAGACTAAATGCAAATGTATAGCTGAATGAGAGATGCTATAGCACATAAAGTTGTTGTTGAGCAACGTATTCATATGCAAAGTCCACTAATTAAACATAATGACTAAGGACATGTAAGAGAAACATGTTAAGTTCTTTGGCATACATATAGTATGGAGTAATAATACTTCATTTTGGCTTTTAATGTGTGTGTAACTATACAATGTCTAGTATGTCGTATAGGTTGGTGAGATCGTCTTTCTCACACAAGCGACCGCCTTTGACATTCAGGAGGAGTGTGCAAAGATGAGACAATTGTGTTCACCAGTAAAGTAGCAAAAGTGCTAATATGGTAGAAAAGAAACACAAACGATGTCGCCTCGGCTTAAAGTGTAGTAAGTCGAGATGAGATCCTTGATTGTAAAAATATGGATCGAATCATGGAAACCCACGTCCATGATACCTGTTGCTAGACAACAAATTCTTCAAAATTGACGTCATATAATATGAGTGGAGTTGAGGAATTTGGGTTTAGATACTAGGAGTGTCCAGACTTAAGTCTGTACGGTGTTAATGATAAAATCAAACGACATACTCTCTTAAAGTATAAGAGTAACACCATAGCATGTAATTCATACCACATTTGCTAAAGAACCGCAAACAGGAAGCAAGTGAATAAATCCCTGCTTCATTGCTATGTGAGTACTAGAAAGGTTAACCCTTCATTAATGTCCTTTGACTTTGGCATTATCATGAAAATATGTTTCAATGTCTGCTACTTTAGCATTTTGTCCTATGATCACGATTGATGCGATCTAAAGGCATTATGTTAAGAAAGCGGTTGATACATATCAAAGTGATAAATGAGTGAAAGAAAGATTATTACCTGAAATATACACACCTATGCTGGTGTCTGAGACTGGTCCCTTATGATATCATTTTGTGATTTCATAAGTGTAGACATTATGCATATGAGAAAGACAATCTGCATTTTATACTAACTCAAAAGGGATTAGATTGGCCATGAGTAAAGTGTATATTGGTAAATCTAGGATATTCAGGCATTATATCAATATCAAGCTACACGACAGAGTTTTCTTGTGTCGATCTCTGTAAAAAGGAATTTTTAGTACAAAGTGCCCAAATGGAGACGTCATGCCCACGCGATCATGGCAAAACACCTAGTATGAAAGAAGTAAGAAAAAGAAACTTGACCTATCACATCTAATCCATCAAGTGTGAGTGGGAGATGTTGGAATTTATTAGTCCACCCTTGGTGGATTAGGGCTCAAGCCTAATTCAAGAGGAGCTTCATAGAGAGACATGGGTTATAAAGAGTCATAACCTTTGTGTTTTAAAGGTTATATTTATTCCTATATAATCGTACGTTTAAGGATTGCATTTATTCCTATGTAATTGTACGTACATTATATATATAAGGTGTGAGATTAAGGGAGAAGGCTAATGATTATATAATACACAATTCTCCCTCGAAAAATTTTTCTCATAAGAATATTATCTTCTCTTCCTCTCTTTGATATATTTACTGTGTAACATAATTGGGGTCCGCATCGGTGCTCTGGTTTCGTGTAAGTACTTCAATGATTCTATCGGATTCTAGGGATACCCAAAATTCTTACAATATACATAACCAATGACCTTACATCCTAATGGCATGGATGCTCCCGTATGAGTGGGAAGACGTGGGATCGATCGCTCTTGTATTCTCATATCATTAGTGCCTACCCCTCTTATTCAAAAAAAGAAAAGAAAAAGAAAATTATAAATATACACATGTATAGCTGAAATTATACATTATTTGTATACATATTACATGCATTACATTCCCCCGATTCAAAATGTAAGACTTAATCTGTAGTAAATTACACTATAAGCTATGTCCCACACTTAGAACTGGTGGTAGTATATATGTATCATCATAGTCATAATGATCACAAGTAAAAAAAAAAAAAAAAACCATGAGATCCAGCTATTGATAAATGCAAGACGAAGGAGATTGGGTCCAAGATATTGTATTTTTTGCTTGAAAAATCTCTAAAACAAGAATTTGTTTGAACATTTTTTTAACTAGCTGTTACGTACTTTACCAATTGAAACATAATGCACATATAAAGTGTATCGGAATTTAGGATTTATATATATATATATATAAGACAAGGAAATGGTGACATGAAATTTGAAACATGAATGTTCATAATTGCATATACTTACCATGACGTCGCAATGATATATGATGATAGTAAAAAATCGATATTTTAAATTTGCACTCGTTTTAATTTTAGTCTATCAAGTTTTAAATAATAGTTTTTGGTTCTTCAAGCGTCATTTCATTTAAAAATTACAATTAATCAATTATATTTGGAATAAATGGAAGTATATTTTTTCAATTTTCGGTGAAATGTTTAAGAGCATAGTACGTCCAATCCTTATTATAAAGACATTTCAACCACCTTAGTCAATTAGGTTATCTTCGAATTAAGAGTGAAACAATAAGTAAATAGCTTCTTTTCTTTTATTAATGTCAGTTTTTTTTAAAAAAAAAAAAAAAAAAAAAAAAAAAAAGCGGTAAACTCGTGGATTGGCAGGTTAGCTCGTGGAAGCGTCCAAGTTGGTCTGTTGGTGAGTTGGGTCAAAAAAAGCCTCTTCAAAATGGATTGGCAAAATTATTACCAACTCTAACTTGCCACTATTTAATAGGTTGAGCATGATTAATGGAGGTTGGGTCTAGTAGAAGGAGTTAATCCCTCATAATATAGAGAATCAAGGTTTGAATCCCGGTTAAAAAAAAGTGTCCACATTTAATGCCCAACAATGCCTTGGATATAATTGCTTTCAATAGAATGATACATATACTTAAATTAAAAAAAAAAAAAAAAAAGGTTGGGCACGTGAGTTCAATCCATATTATCCCTTACAGTTTCCTCTGCTGACTGTGCTCTGTGAAGCCCATAAGTCCTGTGTTAATTTCATACATGATTATAAAATATAAATTGAAAGCAAGCTTCTGTTTCTTGCGCCTTTTACTTTAGATAACCCGTAGGGCATTTTGGCTTGTTTACCATTCATTTTTTCTTTGTTTACTGATTCGCTTATTATGTTTTAAGCAAAGAAACTAGAGTAATTAAATTCTGTTATCGAATGTTTAAACTGGTTATTATCTCTAGCATGGAGAAACATGTCATGGAGAACAAAAGAAGGAGGATTATGGAAGATTGTACTTGATGTTGGGTTTATCTTTCATTTTATTTTGAATTTTTCAATTTTGAATGGTAGCTTGTAGTTGATTGCTTCACTGAAATATTGGAACATTATTCAAATTTGAATAGTGAATGGGAATTATTTTGTATTAGTTTATATCATTCTACACTGACACTACTAGAATTTAAGAAAGAGCCAAGGTAACTAGAGACCTAATATTTTAATTTATACTGGTCAATAAAGTCAGAGAATAACATTACGTCATACATGTGGCAATTTAAATAAAAAACACGAGAGGAATAACGTGACTTCATACATATGGCCATATATCCACCCAACTTCTCAGGCATGAAACAAAGAGGAAAAGATAAATATGGTACTCTACATACGTACGTAGGAATCAGAATCACATATGTATTAATATTTAATAGGTTGCTTGGCTAGGTGTTTATGCTATGAGTTCTTTTCCTTTTTGTATTTTTTTTTTTTTTTTTTACATTTCAGTCCTCATTTTCATATCTTGCTCTCTACATTTGACTTCACTTATGCCATCCATCTTGTTGAGCTGAGAGAGAGAAAGGGAGATCTGTCATAAATCATTTTACACAAATTAAATTTCACCTCAAGTTTAGTTATTAACATGAAAGTCAGTTGTTTTGATACTTGTTGATTAAACTGGGCACAGCTTTTACTGTGGTATCTGCCTAGTGCCAAAAATATCACTATACCATAACGAAATTGATATTGATAGTACCTTCACATTATTGATAAGAGAGAAATATAGGAAAATAGGGTTCAGAGGATGTAAAACGAGGACTTGCATATTAATCTCATGGAACTGTACATATATACAATGAGGGCGTTTGTTGCAAATATTTGGGGTGTTGCTAGTATATATCTTGCCCCAGATTGCTAATCCCGCTATATGTGGGTGGTATATTAAATAAATTAAAACATTAACAACATATCTAGAATATCGGAGCATATCAAAACTGATGGTCTCTTCTACATATCCCCTCAAGTTGGCGCATGTAGGTTGACAATGCCCAACTTGCCAATGATTGTCCGAAACCTGGCTCCCACAAGAGGTTTAGTAAAAACGTCGGCAAACAATGTTGTAGTGGAGTTCTTGTTCGGTTTAATGTCTTCACTTTGTACTCGTTCACGCATAAAGTAACAATCCATTTCAACACACTTTGTGCACTTAT
Organism: Inga laurina; assembly: GCA_963855925.1. Lineage (NCBI taxonomy): Eukaryota > Viridiplantae > Streptophyta > Magnoliopsida > Fabales > Fabaceae > Inga > Inga laurina. The sequence goes on along the minus strand of OY979702.1, from coordinate 21,390,017 downwards.
GGAAGACGGGGTTCACAGCAATATGCAGAGTTGCGTGGTTGCCACAAAATAATGTTGTAGGTTTTAATTGCTTTTCTCCGAGTTCATGCAACAACCATCTTATCCATGAGTTTTGCCATGGCATGATTCTCAGCCTCGGCATAAGATCAGGACACCACGCTCCACCATTTAGACCTCCATGAGATAAGAATTTCCGTCGTTAATTTGCGACGGCTTTGAGATGATACCAAAGGAATTTCTGTCACAAAGTGGAATTTAAAAAAAAAAAAACAATTTAATTGTGACAGAATTTCCGTCACAAATCCATCTCTAATTCCGTCACTAATTTGTGAAATAGCTTATTCCATATTTGCAATGAATTAGGAATAAAAATTCCGTCACTAATTTTCAAGATAGCCTATTCCATTTTTGAGATGGAATTGCAATCGATTTTCCGTCTCTAATTTGTGACAGTTAGTTTGTCACGGATTAACGACAAAATTCCTATCGCTAATCCGTCACAAACTTAATTTTGGTTTTTTTAAAATAATGTTGTAACGAAATTTCCGTCATAAACCCGTCTCTAATCTTTTTTTAATTTTTTCTTTCCAATTAAAATTTTTTTGTTATTTTGAATTTAACTACAAGTTAACCTTAATAATGGTTAAAGAACTGAAAGTAGAATTAAATGGATTGCAAATAATAACAAATTCAAACAAAATTATAAAATGATAGTAAGTTAACAACCACAAAGTAACAAAAGTACTCAAGTAAAATGTATGTGTCAAACAAACCACACAAATGTTTAATGTAGTCAAACAACCTAGTAAACTTCCTATCTTATGGTGTGCTATCATCGTGACAGCCCCAGAGAGTTTTTGCTCAAGTGCTTCCAACCTAGTCAGAAACGTATAGACCAATCAGATCAAAGGAAAAACACTTTTATACGGGTCTAGAGACACCAAATAAAACTTAATATGTGACAACAAAAATTCCAACATGAATTATAGGCTGTTTGTCACAATTGCTTGAACTTGCAAAAATATTAACACATAACATAAATGAAATCAACATCTAAAATCTATATTAACCCATTTGCATAATGCAAAATACAACAGTATGTACACATGTACCTTTTTTGTCTGGTCTCCTCTTCCTTTTCTGTTAATTCTCCAGCTATATTGACACCACTCTGCTCCAAACTTATTGGTAACTATGGTCTCACAAAAATCGCAACAAGTAGACCTACTACCAAAGAGTCGTTGAGAAATTTCACATTTTAATGTTTAATTGAACTAAAGAATAAGTTCATGTGTGCAATATTGCAGAGGTAGGAATTACAATCAGATACTAGGTCCCAAAAAACACAAAGAATACTAGTGTATCACTTAATGTGGCCTTCATTTTCATGTGTGGCAGCGTAAAAACTCCACACATATGCCTTTTTAATACTACACAATTTATCTTTCACCAATACCAATTTAACATGTCAATACCTTTTCTCAGGCAGCCACATTATCAAATGCTCGAGTGTAGAACTAAGAATGAGCACTCAATGGCTAGCACCGATCATGCACTCAATAAAAATATGATAGCGACCTACGCTATCTTTTCATTTACTCCAGGAGAGGGAAACGGGCGAGAGAAGAGTAAACTTAATTTCTTTGATTTTTTAATAAATGGAATACTCCATCAGTCAAGTTTGTTGCATTATTTTAGGCTAGATTTCAGAATTGTTAGTCAGTTGCTAGATTTCAGGGTTGCTAGTATCTCGTATTTCAAAATTCTGTTATTTTCCTTTTGTAAGTTGCCATTATAAATGGGCTACTCAGATTATCAATAAATCATCGAATTCCAGGAAATACCTTGGATAGGAGATTCTCCTAGGGCTGCTTTAGAGGGGTTGTGAGATTCTTACTTCCTCTTTAATTCAGATTTTCTTTCCTATATTATTCTTTCATTCACTAGTTCCCCTCTGAACCGGCATCTATCAAAATACTAGTAGATCAAGCACTTAGAGCATACTGAAATGGATTTTGAAGGCATATGCTCAGTCAAGTTTGAAGTTCAGAGAGAGAGAATGAGCACTCAACGGCTACCAACGCACCAACATATTTGGAATAAGAATTTTCAATTCAAAATCTGGCACAACTAGAAGAAGATTTGGCATATTTGGAAGAATTTTTTGGGCTCAAATATGGATAGTTACAAATTCCAGCCACAAATCAATTTAGCCCAAGAGTCAGTGAGTAGTTCAGCTGTGAAAAATTAAATCTTCTCAAGAACATATGCAACATATAACATACCAGATTTGAAGAAAAATAAGCATAATTCCAATCAGCAATGACTTATATGGCTCTTCAGTTATGTGGCTCTAACTAATGCATGAAATAGATCAAAGTTCAATTTCCTTACACCACAACAATGCAATCTTTAGCAATGAAAGCAACAGCAAGCAAATTGGCTATGGTTTGCAAAAATTCATTGAAAGATTATGCTAGAACACCCAAAGAGTCAGCAATTGGATGTAGTATTGGGAATGCGGGCTGGCACGCGGGTTGCAGGCCAGCCCGCGCGGGCTGGAATCTTTGGCGGGGCGGTCTAGCTTTTGCCAGCCCAAGCCCGCTTAGGCGGGGTGCTTCTTTTTTTAAATTTCGTTTTTTTAAAAAAGATTTACTCTCTTTCTCTTTCACCCGCTCATATCACACGTCATTTTTTTTATACATTTGTATTATGAAGTCAATTTTATTCTTACTTTCCTTTTTTTTCATCTACTCACATAACAAAAACATATAAAAACATCTCTTTTAAATTTAATAATAATAGAATAAATAAATATAATATGAAAATAAAAATGTCAAATAAAAAATATGAGGAATTAATTAAACACGGCATCAAATGAAAGGTAATAATAAGGGTATTTGAATTTATTTTATTTAAAAAAACCAAAAAACTAAAAAAAAAAAAAAAAAAAAAAAAAAAGCAGGCCAGCCCGTTTAAGGTTTTTTTGGGGCTCTAATTGGATGTATTCAGTATGCAAAGTCAAGTACCGAGAAAATCCAGCAAAAAACTTGATGCAAATATCAACAAGAATTTCAGTGAATAAAGCTTCCCATAGATTCAATTGTTAAGCCAAAGAACAGCATTAATGCCCTCTCTATCAGCAATTCACAAGTGCACCACAAAGCAGCAACCAGAACAGCGAAAATGTACCATGAACTCACCCTTAAAAGGTTTAACAAGCTGCTACAGCAAAATTAGTTAAAGCCCAATAATCTGAATATTCAATTGATCTTTAACTAAATTTTGATAGCTTGATGATTAAGTCCCAATCAATGATAGCAAAATGGTTCAAATTCAACAATAGTGCAGTCAAATTCTCAGCAAGACAAATTCACTATTGGATAAAAAAAATTCATATATGAATTAACCCACATCAGATTGTAGTAACAGATTCAAGACAATGAACTTTTCTCAACAAAATTTCAAAAATGCAGCAAAGTTTCAGAGAATTAGAGAAAGAATTCAGTGGCAGCATTCAACTTGATGGTGAATTATCAATTAATGACAACAATCCAATTGTTACGACAGATTTCGAATGCACATGCACCCTTCAGATCAGCTTCTGCAATAAAACTTTCAGCAAAGCACACACAGTTATCATGAAACTTTCAAGGTTGATACCAGTCAGATTCACAGAAAACTAAACTTGCTATATCAGCTACAAAATATCAACTAGCACAATAATCAAGTTTTACAATGTAGGTCTAAAATTTCAGTAGCAAAAGAGTCCAAAATGTCAGCTTTTTAATTCCCAAATTCCTTGTCACAACATAAGTCAAGTGACAGCCAAATTCTCTTCAAACAGCTTACCCACCACAGAGCAAGAAGAAATAATCAAGGCAGATTTATTTTTGGGTTTTTTTTTTTTGAAGAAAATTCTAACAGAAAAGGGCAAATATTTCTGTTTTTTAGGAAAGGATTTGTGATTGAAAAAAAATCTTGGAGAGTTCAACTGGAAACCCAAACTAAAATCACACGTCCCAGGTGGATTAAATGCCTCAATGGACTAGGATAGGCAACATTGATTTAAGAAACCCAAATCAGATTTCTTTACCAATCAAAATCAGTTTATGCATACCAATTGGGTAATGAACAGCAGCAAGAGTTCTGATGCACTAAAGATGCAAGATTCCAATATAATACACCATGACCATGTATGCCATTCATTCAACAATCCAAGTCACGAAAATGCACAGCAACTAATGTAGTTAAAATTTTGTAAACGTAAGCTAGCCTGACCTTCTCGGCACGAGCATTGCACATATTCACGGAATCTTTCACGATGGCGACGACAAGGTTAACCAAACAAGATATCCGATATTTGCAATCCTTCAACTGCTTCAGTTTTCTTTGATTTCGTCTTTATTTTTTCCTCTCTTTCTATTGTGTTATCTCCCTATCCTTTTCTGACCCTTTCGACACCCAAATAAGTAGATCTCTGACATAGATCACCATTGTCTCATCCGATTTTGTCGAATAATTTTGCTATCTATGGCGGCGCTCCAACCTGAAATTAACAGAGAAAACACAAACAGAAAGATTAACTTGCCATGACAAGGATTGGGTGGAGTCGTGGAGACAATGAGAAGACTGGACGGCGGCGAATAAAAGGAACCTTGAGAAGAGGGTAGAAGACGAAGGGAACGGATATACCGCGATAGCGACGGCAAACGAGCTTGAAGGAGCGGAGAAGAGAAGTTGAAGAAGGCGGCACCGATTTGAAGTAGGGTTTGAAGCTTCAGAGTTTAGATGACATCCTGTCGAATAAAAGGGCAAATGGGTTTTTTTTTTTTTTAATTTTGCCAAGTAAATTAAATGGAGGGAATAAAATGTTAAATGAGTTAAATGAAGGGAAGCTGCAAAATTTTTTGAGTGAAAATAAGTTTATCTTTGTATTAGAGGAGAATATGTGAATCTTTTGAAAGAATAATAGTTTCTTATTAGGAAAAAAAAGAAAAAGAAGAATCATGATTTCTCACATACTAAATAATATATTTAAATTTTTATAAAAATAATATATTTAAATTTGCATTTTATAATATTTAAATTTAAAGACTAATTTCATGATGTAAGCATACTAAGAAATATAATCTGAATAACTTGTATACTAGATAAGGGTTTGTAAAGAACACTAGATAAGGGTTTGTAAAGAACATATACAATAGGTGTATCAAAAAAAAAAAAAAAAAAAAAGAACATATACAATAGGAGTATTAAAGAGCATTAAATGTGATAATTCTACATTCTAAATTAACTCCTATGATTATGCCTAATTGCATAATCAAATCTTCTTCTTTTTTTTTTTTCTTCAATTCATGATGCCCTTAGTTGGGTTAATCAAATCTAATCATATCATATCTTAACACAGGTCAAAAAAATTAAAAGCTAATCAGGAAACTTCTTAAATAGAAAAAGTAGAACTTCAATATAATAATTCAATAAAAATTAAATATTAATTTAACTTATCATGATATATCAAAAAATAAAAGAAATAAAACTTTCATTATCAATTCAACAGTAAACATTTAAAAATGATAAATTAATTCAGACCAAAAAATCGATAAATTAATCATCAATTCAAAATCAAATTAGTTGGATAGATTCTAATTCTTATTTCTTTATTCATTAAATATGTTTTAATTCATTTTTTACTAACTTATATTTAATTCATTAAATATGTTTTAATTATTTACGTGTTTTTATGTATTGTTTGAAATTGTAGAATGCATTATTACAATTTGTCACAAATTTTATATTTTATAAATAAATTCCTGTGCTTTGTATAAAACCAAGGTAATTAAACCCGGATCGGTCAATGAACCGGTCGGGGTACTTGGTCAAGGGTCAGTGGGTCAGACCAAAGCTAAACCGGGACCAAACCGGTGAGAAATGAAATATTTTAGACTTATAGTATGAAATTCTAAAGGAAAAATGTTTTTAAAAAATATATATATAAAATCTGACCCAAACCAGGTCACTGGACCGGACCGGTTTAGAGGCCGGGTCGCCGGTTTCCGATCCGGTTCGGCCAGGCCGGTCCGGGTTAGATAACCCTACATAAAACTCAAGAAGTAAGTTGTACTGTTTATACTTTATAAATTGTATCATGGGTTGTTAAGAATTTTAACGTTTATATATTAGTGTTCTTTGTTTCTATTTTTGTTTAATTTTTATTTATGGATTTCATAACTTTTATTTTGTTAAAGAAATCATATTGGTAAAACTAATAAATGAGTGTATGAATAAATTGATTAGCAGTCTAATAAATTTTTAAGAAAGTAGTACTACTACTACTATCTAGTTGTATTTTAAGTGCAATGAATGGTTATATTCAGAAAATTATTATAAATATATATATATATATATATATTAATCTAAAGATTTTCCTTTTTAAAATTCATTAGTCACTAACCTTATTATTATTTGCTTTGGCATATTGATTACCACACTGATCCTATTTATTTGCACTTGAAGAAACTAATGATAAAAAAGTTTTAAAAATTCAACGATCAATTCACTTGAATATACATGCCTTTACATCCATTTGACGATTTGTGGTTTATATTATATCTTATTCCATTAGCATATTATTCATTATATCTTTCTTCATTTATTATGTTAATTTTTAAAAGAGATTACTTCATATATTATTTCCTTGTTTATTTAGCTAATGCAAAGTCATATGATGAATCCGTTTTAATGATATACGAATGTGTTTCCTAAGAATTCATCTCCATGATGTCTCAACAAGTTTTAAATGATTATATTATCATTATTCTCTAAATGATGAAAATTTGAAATTTTCAAATTAGCGGTGCAAATAGTGACGGATTAGAGACAGAAATAATTATTAACAATCAATAGCAACGGAATTTAGAGACGGCATTTTTTCCGTCGCTAATTTTTGACAAAAATATGGAATAAATTATCTGCAAAATTAGTGACAGAATAGCAACAAAATTTGGTGATAGTTTTGAGATGGATCAGTGATGAAAATTAGAGTGATGAACATTAGAGACGGAATATTTTCCGTCACTAATCCATTCCTAAATGAATTTAGCGACGGAATAATTTCGTCTCTAAATCCCATCGTTATTCTGTCTCTAAAATTAGTGATAAATCTATTAACCGTTTAGAGATAGAATTATCGCAATTCCATCTCTAATTCTCTATTTTTGTTAGTGGTTATTGATGTTAAAGTAAGTTGTTTCAATACTTGGTATTAAACTAGGCACAACTTTTACCGTGGCATCTGCCTAGTGCAAAAATACTCACATCGCACCGAATTTGATATTGATAGTACCTTAACGTTATTCATAAATGAAAAAAACCAAGGTGCTTAAGTTTCTAAACGGTAATAAAGCATGAATGCAACTTATTAGGTAAGGGGGAATTTGGAATAGTTTATTTTTAGATAATAATTATTTATTATGTAAATCGAGATAAAACTCATTTCATATACTTACATTTATATCATAAATCACGATTTATAAATATTTATAAATCAAAAATAAATTATCTCAAATGTTTCCATATAGCATAATATATATATGTCCAAAAGTTATACAAAAGGCTTAGCTGTCATGACAGTTAAAAAGGGCATGGTTGCTGTCAATCTTAAATGTTGTGCTAATGATGATGACAATTGGCATGGGACGAAAGCTAGTTTTTCACGTATCTCTCTGCAAGTTATTGGAAGTATATTGGAATTAGATGGATATATGGTCACATACGATTAAAACCTATTTAACTGTTTTAATTATATTAAGGATATTAGTTAGATTAATTAATATAATATAACCTTTTTCTCCCCAAAACAGCCTTATAATTTTTCTTAGGGTTAAGGTGTTATTTTAATCTAGAAGTTTTCACCAAAAGTATAATTTTGCCTTGAAAGTTTTTTGTGAGGCAATTTTTCTCCGGAAATGTTAAAAATTGAGCAATTTTGTCTTGGTCATTATCCTAGTTAATTTTAACAGTTAGTTAATCAAATATGCTAAGCTGACAGCTCACATATCCCACAGAACTTGCATACAAATGAAAGATTTCAAAAGAACTTTGGGTCGTATTTTGTCTAGCTTAGAACATCAATGCAATTTTCCCATGCAAAAAGAGAGAGGGGGGGCAGGAAAAGATCATAAAAGCATTTAATTAATTAATTAATTAATTAATTAAGACATTTTTAGGGCCCGTTTGGATTAGTGGTAGTAGAAGGGATTTTTTTTAAATCTGATTTTTACAAATTTAAGATAAAACAAAAATTAGATTGTAGATGTGATTTATGATTGGATTGATAGTGATAGAAGTTGCTTTTTTTCAAACTAAAATTGGTTTAGATGATTATTTAAAGAGCAAGTTTAGATGAAAAATTACTGAAAATGACATGAATTTACAGAGTATTGGTATTCTATGTGTATAAAAAATTATCAAGTCATTCTTACCAATTAAATTTTTAATAAGAGAATTTTCCTTAATTTTTCCTCAAATTTATTATTTACTTTTTTACCTTTTGAATACATTTATAAATAAAAAATTATTGGGCTCATTAGAATAATTTTATGTTTTTTTATAGGTGTCATTTTCTCATTCCATGATGCACCTAAAAGCATCAATTCCTAGCTTTTGATGTACCGTGACTTTTGATGTAAAAGCACATTAACCTTCATCGGAAAGCCAAACGGTTAATATTTCCTTCATTGTGATTTTTATATTCTTTATGGGCACTCGTCTTATCTTTTCTTCTCTCCTCCCCTTCACGTGAGCACACAAGGGCAAACTATTTGAGTCAATTTTTTTAGTCAAACATCACCTCTGAAAAAATCGTTCCGCATATCGCACTTCAAATATTTTTTTCTTCATACAATTGCGTCAAGTTGAATTTTAAAAATTGTATTTGTGTTTTTTTTATTTTTAAAAATAAAAAGAACTTAGAAGAAACAAAAATAAAATCAATATAAATTACCAAGTGCGATCATATGACATGAAGTAAAATGGGAAAATAGAATTTAATATATAGTCAAAAAAATATTACTTAGATTGCATTTAAATAAGGAAGGTAAATTTTAGTAGAGAATATAAAAATATATTTTAGAAGAAATGGTACAATTTTCCAAAAATTGATTTGAATTAGTTTTGGTACTTCAGTGATAGCAATTTTTACAGTAAAATTTGTGATCCTATCTATTAAAAAACATACCCCCTTCCCTTCCCTTTTATATTAAAAAAAAAAAAATTTCATTTTACCCTTAAAAATATTATGTTATTTTTTAAATTATGTGCGTGTGTGTATGAGTATATGTGTTTGGAAGTATAGATTTTTATGTTAGACAATCAAAATAATCATGACAAACATATATACATATTGTAAATATTACAATTCTAGGTGAGGATTTTGACGTTAAAAGGGAAAAGGATAGCACCCAAAATCTTCTTTATATACTTTTTTATTACTTTAATTATTAAATAATAAATAAAATAAACATTATAAAATTGAGTTGATATTTTGATAGGAAAGGTACTTGAATTATTGGTTAAACATCATTTTTTGTTTGGAATATGCCATTTTAGCATTGTGCTTCTTTTTTTTATTTAATCCTTATTTTTCTTAAAAATCCGTACAAGTACAGAGCATTCACTCATTAAGAGAATTCAAATCACATTAATAAAAATAGTTGTTCAAACTACAGATAATCACCGAATATGTACTTCAAAGATTTTGGGCCGGCTACTTAAATAAATAAAATAAACAATAGTGTCGCCACACTCCAAAAACTAATGCCATTAGACAAGATTTAATGGTCTTGTGACTTTTACCTCATTGTCAAAGTTCATTATTACTTTTATATCTATGAAAAATATTTAGTGTTGGACGCATTTTGAGCAAAAGCCCATGTATATTTTTGTATCTTAACTTTTTTTTTTTGTATCTTAACTTTTTGTATTAAAAAAAAAACTTCACACTGCCCCTCTTAATTCCTGCCAATATTCCCCTATCTCTTCTCTCACCATGCCCCTCTTTCTCTTCCCCTCCCTCAGATCTCACCTGCTTTTTCTGATCACAATGGTCACATCGTCCTCCTCTCCCTCCCTCCTTATTTTTTATTCTCTCTCTTCTTATCTTCCTTCCTCACAGTCTTACCCCACAAATCCCACACACATAAGTCATAAGTGCAACTTACTAAACAGAATTCTAAATCTGGAGGATCAAGTTGAACAACCTCCTTTGGCTATAGCTGCTGCAAAAGAAGAGGCTTGTGAAACTAAAGATAAAGAAGAAGAGAATGAGAATGAGGATGAAAACCCACCCCCGACACTACCTTTGAGGGCGAAAAGTGAAGATCGAGGTTATGTTATTAGTTTTTAATTATGTTTTTATAGTGTGTTTAGTGTTCTGTCTTTTTAATTGTACTTTTACAGTATGTTTAGTGTTCTGGCTTTTTTGTGTGAGTTAGAGAATATTCAGAAACTCTTGTGTCTCTCTTCTCTCTCTCTCGGTTCCCTTCTCTCCCTTCTGTCTAGACTCTCTCCTCTCATCTCTTTCTACCTATATTTCCTATTTCTTCTACATGGTTCTATCAACAATTACAGAACTATAACAGAATAAAGCATACACAAATAGAAAGCATCAACTGTGGAGGAAAATAAGGAAATTACAAGACCCACACGAACCCCAGCATAAAGGTTGATTCTTTAAAAGGATGGAATTGAGATTCTGACTCATACAAGCTTTGATACCACGTTCTATTACCAAGCTCTGATACCGTATACTGATACCAACCTCTGCACCAAACAAAGATCTAAGTATGCAGCTGATTCTCAATGAGTATGAGAGCCCGCTCAAATCTAGTGATATTCACAGTAATACGAAAATAATCGTAGTCATCATCTAAGCAAGATGGATTATAATTTCACAAACATACTTTCTTGATAAAAATGGTTGATATAGTAGTCCGTTTATTCATTACCCTCCAACACTGCTTGATGTTTTTTGAACATCTTCTTGTCTTTGTCAAATGTCAGACTTTAATACAAGTAATTGAAATAATAGAGCTTTTGTTCTTCTAACCCTTATAGCCTTTTATCCCCATAAGAAAAGGGACAATGAAACTATTCGTAGGGCAAATAAGTCCTCACATTTCTCACTTTAGGTTGTAGGAATTTAGCAAACATAGCACATTTTCATGCAGTGGCTAATCTATCATTAATTATTCAAAATGTCAACAATGACATATTCAAAACGGTTAAGAAGAGTTTTCATTAGGTCATAATATAATATTTTTATGCATTTCATTTGACTTACTCTATCATTCCATTTTCCTCTTCTTCAATCTTAATATGAAAGTGAGACTCAAACTCGTGCATGCTCTGATACCAACTTCTGATACAATACACTTAGAAAGAAATATATTTTCAAAATTAAATTTTCATATACATAAGCACAACAATCACATATTACGAAGAGAAAATAGTTTTAACATAATCAAAATGAACTAGTAACTATATATAACACATGACAGTTAGGAACAAATCACACGAGTAGGAACAAGAATAGAGCAGAGACGAATACAAAGCCTCAAACCTGTGGAGGAAATGATGTGTCCCACACGTACCCCACCTAAAGGTAATTTATTTAAAAGGATGGAAGTGATATTCGAACTCGTGCAAGCTCTGATACCACATTCTGATACCAAGCTCTGATACTTAATACTAATACCGAATATTGTACCAAGCAAAGATTTGAATATGCAGCTGATTCTTAGTGAGTATGAGAGCACACTCAAACATTTGTATAAAGAACAAAGGATATTACAAAAGTTATATTGTAAAAATTAGAACCAACAGCTGCCAAAATAGCAACTAAGAAACTTAATAAATGCATCATTGATATTCCATCTAGAATGTCTAAAAGTAATATCTCACCAAGAAAGTAACTTTAGAGCTAATTTAGCTTCTAGACTGAAGAAACATGTTAGGACAAGCTTATTACCGTTTTAGTAATGACAAAAGAAACAGTCAACAACGAACCCATTATCTAGATTTTTTTTAGAGGGATGGTATCAAACAACATAATTTTCTATCTTATGGCTGAGCCATATTGATGGCTTTACATATTTCAAAGGTTTTAACAATTGTATACGATCTAAGAAAGGAACCTGCAAACTTATTCTAGGTTATAGTATGCAAACCTGGCGTCATATGTAGGGGAAAAAAAGGTAATCTTTAATAATAAATCAGAAAATAAAGGTAGAAAATTGTGGATGGAGAAAGACTCTACCTGGTGCAGTGATGCTAAGGAGATTGAAATCTCCCATTCATTTCCATAAGTTAACCTCCTAACATCACATTAAATTGAAATTAGAATTTCCAAAATAATCTATCATGTTGATAACTATCAAAAGATTAAGACCCTCTTACAAACCTACATGAATGAATTTGATTGGTCTATTTTTGGCTCATGAGGGGTGATGTTTTCCTTTCAAATTCTGCAACACTTTCTTTAAAGTGTATCATACAACAAAAGAATCCACATTTGTAACCTTAATATTGAAGGGTACATTTTATTAATATTTCAAGCAAAGAATAAAATGCTGAAAAAGATTATCGAAAGAGGAAAGTATTTTGATGTGCGAAGGATTGAATTGACCATAAAAAAATCTTAAGTTTATCAAACCAGTGCAAAATTCTAATACTAATTCAAACTTTTGGCAGATTTTTTCTCCAAAACAATTGAGTAGTTCAGTTTCAAGACCAATAAATTCATTTTCAATCCAGGATACATTTATTCCACCTACCAGATTAAAAATCAGAGGTTGCAAGAAATTGCTAGAACAACATAATCCAAATTGATATAATGTAGAAAGCGATAGAATACCTATATCTGAGTATTGTTGAAGCGTAAGGAGGTGAAGAAAGCAGCAGAGAGAGGTTTTCTTTCAAAAATGAGCTTGGGTTTGATGATCCTATGCATTTTCTTCTTTGGGATTTCTTAGAGGTGGTAGGGTTTTGAGAAGCAAAAGAAGCCGAAGATGGAGCAGAGAGAGGTGAGATGAACTGACCAAGGGGATGGGATTTGAATTTTGAAACCCTAACCTGGAGAGCAGTACTAAGAGAAATGAATAGTAAAATGAGTCTAAGCCAAGAATTAATGTACTTTTGGATTAGTTTTGGACTTACGAGATAAGCATGGGGGATTATGCTATTCCTGTGTGTTCACCGAATTATGCAAAAAAAGTTTGAAAAATATGAAAATAAGATAAGGACTTGACAAAGAGCATCATGGTGATTTCCAGTACTGTGTATGGTATACATCTTAGCCTAAAAATTTATCAGGTTATTCTCGCCAACAAAAATTTCAATGAAGAATTTTCCCCCCCAATTTTACTTATTTTTGGATAAAATATAATTAATTATTATTTTTATTCTTTTTATCATTCACTCTTTCACCACTAAATTATTTAAAAAGTATGACATTTAGATGTATTTTTAATTTTAATACCGTAAATATTTTTTAGTATATATGGTGAAGTGTTTAGAGAGAGGAAGGCCGTTGACTTTTTTATTTGAGGGGCAAGGGGCAAGCAGATGAGAGAAGGGGAACATTATCCTTTTTCACGTAAAACGACGTCGCCTCAAGTAAAGGAGAGGCATGGGACCGGAATAGCCATGGAGAGAAGCCATGCGCCAAATATTGTTTTAGTGGTACCCAATGTTATAAAATATTTTTTTTGTTCATTATGTAGTATAAAATAATTTTTCAGGAGTACCCAGTATCTAATAAACTGCACCCTGAAGTATTTTTCCAGTAGCATTCCATATCTTAAACTAAATTTTAGTGCATCCAACACTCAATATCCCAAATTTATGGTGCTCATTGTCACTAGAAAAACATTTTAGAGGCTTCTCGTTGCAAGTAGAAAAATAATTTAGGGTGCTAAATGCAATAAAAATAAATTTAAGATATAAAGTGTCAGTGAAAAAGTAGTTCAAATTGCATCTTACCAGATACTGGGTGCTCCTAAAAAATTATTTTATACTACATAATGGACAAAAAAATATTTGAGAACATTAGGTACTACTAAAAAAAATACTTGAGGGGCTTCAATATTATTTAAAAAAAAAGGGTGAAACATCCTCCCAATTTACACCCTAAACAACACGGATTTGAGTATGGGAGAGGTAAAGGATGGGAATGTCAGGGAGAGAATCCGGATTCCAATATTTGAGGGGTTTCAATGTTACTTAAGAGGGAAAAACAAGATGAAACACCCTTCCAATTTACACCCAAGATTACACCGTTTTGAATACGGGAGAGGTTAAGGATGGGAATGTCACAGAGTGAATCCGGAGTCATGAATTTTAAGAGTAATGACAGGTCTGACCTTAAAGGACTAGATCTCCTAGCTAACTCAGGAATCATAACAAAAGCCTTTGCATTCCCAAGGACAGCCGGACCTTTACCTACCCTTTTCAAGATTCGCAATTTGGTCTCTCTATCCCCCCCCTCCTCGGATGGAAAAAAAAGCGTTTCTAGAATCAAAACCAAGATTTTAGAAAACTTTACCTAAACACTCTAATTTGAGTGTGGTTGGATTAGTTTTTGGAAAATAATTTATGAAGAAAAAGTAATAAAAATGATTTTAGAGAATAGATTCTGAATAGAATAAATTCTAAAGAAAAAAAAGTGATTTTGATAAAATGATAGTGTTTAAATATTATGATCAGAATTACTTTTTACACGATCAAATTACTAAAAAGGACATTAGCTTGTATGATAATTACATATAAAGGATAAAATTATATTTTATGTATTATTTAACATTAAATTTCATAACAAATACCAAAGATGAAATAAATTTATCTAAAAAATTTAAAATTATAACATTAATCAATTATGTAACATAAAAAAAATAAATCCAACATATATATATATTGTATAATAAAAAATCATTTATAAATAATAAGTATCTAACGAAACCACTATCGTTTCGATTATCCTTTGTACGCTAAACACCCACAACAAGACACCCCTAGTTTCTCTAAGCTCATCACAATATTTTGCTGCATCTCAATAAAAAAAAATAATGAAAATAGATATTCAAAAGGTGGATTTAAGATAAATTCATTATGCTATATCACTGTTAGCTTCTTTCTAGTTTCTTCTGTAACACCCTAAATTTTATATTCCCCACAAATATATTGTGATTAATTGAGAAATTCAATAAAATGGTGAATATTTAAAGTCAAAGTAATTAAATATTGAAAATTGAAAGTTGAATGATGTTTTCAGTGAAATCGCCTCTGAGGCAGTAAGTTTGTCATGTGGTTTTGGAAGAACAAATGATGAGCAAAAATTATGAAATTTTACAGGGTGAAATTAGACATCCTAAGCTTTAATTTTATAGGTCCAATGAATCAATTGAAGCTATGTACAAAAAGATATGAATTTTTGAAGTTAGCTCAGAAAATCTGGAAAGTTTCTAGAGCAATGGTCAAAGATTGAAAATTGGGGAATAATATGATCCCAGCTAGTAAAATTTCATATTTTTCCTTGAAACTAGACTCAATAAGGGTTTCATAGCCTTTGGAATCACTCTAAAACGATGTCTACAAATTTAGTTATGATTTTTCAAAGTTAAGGCAGAAAATCTGCCAGAATTGGCATTATTCTGAAAATTGAAAATAAAATGTGTTAGAAATTGATTAATGGAATTAAAATGTCAAGTGTTATGATTATATGAGGAGGGGATTAAATTATAATGGATTTGTATGAGCACATGTCAAATTGCATTAAAATAATGCTACATGGACAAATAATGATGAAATGGTATGCTACCTTGAGTGCAAGAATTGGTCTAGTTGGAAGAGTAATGGTTTAGTTGGAGCAAGAGGAAGGGGGAGCACGTTTTTTTTAAGGGTGTATGGGTGGAAACATGGAGGGAAGCATGGTGGTTGGTAAATGTCACCATGTCAACCCTTGATGAAATCAACGGAGTAGAATGAATGGAGAAAAATTTATGAAGCCTCATACTCTTTCTCTTGCCTTCATTTTCATCACTTGCAACAAGAAAGAAAAGAGAGAAAAGCTTAAGGAAAGTTCAAGCCAAGAGAGAAGGAAGAAGAGAAGGATTAAGGTAAGTGGAGATTTCTCAAGGTTTTTCTTTCTAATCTTCTATAAAACTCTTCTCTAATCTCTTCCTTTCCATAAACTCCATGGTTTAGCAAGCTTATCTTGAGATCACGAAGAGGGGGAGGAGGTGCCTAAAGTGAGAGGATCTAAGAAACCTAAGAAGTAACTACACCAAACTCAAATCTATACTTGTATGAAGTTGGTTTTGAAGTTTGTTGATAGTTTGGTGATTTTTGGTTGAGTTGTAAAATTGGAAAAGCTATAACCCTAAGGGGTTGTGCTATCCAAATTTCTTTGAATTATGATTAAGAAGTTTTTAAATGAGTTAATAAAGGATTAGAAGTGGAAAAGTACTAGTTTTGGAAGCTAAAACACAAAACTACATTTTTCCATTTTTCTTCAAGAATTTTCGGCCAGCACTGTTTCAGGGGGGTAGGAGATGGATTTTTATGAAATAAATGATTCTATTGGATTCAATGGGCAAAAATAGGTGGGGTTACAGTTGGTCACTTTTTCGGAAAATGCCGAAAAAGCATAATTACGAAAACGCCCATAAAACCCTAAATCGGGGTTGTCAATGTTATTTTCATAATATGATAGTGAATTTGGTGATTTCAAGCCCGGAAATGAATTCCTTGGGCGAAAATATGTCAAGATAGCCCTAGTCAAAATTTTGGTAAAACGTGCCATCAGATCGGATACGGTGGGCCCGGGTAGGGGTCCCGGGGGTATTTTGGGAAATTTTCACTATAGACTAATATAACCACAAGAAACACTATGGAAGAGTCTAAAATGATACTCGGATAGGTTATGACATATTTCTTGTACATTTAATATTTTAGGCCCGAGTCAGAGGGCGGACATGACATGTATTTCGAGACACATCTAAAAAGGGGTTTATAAAGTGTTGAGGTAGGAACATTAGCCTTCATACATCATGTCATAGTTATATGCTTGTGTGGATGCCAATGTTTGTAAATGCACTTTATTAATTTACATGAATTGCCTAGAGAGAGGCAGTTAGTACCGGTGTGCACTTACACTAGGAGTTGGCGGAAGACCAACCGGTGTAGATTGTGAGATTGTGCCCTACTCATGTATATATGATGATGATGTGTTTATTGTTCATTAATTGGTGCATACCTTGGCGCATGTTATATTTATTTTTCGCATTTTCTACGAACAATAACATGTTTCTACTGAGATTCTTCATAATCTCACCCTATTTGTTTAAATAAACATATCAGCGGGTGCCAGTGGGTCAAAAGGCAAAGGCATAGACGCTGCGAAGTAATTGACATGTGTCGCGAGGCAAGGACATGATTATGGTTATAATTAGTTTATGTTTAGATATTTTGGAGAATTATGTAAATATTAAGTTTCCACTGTATTTTATGTATTTCGTTGACGAATGGCGTGGGATTGTAAACGAATTTATTGTACTTTTTTGTATGCACATTGAATTCCGCCTTTATTACTCTTCGAATATTGAAATGGAAACGGGTGTTGACATCTTCCTTTCCCCTACAATGAATAATAATGGCATACCAGAACTTAACCAATGATTCCACAAACTGTACGCAAAAACCTTGTACACCTATAACATTGTGAAAGTGCAATTCCATTTTCTAATGTGCAAATTCTCTAAAAGAAAACAAAAATGTCAAAATTGCTAGCTACATTCATTGCAAGTTCCAAATACAAACGAGAGTAGAATAAAAAGTAAAGATGCATTCTAAAAATTTTTTATCACATTTATTATTCTCTATTTTAAGTAGAGAGTTCTCAGGGAGCGAAAATGACGAAGAGGAAAGAGACGCAAAGAAGTTGAAGTGAAAAGACAAATTTGGCATATTTGTTTTAACGATTAGATTGTTTATAAGCTGCTTTTCACGTAAATCGAGACACAACTCCTCTCACATACTTACCTCGTATACCGTAAATCATGATTGAAAAGCTGCTTTTAAGCATTTCCATCGCTAATCTAAACGAACAGTTAAAAGAGAGTGTTAGGGATAGAGGAAAGAGAAAATCACATGAAAATCATACAGGGAAAGGGAAAAAATTCAGTTTCTTCAAAACCATGGTTTTGGACAAAAAATTTCTTCTAGGCAAAACTATAAATGGCTGCTTTCCCGCCAAAACGGGCTTCTCATCCTCCCCATTGTTTACTTAAGCCTTCTTCTTCTTTTAGACTTTTGCCGCCATAAATATCTTCTCTTAGCTGCAGGAGAACCAGGCACAGACAGAGACAAAGATGAAGGGCATGTCCAAAGTGATAATGGGTGCTACTCTGATCATGGTGGTGACCCTTGCGGTTGTTCTACTGACTGAGCTATACTGCTCTCTCTTGCTCCGACCCCACCGCCATCTCAGAGCCTCCGCTGCTGCCTCGGCCTCCGCTGCCTCTGCCACCACAATCAGAACCAAAGCTTCACCTTCTTCACCCACCTCACACCCCCGGCACCATCTCTTCTTTAGCATTTAGTGGCGGTGGAGCAGCCTGACGCTGAAGAAAGATGACAATTGCTTTGTTTTTTTGCAGGCATGGCTTTGGTTCGTCTGCCCAAGTTTTTATGGGGACCAAAATGAGAAGAATTGAAAGAAAGGTAAAAACTTCGATTCCACCACTTACCCATTTCACATTTTAAAAACAGAAATATGCATATTGGATATTGCATGCTTGTTTCCGGGTTGTGGATGACCAAAAAACTTGTTTCTGTTAATGGGGTTGTAACTTGTAAGAGTGCACGTGAATTTGGAGGATGGGCCAGAAGAAAAATGTTGAAAATATATAGCAGATTTTGTTTCTTGTGATATTCATAGATCAAATTTAGCAACGATCTCTGTTTTTCAGGGACCTCGACTTCTGATTCCGATGCTCTCTTTATTGAAGCTTTTCTTTTTTAAAAAAAAAAAAAGAAAGAAAAGGAACAAAAACTGTGTATTCTGCTCTTCGATGTGGACGATTCCAGCTGTCTGCTTCAACCCCATTAGGCGAGAAGAAGCTTTATTTCTCTCATCAACGCTGCCTGTTATGTTCAGTCATTGTTATGTCCTGTACTGTTCTGTTTATGGCTATGGAATCCTTCTTTCACGAAATACAACAAGCAGGGAACGTATCATGATATCAATGTTCTTTTAATAAAAAAAAATTACAATCAGTAATTCCGTCAGTAATAAGCTTTTTTTTTTTTGGTAGTGTTAGGTTCTCACATTTTAATAGGATTACCAATATTAAGGAATTCATCTACCCCAAATTTTCATGTTGATTGTGGGAGTTATACTAAGAGGGTCATACTTTGAAGCATTGTTCGAGTGACATCTCAATGATTATACTCCTCCGGTCTTAAATGGAGGACTTAGTCTGAATTATATTACAAACTAGATCCTCCATTTAAGACCGGAGGTAATAGTATGTTGCGCTATTGCTCCTATATGATCACCTGCTCCCTCCTTTAATACGCATCTATTTCTTCATGTTAGTTGATTAAATTTTCCAAACTTATGAATACTTCATTTTTCACTAAACCAGAAATAGATAGGATTAATGTGTGCTTATGTTTGTGTTTTTGAAGAATTGAGTACAGTTGTGCGAATGTTGTTGCTGTTAGAATTGTTTGATGGAAATTGTGTACGTGCATTGAGCTCTTGATCTACTGTCCATTCTACCTCCTGAAAATTGAAAGTGGTCGTCACAATTGCCTACTCATACCCACTAGGAAGATCTCCAATGCTGGCTTCATCACATTTGATTTTGGACAAGCTTCTGTGACATGGTGAGTATTGTCCAGCAGTGATAGCTAGTTGGATTTTTGGCTTTCATCAATCATCTTGAACTTCTCATGAGTCTTTAAATATTTCACTACAAGGATCTTCCGTCTTGTATTAGTCTTAATGTTTCATTTTCACTGAACTTGTGTAAATGATCATGCTCCCTAGAAATCTCTCTAATGTTGTATGATTTTTGACAAGACACTTCATCATGGTCACTTTTATTCAGCAGTGAATGATACATGCCTTTTGGCTTTTATTTATACTTTGAACTTGTTACGCCGATAAAAAAAAAAAAAAAAAAAAAAAAGATTATTTGAACTTGTTACAATAGGCTTTAGATATTCCATTACACTGTCCTCCTGAATGGTCCCTTATTTGGCTATTCTGTCCTATATATATTAGTCTCTATGTTTCACTTTTCACTAAACTGATGTGAATTGATGTTATTAACGTGCATACGTTTTCTTAAACAATTGTGATGGAAGGGTGTTGTGTGAATGTGGTTTTTGATGATGCGTTATTAGTGATAGAAAAACATGCGAGGTAGACCAACACAGTCCGACATAAGGCATGTTTGGAATCACGATTTCTTAAAAAATAAGTCCTTATTATGCAAGCTAAGATAAAACTCCTCTCATATACTTACCTCGTATACTATGAATCACGATTTACAAACACGTATTGCCCAAAAATAAACTATTCCAAACGAGGACATAGTTGGTAGATAGTTTGAGATGTCCTAGTTCGAATTAGACTATGTGTATGGAAAAAGTTTTGTTAGAAGAAGGAAAACTCATTTTGAGGATCTCTATATCTCAATAGGATTTAATCACTGACTATCGGTTGGGGATATTAGCATACCCTCTCGTTTCTAATAAAAAAAATATTAAGGAAAGAATGCGTGCTAGTAGTAAACATGGCCCTTGATGAGAAATCCATGGGCTTGTTTCTGATAGCATTGCGGTGGCCACCTGAAAGCTTATGCTACCTTAATCCTTTAATCCTTTCTTGGATGTCTGAGGCCAAATCATAGACAATCGGACATTGTATAATGGCCTAGTGGGTAGACAAAGTTTTATGAGATATATTAGCAGTCCCATTTAAATTATTTATAACTTCTAAATTTAAAAAAAATCACTTGTTTGACATTTTCAATTCCTTAGTGCTTACGGGTCGCTTCTTATAACTTCTAAATATTTTGTGGCGTAGCCTTATACTACATCTGGACCTTAATTTAATTTTAAGCATCTAATCAATATCAATATACCATTTTTTATTTTCATAATCATTTTATAAAATACTCACAAACAATATACCAACATAAATAATAAGTGGAAAGTAGTTATTTCTCGCCAAATAAGAAGATAACAATATGTCACATGCTAATACCAACCATTCTCTATCAATCTACACAATTATATAATCACACATTAATAACTCATTGAGTTATTTGGGATAATTTTTTTTACAAATTTCTAGTTTTCAAATTAATAATTAATTAATGTTATTTTTAATATTATATATATATATATATATATATATTAACCAAAACACTTCAACCATATATTTACTTATACAGTTAAAGTCTATACTCTCCAAGTAAAGAAAAATTCTAAAACCTCCTGCAGACAATAACTAATCATTTTAACACAAATTTATATTTTCTCTAACAATTCAAATCACTCAATTAAGTCCTTGACAATTCCCAAATAGCTTCCTTTAACAAAAATCCCAAAATTCTAAAAATCTAAAATTCTATTAAACTTCCAACCCAAATTAATCATTTAACTCAAATTAAATTGTTGAAATATCATATGTACACAAAGACACACACCAAAAACCCTAAACTTTTTAAATACAAATTACATTTTTAAATTCTTAAGGCAATCAATAAATAAATCTAAACCCATTGAACTTGACTATTAAAATAGCTCTATCATCCTATGGTCATATTTTGTTAAAATTTAACACTTGCTCCAAACTCTAATATAAAAATTTACTCTAATCACTTCAAAAATATACTCATTAGAAAGAGCTAAATGAGTAGAATAATAATGATGAAGAGACTTTAGTAAATAGAAGTGATTTTACTTATCAAAAGGAACCCCAAAAATTGCCCAGAGAGAAGAAGAAAACGTCGCACTGTGCACTCCATCTCTGATTTACTCTCTGGCCGGGAATTGAATGACTCGGGGGGAGGGGGTTTGAATTTAAAACCCATTTTGCATGAGCATTAGTAGGGATGAGTAAAAATCTAGTGGTCCAGTCCAGTCTAGTCTTATCCGAGCTGGTCCGGTCTTGTCTGGTCTGGTCTGGTCCAAATAATCAATATAATGAAATTGGACCAGACTGACTGGTCGGGTTGGACCGGGTTCCAGACCAAGGAACCAAACCACCTAGACTAGTCCGGTCTGGTCCAGGTCAATTTCTTAAAAAATATTTTTATAATTTAGATGTTATTTTTTTTATTTAATATTGTTAGAGTTTTTTTAAGGATTTATAATCAAGTTTTATTTCTTATGATGATTTTTATATGATTATAGGTATTTTTATTATCTTAATTATATTTATCATGTTTAAATCTTTTTTCTCAACATATTTTTTTTTTTTATTGTTGTTGAATGTTGTTGGATATTCTTATAGATTTATGATGTTTTAATTTTTGGTGACATATTTTATATTATTATAGATATTTTTGTAGTCATAATTATGTTTAATAGGTTCAAATTTTGGCTTCTAAAAATGAAAAAATAAAAATAAAAAAAATATTAAATTTAGGTCTTGGACTAGTCCAACCAGACCCGGTCTGGTCCAGCCCAACCTCGGGTTGGTACTGGACCAGACTAGACCACAGACTACTTTGTGTAACCCGGGATCTTCTCAAGACCAGACCTCGGGTTGATGTCAAACCCAATCCGATCCGGTCCAGTCCATGCTCATCCCTAAGCATTAGTATTGATTTTTTTTATTTTTAAAAACTATAATGGACCACGATACACTTGGGCCCATTTTATTTATATTTATTTTTCATTATTTTCTCTTTTTCTAAAGCTTTTCTCCCCCTTATTTTTAATGGACCTTGGGCCTTTATTACTTTGTTTTAAATCATTTACCACCCGTTTCTTTTAACATTTCCAATAACAACAACAACAACAACAACAACAATCCTATTCTATTTTTGTTATTTTTTTCTTATATTATCACAAATTATACTTTGGATCAATTCTCTTTATTTAATTAAATTTTTCCTAAAATTATTTAAATTTTAAAAATAAAAATTAGGATGGTACATGTTACCTAGGGACAATTATAACTATTTATTCAACGGCATCCGTGCGCGGACTATTTCATAAGATAGTATTTATTTGCTTAAAATCAAAATCTTATTAAAAGGTATAAGATTTTTTTTAAGAGGATATTACACATAACCCAATGAAGCATGTGAAAATTTTGAAAGAAGTAACAAAATATGTGTAGTACATAATACCTACAAATTATCTGTCTGTGTTAAATTTTTTAGGGAAACTTGTAGTCAAGTCCCAAACAAAATAAAAAATATAAAAAAATGGTCCCTTAAAATCTCAAAATGAAAAAATGGTCCTAAGAACTTGTCAATTGTGTCCCTGATATTGTAAAAGACCCGCACCTGGAATTGTCAACTGGCCTATTTTTTCATTTTGAGATTTTAAGAGATCGCTTTTTCATTTTTCCTTTTGCCTGGGACTTGACTATAATTTTCCCAATTTTTTATAAATGAGATAACTACTCAACGTATACTTCAAAAAATTTAGTGTTATAACAATAAATCAGCGGTTTTTTTAGTGTTATCACAACGTACGGAATTATTTAGGAGAAGTTCCTTATAAAAAAATTATGTTTTGGACAAGTTTCGAACATTCTCAAATTTCGAATGAAAAATAGCACACAAATATAATTTTTCCAATCAGAAAAATTGCATAAATGTTTATAAATACTTTAAATGTAATTTTCAATCTAAAATTTATCCACAGGTAAATTTGCAAGAGAAGAGTGAAGATAGAAGACATAGTGGCATGGGGGGGGGGAAGACATGGAAAGAGCAGCAAAAGCATATACAAAAGGAAAGAAAAAAAAATTAAGATCATAATTAAATTTTGTGGTTGAGATTATTTTATAACAGACTGTTAAGACTTGATCACTTTTACTGAAAATAGTGTGTTTTGAGTGATGTCCCTTGCATCCTACTGCATGCCAAGATCTTATTCTCTGCTCGCTTCATTAACCTAAAATGGCCTTCTCTTGCTCTTCCCTTGAAACCAATCTTGCTACAGCCAAGCCGTTGGTTTCAAAGGCTGCCTCTGTCATCACCACCATAGTGCTTATCCGATCAGTGGTTTGAGACCTCTTGCCCAGGGAAATCCGAAACTATTTCTTTGGTGGTATCCGTGGAATCTTCAATCACTTCTCTTCCCAACTCACCATAGTGATTGATGAGTTTGATGGTCTCATTAGCAACCAAATCTACGACGCCGCGCTGCACACACTTACTTGGGCAAAAGAACATCTCTCCCTCCACTCGCAGAATCAAAGTTAACAAGCCCAATGATGCAGGAAAGGATTTGGAGATAACCGCGGAATACAACAAGGTCATTGTTAACATGTTCAATGGGGCATCAAATTTAAATGGGACTTTGTATGTAGGGGGACTCCGTCCAAAAGTTTCAGCAACCCTAGAGGCCAATCAGAAAGATCATTGGAGCTGAGATTTGACAAGAAAAACAAGGAGTTGGTGCTCACGTCATACATTCCCTTCATTATGCGAAAAGCAAAATTAATGACGCAAGAAACGAGGGCCCTGAGGATCGTTACACTGAATCACCAAGGCCTACACAATAGTCTGAAAGACGTGTGAATGCCAATGGACCTGGACCATCTGGCGACATTTGAGACTCTGACATTAGACCCAGACATTAAGAAATTCATTTTGGAGGATTTGGAGAGGTTTGTGAGGAGGAAAGAATATTACAGAAAGGTAGGCAAGGCATGGAAGAGAGGGTATTTATTGTATGGCCCTCCTGGGACAGGGAAATCAAGCTTGATCGGGGCCATTGCAAATTATTTACGTTTTGACATGTACGACTTGGAGCTGACGGCTTTTAATCGCAATTCAGAGCTACGGTAACTAATGATTGCTATGGCCAATAGGTCCATTATCGTCGTGGAAGACATTGACTGCACCATTGCATTCCAAAATCGTATGGCTGCTTCAAGTTCTTCACAACAACAGGTTAATTATATAATAATTTACATCTCTCTGTGCAATTTGGTCTATAACAAGTTGACTTGAGTTTTGTGATCGAGTCTTTGCTTTTGCACAAAAATAGAAGGTGGCTTGTCGGGGCTATTGAACTTCATCGACGGTCAGTGGTCAAGCTGTGGGGATGAGAGGATTATAGTGTTCACAACCAATCACAAAGAGAAGATTGACCCTAGCCTGGCATTGTTGCGTCCTGATCGTATGGATGTTCACATCCATATGTCAGATTGCACTCCTCCTGTGTTTAGGCAGCTTGCTTTTTGTTGGATTTTAGGTCTAAGTCCGTCATTGATGGGCCGGACTATTTGATTATGATATAATAAGTAGCCTAATTAAATAAGAATATAATCAGTATTAATTGCAGATTGGGGAATAATTCAGTAATAATTATGGATTTGTTAATTAAGAAACAAATCACCATAATTAGGAAATTAATCGAGAATTAATTAATTGTTGTCTTAGAAGACAAGAAGGAGTGCACACGTTTCCTAATTAGTGGCCTTCATAAATCATTATAAATAGAGTGTGCCTCCTCAATTACAATTCACTCCGCCATTGAGTTTTCTGGTAATTCTCTTCTCTCCTACCATCTTTCTGGTTCTAGTGATCTGCTGTGCAAATCACAATTAGGTTCTAATAGTCTAATAATTGTGTAAGCACAATTATGGAACATTAGAGCCTTGACCCGGATCCGAACATGGATTCGTCTCAGTACGCCAGTCCTCTCTCTCCTCTGTCCTCCATATTTTTTCTTACACTTTTAATTACCTTCAACTTCAACAGCACCCTCTTTTCCAACAAATCAAAGAAGCCATCCTTGCCACCCACTTGACTCCTGCTCAAGTGGCCGAGGAGCTCTTAGCTTGAAGATGAGGGGTAGTCATCTTCACTCTATCTTCAATACTTTCTGCATTTTCTTGAACAAAAAAAGATCGAGAATGAAGAGCTCTTCAATCTAAAAAGGAGGCCTCAAGCAAGAAAAGAGCACATCTGGCTTGCGTCTTTATCACTATTCTCTCCCTTGCTTAGCAGAGCACACGCGCTCGTTCCTCAAGAATCCATCGAAGCAGATCAAAGACGTTCTCAAAGATTCGCATTTTTATATTGTAAATTATTTGACTATTTGTTGCCAATTTTGTTTGCCGGCAAACTACACCAATCCCAGTAACTACAGTACCCACCAATTGCTTTTTTGAAATCCCGTTGATGCTTCTTGAAGTACAGTGGGTATCACATTCCCACTAACTAATGATGAGAACGTCATCAATCACTTCGGTCGGGTGTGTTTGATTTAACGATTGGATAAATGATTTATTTTTATTTAGATTTATAGAATCTTAAAATTGAAAAAAAGTTAGATTGGGTAAAATGATGAGTGTTTGGATTGGCGATTGGATAAGTAACTTATGTAAAAGTGAATTATGTTTGGTTTGGCTTTTATATAAGTGGCTTTTGTATTATTTAAGAGAAAAAATTGTAAAAATTATGAAAAATGAAAAAATGAAGGGATAATTGTGAAAAAAAAAAAACTTCATTGGCAACTTAATTGCCAAATGGGATTTGGGAAGATATTTACACACGAAGGGATTTTTCACAATTTTCTCAAAAATTAACTTTGAAAATTTTGTAATGGTACAATTTTAAATAAAATTATATCAAACTCTAATTTAAATTGGTACACTCCAAAAGTCCTTTCTATTGTGCACATCAAGCTTAAATTTTATAAATTATATCAAACTCTAATTTAAATATTAAATCCTAACTCATATTTTCACATAGCTCAAAATCTAACAAAATAAACCGATTAAAACCTTAATAATACCTCAAATAATCCAAATAAATTATTTAAACTAAATTTAATTGGTAAAAACACAATATAGAAACTAATTTATGACATGTTTATAAAAAAATTGATTATAAAATCATAAAACAACTAAATAATAAATCTAAATTGATTAAAATTAATTATTAATTATTCTCTATATTTCTACAGTCATATATTGATAAAACTCAAAACTTGCCTAAACTCTTATCTCAAAGTATCCTCCAATTAGCAGAAGATTACTATCCAAAGAAAGAGGAAATTATTTAGAACATTTTTCATAAAAGAATTTTTGCGATTAGAAATGATTTTGAATACTTTATTGATCCCCAAAGATCCTCAAAACAAAAATCATTACTTGAGGCTTATTTTAAAAAACCACACTTTGAGGCTTATTTAAAAGTAACTTAAAAGCTATTGAAAGCTATTGGTACAACGCCCAACCAAACACAAGAATCTTTTTTTTTTTTAAGTCAGCAACTGACTTAAAGGGGCCATAAGTAACTTAAATTGCCTCCCAACACCGAAACAAGCACACGCTTCATTACTCCCTTGTCTATGCTTTTTTTTTTTTTTTGGGTTTATGCAGATATTGATTAATGGATCTAAACTTACTTGTTTTTCAATGAATAGTGTATTACAAGTTTTTAAAAGTATAGTTGATTGATAGTTGATGATCAATGATAGTTAAGTGATAGAAAGATAAAGTACGGCTTATGAAATATGTCACCATCAGAAGTTAATCCAATAGTATATTGTTAATATTTTATTATAATGGCATAATGCAACCAATATCACCTATTTTCTACTCTAATATTGAGCTGCAGTATGTGTACCTTGTCAGATACGGATAGAGAGCAGTTATGAAATTCTTTGCAAAACATGTAATGAGGAAGCTAAAACTACATTGGAGGTAAACACTGATTGTTTCATCAAGAGCTTCTCCGTTTTGCAGTTGTCTTATGTTAATTATGTTCAGTTGTTTTCACAATTATACCAGACTTCTATTCTTCTCTTGGATTCCAAATTTCAAAGTCGTGTCTCAGAACCATATTTCTGTTTTAATGTATATGCTTCTTTCATGTCTTGAGCTAGCCATGGCCAAAAAATGGTTGGTAATTAACAAAATGTTTTTAGGCTTTTCAAGTTTTTAGTGGTTTGAATGTATATGTGCTATAAATGCTAACTGGTAATTGGAGTTGAGTATGTTGCTTGATGGAATACGTATTTAGTTTAAAGTTCTCGATCTATCTAAAACCATGTTTAGGGACTTGAAATTGGCTCTGCACAATATATAGTGTCAACTATAATGGACTTGAAAAACAGACTTAATTCTTCTCCCCAAAAACTCTCAATATATGAGTTAATAGTTTACTTTTTATGTTTTGAAATTTGTTATTTCTCTACCAACATGCAACAAGCTATTAATTAAAGTAATATTTGTGTTCTAATTTTTGAAGTATGATATCATGTGAAGCTAGGAGCATATTCATTGGCCAAAAAAGGAAAAAAGAAAAAAGAAAAGAAACTAGGAGCGTATTTTCTCTTTGATTCACGACTTTAATTTGTAGAAACTAACTTAACTACCAAATCATTTATCAAAATTTTACTCTCAATACACCACTCTTAATTAAAGGATCATATATTTATCAGGCATCTTGATATATGCTTTCTTGTGTTGGTGTTAAAACTTATTTTTACCTAATGCACACGTATCAAGGAAAACAATTAGATAGTTAATATCACAATTTTCTTAAAATTTTACCTTCGATATCGATCATTATTTTCTTTTTTATGTTTGTAGTGATTATGTTTTTCAGACAAGTAATTATACAAGTTAGACAAGCAAGCATGTTGGATATATTTATGATGGTGCGGTCAAAACAAGGTCATCTGGCCCACATGGGCTCAGGCCCATAAACCATTTTACACCTACTTTTGGGTTTTTCTCAAGCACACTCCTAATTGACCTGCTCAGGTCAGGTTCTAAAGCCTGAATTTTTTTTTATATCTTTTTTTTTTTGGTAAAACCACCCGGTAATCCGGCGCCAAATGGCAGCCGACTAATCCGGATTCGAAGGGTAGGAGTGCCGCCCACATAGGCGGGGTTGTCCCCTCTCCCAACAAGAGCGCTTCCCGGGAGTCGAACACACGTTCTCGTCCTTACGGGGGCTCAACCCACTGACCAGTTGAGCCAACTACTCGT
The DNA here is from genome assembly GCA_963855925.1 of Inga laurina. NCBI lineage: Eukaryota > Viridiplantae > Streptophyta > Magnoliopsida > Fabales > Fabaceae > Inga > Inga laurina. The sequence goes on along the minus strand of OY979702.1, from coordinate 21,360,748 downwards.
TGGTTTTTTTTATATCTTTTTAATTGTAAATAATTATCATAATACATATATGAACTCTAAAAGATAAAAAAAATAAATAATTAAGGGACTAAATTAAGTTATGGATTTTTAACTGAATAATACATATACGAAAATAAAATATAAACAAACAAGTATTGTACTCCATCCAGCCCTTATTATAAGCTTTAAATAAACAGTTTGCTTTAATCAAGAAAACAGTTAAAATTAGTTAAAATGCTAAATATGTATTATTTTTTTCAATTATGCCCTTATGTGTAAAGAGGATAAGTAAGAGAGAATAAGTGCAATAAATACTGTTAACAAAGGGTAACGTTGGGAGAATACAATAAAGGGTTAAGTAGCAAATTCACCCCCTGAAGCATGCATGAAGAAGCAATGTTGCACTTGAAGTTTTTTTTGTCTTAATGTTGTCACAGAAGTCTCAAAACGTAATAATATTTCCTTTCTTATTAACATAGTTATGTGTTTGACCGTTAACTTTTTTCTGTTTGACTAAAAAGATACACATGGCAAACCACCTCATCATCTAATCGACACCTCATAAATGAGGTGGCGTGGCTGTGTATCTTTTTAGTCAAACAAAAAAAAAGTTAATGGTCAAACTTAACTATGTGAACGGGAATGACAACATTACTACGTTTTGAGACTTTTAGCTCAACATTGAGATAAAATAAAAATAAAACTTTCAGGATAATATTACTTCTTCGTGTATATTTTCGAGGATTTACTACTTAACTCCATAATAAATGTTTAGATAAATATAAATTAATGCTTATATTTTGAGATACATCCATTTACAAATTTAAAGCGTATAACAAAAGAAGAAAGGGAGTACATCTTAAAATCCAACCATCCCCACTAAGTGGAACTCCAGTACAAACTTGCCTTAGGAAAATGAAGCTTTGAAGTAATGAAATTATGATCAACTGAAGCTATCACCTTGTTATAAGCCCAACTTGTAAAAATTCTTTTATCCTAAATATAAGTTCACCCTAAAAATTATTAATGACCAATTTTCAATATTACCCAATACCCACATTGAAAATATAGGTGAAAGAAAATATATAGCATCTTTTTTTTTTTTAAATAATCACATCTATTAAATAAAAAGATTGGACATCATGATTCTATATGGCATCTTTTTTCAATACTCATTATTAAATAAGAGCAAATTTAGAAAAATCAATCAATTAAAAACATTAAATGTCTCGACTTCTATTTTTTAGCATATGAGATTTGATCAAACTGGATTTATAATAAAGACAAAAGTGTTGTATGACATTGTCATAATTTACTCCCTTCGATCCTTTTTTTAGGAACAACTATCAAAATCACACATTTCAAAATGTTAGTTAAATTTAATTAAAAACAATTATAAGATATGTATTTTCATCCAATTATACCTTTATTATTTATAAAGAGATCACATAAAAAATAATGAGTAAAAACTTATTGTAAAGAAATAATGAATGTCATATATTTATTGGAGTAAAAATGGAAATATTAGTTTAGAATTTTAGACAAAAAGAATTTATTTATTATATTTAGAACCACCCCTATTAGAAAAATTGTTTCTTATAAAAAGGACCAGAGTTAGTACTCTTTGAAGTTTGAAGATCCTTTAGTTAAGAATGTGCTATGTTAATATAAGACTGTAGGTTGAGGCATGCATCAAACTAAGGTAAATGTGAGCTCAACCCATATTATGAACTATAACTAAGGAAAACATTTTATGCAAAAAAAAAAACATTAATTGCCTTAAAAAATGTTTAAGTTTCCTTAAGAATTGTGTCAGCCAAATAAGGGGGAGGGGCGCTTCCCTTAAAATAATTTAGAGCAAAATAAGGAATTAGAGCAACTAGCAACTGCCCTCTTCTCCCCTCCCCTCCCCTAAAAAACCTCGTATGAAATCAAACACAACGTAAATATTCGGTCAAAAACAAAAACACAATGTAACTAGTAAAATATTGGACTTTTAAAAAAGTGTCTTATAATATGAAATGAAATTAGTAAGATTTAAGAAATTTTATTTTTAATTATATTGCTTTATAATAGCAACCATTGTGAATAAATTTTTTTAGAAAAGTATACTTAATATTTTGCAAGGAGCAAAAAATCAGATCGGGCAATGAATCGGTCATGGAACAGTTTCAAGGGTTAATGGATCAAACGGGGTTTAACAGTGGTCGGACTGACCATATTAAAATATTATAATTTATTAGTGGCAATATATATGTATATATATATTGATATATTTTAAAACTTTTATAAATAAAAATGAAGATCTTTAGAAAAAAATGTTTAAAATATATTAGTATTAGTTATAATGCATATACTTATACAATGATATTTCCTTTCTTATAATTATTATATCTTTTTAAATAAATTTTTTAATTATCTTCTTCATTTTTTTAGATTTGTTCTTTCTTTACCTACTTTTCTCTTCATCTTGATCTTCAACCTTTCGTTTTCCCCTAAAAAATAGAGTGAGATAATAATTAGAAGAATAAAAAAATGAAACCGGTCCAACCATTTGAACCACCAGTTTCCCAAGGTTTTAACCGGTTCACGACCCAATGGGTGAACTAGACTGGACCACTAATCAGTTACCGGTTCAGCCGGCTGGTGCTGTCCGATTTTTTGTTCAATGATATTTTGATATAATGTCATAGTTTTATTGGAGTATTAATTTCTTTTGCTGACACTTCTCTGAAGTTTTGCATCTTTAATTTAAAAATAAACCAAAACAATCAATATAAGAATGTTTGTTAAAATTTAAAAATATTTTAAGATGTTAAATATTTTTTTCCGAATTATCATCATCATCATCAAAAGTTTTAAATTTTTAGTATAAAAAATTTTTAATAGTGAAAAAAGTTCTCACATTCTAAAAATGCTTGAAATCAACTTTCAATCAAAAAACTGTTATAAAAGTATATGTGGTAAGAAAGAAGATTGATAGAATTCAAAGAAAAGATTATAGAATTTCTAGAGAGAAGTTAGAGAGAAGTTCTCATTCAGTTCAATTGAAACAATCGATTACAGCCCTTTATATAGAGGCAGAAATCTAACCCTGGTTGTATGACCATGGTTATATGTAAATTACCATAGTTACTTTATATCGTCTTTATATCCTTGTCTTCTTTTGCTTTTGCTTTGTGTCAAGTCATCTTTATGTCAAGTTGACTGGAAGAGTAATATGAGTCAATGGACATCCACATATTTAATATTCATAACACTCCCCCTTGGATGTCCATTATGAATGTGCCTCATTAAAAACTTTAACTAGGAAAAACCCAGTGGGATAAAAACCTAGCCAAAGAAAAGAGTACATCATTCATTGATACACCATCGAGTGCTGCCTCATTAAAAACCTTTCTAGGAAAACCCAGTGGGACAAAACCTAGATAAGGGAAAAAGAGTACAGCGTGTATCGACTCCCCCTCTTGATAATATCAGTTGAAATCTTTGAATCTCCGAAGACCAATATCATGAACAAGTTTTTCAAAGATTGTACCTGGGAGTGACTTGGTGAATAAATCTGCTAGATTTTCATTTGAACTGATTTGCTGGATATCTATTTCACCATCCTTTTGAAGGTCGCGAGTGAAGAAGAATTTTGGTGAAATATGCTTCGTTCTATCGCCCTTGATATAGCCTTCTTTAAGTTGAGCGATACATGCAGCATTATCCTCATAGAGGATTGTTGGGATTATTTTGCCAGAAGATAAATGACAAGTTGTACGTATATGATGTATTACTGACCTCAACCACATACATTCTCGACTTGCTTCATGTATTGCTAGAATTTCTGCATGATTAGATGATGTGGCTGATATAGTCTGTTTCATAGATCGCCATGAAATAGCTGCACCTCCACATGTAAATAGATAGCCTGTTTGTGATTTACCATTATGTGGATCAGACAAAAATCCGGCATCTGCATACCCAACTAGTTCATGTTTGGATACATTTGAGTAGTATAACTCCATGTCTGTTGTACCTCTGAGATAACGAAAAATGTGCTTTATTCCATTCCAATGCCTTCGTGTTGGTGAAGAACTGTATCTTGCTAGTAAATTAACAGCAAATGATATATCAGGACGTGTGTGATTAGCAAGATACATTAGTGCTCCAATAGCACTAAGGTATGGTACTTCTGGACCAAGTAGTTCTTCATCACCTTCTTCACTGATTTCTCGGGGTCGGAATGGGTCTTTATCCACCTTCAAAGATCTTACAATCATTGGGGTACATAATGGATGAGATTTATCCATGTAAAATCGCTCTAGGACCTTCTTTGTATAAGTTTCTTGATATACAAAGATCCCTCTCTTGAAGTACTCGATCTGTAATCCAAGACAAAATTTTGTTCTTCCCAAGTCCTTCATTTCAAATTCTTTCTTCAAACAATTAATTGCCTTTTGAAGCTCTTCAGGAGTTCCAATGATGTTGATATCATCAACATAAACAGCAATTATAGCAAACTCATTATTAGATCTTTTCATAAAGATGCATGGGCATATCGGATCATTTTTGTATCCTTTTTTCAACAAATATTCATTAAGGCGATTATATCACATGCGCCCTGATTGCTTCAGGCCATACAGGGACTTATTTAACTTAACTGAGTATTGTTCTCGAGAATTTGAATTGGATGCTTCTGGCATCTTAAGTCCTTCAGGGATTTTCATATAAATATCACTATCAAGTGATCCATATAAATAGGCAGTCACAACATCCATTAGATGTAAATCAAGTCCTGCATTTACCGCTAGACTGATTAAATAACGAAAAGTAGTCGCATCCACTACTGGTGAATACGTTTCTTCAAAATCAATGCCAGGTCTTTGTGTAAAACCTTGGGCTACTAGACGTGCCTTATATCTAGTTATTTTGCCCTTTTCATTTCTTTTTCGTACAAAGACCCATTTGCATCCAACTGGTTTTACATCTTCAGGTGTAAGGACTACAGGTCCAAGTGCGTGTTTGTTTAAGCTTTTTGCACAGTAAAAACGCACTTATTACGCAAGCCGAGAAAAAACTCCTCTCACATACTTACCTTGTATATCGTGAATCACGAATTATAAGCTCGTTTTGGACAAAAATAAGCCATTCCAAACACACACCAAATACTTTTCGTTTTGCCAATGATTTTAATTCTGCATTAATGGCATCTTTCCATAGGGGCCAGTCTTTTCTTTGTTGGCTCTCACTAATGGATTTTGGCTCATGATCCTCATTATCATTCATTACATCATATGCTATATGATAAGCAAAGATGTTATCAACGTTGATTTCATTTCTATCCCATCGGATTCCATTCATAACATAATTTATTGAGATCTCATTGTTTTCACATATATCAGGTACCTGGGTCTCTTCTGGGACTACAACATTCTCTTATGGAGATAATATCTCTTCAGGAGATGGCTCTTCTGGAGCTACTAATTTTTCTTCATTATCCTCGACTTGACCATCTAAATTCTTTGCTCCTTTTCTTTTTCGAGGATTTTTATCTTTGGAACCGATGGGCCTGCCACGCTTCAGGCGTGCTTTATATTCATTCATAGCAGGTTGTCCTTCAGGGACATCAATTTTAATAGGAGCATTAGCAGCTGGGACATGTGACTTTGTCACTTTCTTTGGGTCAGTAAATGCTTCTGGCATTTGATTAGCTAAATTCTGTAAATGAATTATCTTTTGAACTTCAAGTTCACATTGTTTTGTACGAGGATCAAAATGAGCCAATGATAATTCATTCCAACTAATTTCTTTACCCAGCTGCTTGTTTTCTCCCCCTAATGTTGGGAAAAATGATTCATCAAAATGACAATCGGCAAATCGTGCCGTAAATAAATCTCCTGTAGATGGTTCTAAAAATTTTATAATTGATGGAGATTCATACCCAACATATATTCCCATCTTTCTTTGTGGGCCCATCTTAGTGCGTTGTGGTAGTGCTACAGGCACATATACCGCACACCCGAAAGTTCTTATGTGAGAAATATTAGGTTCCTGACCAAAAACCATTTGTAAAGGGGAAACCTTTAAATAACTTGTTGGCCTAATGCGAATTAATATTGCTGCATGCAAAATGGCATGGCCCCAAGCAGAATTTGGTAGATTAGATTTCATAAGTAAAGGTCTTGCAATTAGTTGCAACCTTTTAACCAATGATTCTGCAAGTCCATTTTGCGTGTGAACATAAGCTACAGGATGTTCAACATCAATTCCAAGGGACATACAATATTCATTAAAAGCTTGTGATGTAAATTCACCAGCATTATCAAGACGAATTTTCTTGATAGGATAATCAGGGTAATGTGCTCTTAATCTAATGAATTGAGCAAGTAATCTCGCAAACGCCAGGTTGCGAGAAGATAATAAGCAAACATGCGACCATTTAGTTGATGCATCAATTAAAACCATATAGTACCTAAATGGTCCGCATGGTGGGTGTATTGGCCCACAAATATCTCCCTGTATCCGTTCTAGAAATGTGAGAGACTCACTTTCTACTTTGCTCGGTGAGGGGCGAATAATTAACTTTCCCTTGGAACATGCAGCACATGAGAAATCATGGGATTGTGGTATTTGTTTACACTTCAGGGTATGTCCACATGAATTCCCAATTATTTGTCGCATCATTATTGAACCGGGATGGCCTAACCGGTCATGCCAAACATTAAATTCATTAGTAAACTTCTGGTTTACATTATCAAACTGCTGGTTTGTATTAGCAAACTTCTGGTCTGCATTATTGAACTTCTGGTTCTGAATAGTATGTGTTTCAATTGTGCTTATACATGTGTAATACAAACCAGAAGAAAAAATAGGAAAACTTTCTAATATGCATTTTCTACCAGCAAGTATATTTGTAATAACAAGATATTCTTTATTATTTTTAGTTGTTGTTTCTAAATGATATCCATTTCTGCGGATATCTTTGAAACTCAGTAAGTTTCTTTTAGACTTGGTAGAATAAAATGCATTATCAATGCATAATTTTGTTCCTTCAGGTAACAAAATATTAGCTCTTTCGGAGCCTTCAATTAAATTTATACTACCAGATATAGTCTGAACATTGGCTTCTCGTATTACCAATGAAGAAAAATATTTATCATGTCTGAGTATGGTGTGGGTTGTTGCACTATCAACGAGACATAAATCTTCAGGATTGATGCCAATAGGATTCATTCTTCATAAAAACATAATTAAAATTAATATATCTGATAGAAACAACTTTAAATAAAATATAACGGTTAAAATTATATTAAGAAATCTGTAATATCCAAATAGTTATTATCTATATCACCATACTCAGAATTTTCGCCCTTTTTTGTTCTTATAAGTCTTTTCCCACTTCTGGTAGGAAATTTGAACCTCCATGATATCGACCACGACTACGCCCACGGCTGTAGCCACGCCCACATCCACGTCCATGTCCACGTCCACGGCCACAATAAAATTCATTAGTTACTACATTCACTTCAGGGAATGGAGTTGAGCCTGTTGGACGGGATTCATGATTTTTCAATAAAAGCTCATTATTTTGCTCAGCCATAAGGAGACAAGAAATTAACTCAGCATATTTCTTGAAACCTTTTTTCACAATATTGCTGCTGCAGGAGCAAATTGGATGCATAAAATGTGGAGAATGACTTTTCTAACATATCATCATCAGTAACATTTTATCCACATAATTTCAATTTAGAAGTAATTCTAAACATAGCTGAGTTATATTCGCTTATAGATTTAAAATCTTGCAAGCGCAAATGCATCCACTCAAAATGAGCTTTTGGAAGAATGATCATCTTCTGGTGATCATACCTCTCTTTCAAATTGTTCCAAAGGACAAGTGGGTCCATTACTGTCAAATATTCGAGTGACAACCAAGATAAATAATTTTTCCCAGTAATATCAAGAGCCACAATTTCAAGTTTTTCCAGGTTTGCCATTGTTCAAACTAATTAAAGAAATAAATGAAAATAATATAAAATGTAAATATGCAATATAATAACTGTAAATTCATAAAGACAATAAATAATTCATAAGGCAAGATAAGAAAATTAAAACATGTATGGCTTCGGGCCATTTAATTTCATGACTTCAGGCCATGTATGGCTTCGGGCCATTTAATCTCAAGATGAGGAATTAACTATTATCTTCAGGATAAAAGTTGTACATGACTTCTGGTCATACAATAAGATAAAAGATAAAAATATATATAGCTTCTGGCCATATAATAAGATAAAAGATAAAAATATATATAGCTTCTGGCCATATAATAAGATAAAATATATATAGCTTCTGGCTATATAATAAGATGAAAAATGTATATAGCTTCTGGCTATATAATAAGAATGGATATGGCTTCTGGCCATATTATAAGAAATTAAAACATTATGACTTCTGGTCATAATTTCAAGAATCATATGTGTATATGGCTTCTGGCCATAATAACAATAACAATAATAATAATAATATAAAAGAACTTGTATATAAAACAATAACGATCTCCAATCTTAACCATGGAACCCGATGTTATATAACAATCGGTAAAAGTATCTCTCTAATTCCATATAGTGGCTTAGATTATCCCAGATCTATAAATAAAACAGGATATATATATAATCATTAAAGAAACCATAAGAAGATCATACCTTCTATTAGAGCTTCGTGCTGATAACGTGTTATAAAAGTATATGTGGTAAGAAAGAAGATTGATAGAATTCAAAGAAAAGATTATAGAATTTCTAGAGAGAAGTTAGAGAGAAGTTCTCATTCAGTTCAATTGAAACAATCGATTACAGCCCTTTATATAGAGGCAGAAATCTAACCCTGGTTGTATGACCATGGTTATATGTAAATTACCATAGTTACTTTATATCGTCTTTATATCCTTGTCTTCTTTTGCTGTCTTTATATCCTTGTCTTCTTTTGCTTTTGCTTTGTGTCAAGTCATCTTTGTGTCAAGTTGACTGGAAGAGTAATATGAGTCAATGAACATCCACATATTTAATATTCATAACAAAAACAAATATATTGATGTTTTTGGGCTAAAGCAAATGATTTAAAATACAAAAGTCAAGATTGAATTGAAATTGAAGTATTCTCCACCCCTCAACTTGTTATTTGTTTTTGGGCTAATCATGCTACTATCGATCTTAATAAATTCAACAAATAGTAACTCGCTGTCTTTTTCAATAAGAAGGGACAAGTCTTGGTTGAAAATATTGAAATGTTCAAAAGCAATGATATGTCAAGGGTGATTAATCAGACAGCACTTTGTAGTTTGAAATTATGGTAGATTGGGGCAAAAACAAATAATAATCTCAATTATTACTTTTAGTCTTCAAGATGCTTAGAAGTGTTAAATAAGATAATGTTATCTCTTGTCGTTAAAAATAAATATTAATAGTGGATCAACGTTAATTTTTTTAACAAAATTGTCAACATGTTTTGAAATTTTTAGAGCGACATTAAATTCAAATAAAGTTTAGAATAACATTATTTCTTAACAAAAACTTCCATAACAAATTCATATCTTAGTCCTAAAAAAATTATTATGTGAATATAATTGACGAGTTTGGGGCAGAGACAGTGAGTAATTTGGTATTGAGTAGAGATAAGGTGGGTCCTCATTTAGTTCATCTGAAATATACAGTTGGGGGCACTGGGGCAGAGGTAGGGGTGTGCAACTTTTTCCTGTCCCGATCTTCCCGTCCCGATGCGGAGTAAATCGGGACGAGATTTTCCCGTCTCAAAAATTTTGGGATGAGAAAAGTTCGGGATCGGGAAATTTTTTTCGGGGTTGGGAATGGGACTTCCCGATCCCAAAAAAAAAAAATATTTATTATGTATAATTTTGTAAAATATTTAAGAAAGCAAGACCAAATGTAAAATAAAATGTGAAAATCCCTAACACCCTCAAGGTAATATATATTCTTTTAGTTAATTTCATTTACTATTTATTAAATAATTCTAATTTTTTGTTCTTATTTTTGTACCTTTTGTAGCTAAATCGATAACTTTAAGCATGTATTGGACTAATAATATATTTGTATTGAACTAATTTGGTACAATATGATATTAGACAAATTATATATTTATACTAGACTAAAGAAAATAAAAGAAAAAAAATTAATATAGAATTTTTTTTTAAAAAAAAAGAAATCCGGGATCGGGAATGAAAATCATTCCCAAACCTTTCTCGGGATCGAGATCGGGATCGGGATTGGGAATGGTATTTCCCGATCCCGAACACCCCTAGGGACAGGGACACAGGGTAAAGGGTAATACTATAATAGGTTAATTAAATATAAAAAAAAACACCAAGGCTCTGTTTGGATTGAGGAAAAATGGGAGAGGAAAGAAAATGAGGGAGAGAGAAAAAGTAATGAAGAAAATGGTGTGAATCCATAGGTTTTTTCCTCCCAAAATTTCTCCCCAAAACTAGAGAGATTTGGAGAGAAAAGTATATGCCCAAAATTACCCTTGGATTTTACTTTTTTTTTTTTTGAGAAAATCACTTATAGGTCCCAAGCAAGCAACATATTATCAGAAAGGTCCCTATTTACAACTCTTCTGCGTGTATTTACAACCCGTTGAGTGTGTTTTACAACCTCAAAGAACCTTTCTGATAATATCTTCATTCCTTGGGACCTAGGAGTGATTCTCCCTTTTTTTTTCTGTCTAAACCCCCCATCGCAACAGTGGTTTTTTTTTTTTAATAATACCTTGCACTGTATCTATTGAAACCCCTTATTCTTGTAATCGAAAAAAAAACACCTGATTCAACAAAAAAAAAATCCTTCTCACCTTCACCACACATATATGCAAAAATAAAATAAATAATATTTAAAAAATCTGTTTTATTAATTTCTGTTAAAATATTTTTTTTGGGGGAAAATTTTTTTTAAATTTTTATATTACACTTTAACCCTTTCATTTTTATATTATTTTCATCAATAATTGATAATTTGGGATAGTGTATAATTTATTTTATTATATTTAATTTAAAAAAGTATCCACTTTTAATTTCTTACCTTAAAAAATAACATTTTATTTTGTTTCATTAAAATAAATCTTTATTATTTTAAATTATTTGATGATGTTAATATTAAAATGATTATGTCATTGTGATATTTAATTTAATTTTAAATATGATTATTTTAATATATTGGTAAGGTTATTTTAGGATCAAACATTTTTTTATTTTCTCTTCTCCCCGTTTTCTCTCACTTATCTAAGTAAGAAGAGTGATAATACTTTTTCTCTATTTTTCTCTTCTCCTCATTTTCTCTCCTATTTTCTATCCTCCCAATTTTTCTTCCCATGTAAGGATAACAGTGCAGCTTTAAAAGTGTGCCCATGTCCTTTAAGCCCGCCCATTTAAGCTACGGTTGGATCTTTTTTAAGCGGGCTCAAAAGAACCCAATTACACCGGGTTGCGGGATTTCCGCCGTTATCTGAATGTAATGATCATCACCTTCAATCTTTTCAATGGAGCAGGTGGCATTGTATGACCCACTTCTCCCCCGTTATTATCTCTTTCGAATTAATTGATTCCTCACTCTTTTAAAAAAGAACATAATTAAAACAGGAAGAAGAAGACAGCCAATGATAATCTTTTCTTTTTAAAAAAAAAATTACAAAGGATAAGGATCTAATAATTATTGAATTGCGATGTCATTATCAAGGTCGGCCACCCATGTTGTCATTTTCTTGCATTGTGGATGAGGTTTGGGCTAAAGTTTTGCTCCATTATATATATCATTATCTATCTATCTTTCTTCCAATTAAATAAATAAAATACCTAATCATTCATTTTCATTATTCTACGCAATTCCACTAATTAACTTAGATCTGTTATGATCATCAAGAATCAAATTAAAATCATGTGGACGTACGCATGATCTAGATCTATCAGTATCACAAAGAAGGAAAACAAAAACAAGTTATGGTAAGAACAAAACAAGGTAGGTATGTAGATCATTCATGAGAGAACTCAATCAGAACACAGAACAAAGATTTACATAACAGGGATAGATACAACTTTATAGTAGAAAAGAGATCACACAGCAAGATTAATCCCAAAGCCATCTACCACAACAATAATTATAACAGAGGCGTGATGATGAAAAAGAAGATTAAGTAGCAGAAGAAGGAGGAGAAACAGAAAGGGCATGCTTGTTGTGGCCAGGCATGGAATTGGAGCGTTTGATCCAAGGGGTTGAAGATGAGGAAGAAGACGACGATGAGCGATGAAAACGACATCGGAAGGAGCCTTCGTGGGTAGTCGGAGAACACAAGCAGTGGCTTTTCCCGCCGCCGTTGTCGCTCTTTGGGGAGGTTGAAACCACAAGCTTGGCATCTGCGGGCTGAGAGTGAGAAGCCATGGCGGTGCAGATTGCTACTCAGAGAGGAGGGAGGGAAGTAAGCAAAGGGCTAACAGTCTCACATGGATAAGAAATTCGGATCCAAACCCCAACATATATTTATATAGCGGAGGCTGGCATGTGGGTTCCACCGATTAAAAAAAAGCAACCAGGTGGCGCGCCGGCATTTGTTTTTCCCTGTTTTCACGTCGCATACCTTCTGGTCCCGCGTCCATCATTTTTCTTTATGTATGCTGCATGTGCTATTTTTTTTTAATTTCAACTGTTAGATTGAGATCTTAACATTCAGATTTTATATATTATAAAAATAATATATTATTGTTATTACAACCATAAAGAATACTTATTCAAAAATATTCATAAGAACTTCATAAAATTTTTAGAATTTCAAGACATCTAACACATTTCTACTTTCCTTTCTGGCTCTAATACCAGATTATTTCACGAAAGAATCTAAAAAAGAAGAGGCAGAAGGAGAAAGGAAATAAGGACCGATATGGCATCATTAATACATTAGATGCAGAATAATATGCAAGAAATTTAGGAAAAGAGAAGAAGCTTTACAAAACTAATATATTATTGAATTCAAAATACAAACATAATGAAATTACAAAGAAAGCAAAAAAACACACAAGGGTTATTACCCTAGAGGAGTAAGGGAGAGAGAAGTAAGACTGAAAGGTCTAAGTCTTGATGTGTCTAGCAACTGAAATGAAGTGCTATTATATAGGTGTTTGGATCCGTTACTATTCATAACTTTACTCAAGGTAAAATTACTTTAACCAGAGTAGAAAACATATTACTCGGGTAAAAATACTTTTACTTTTGTTTTCACATAAAGTAAAAGAAATTACATTATTTTGTCTGTTAAAGTAAAGACAAAGGTACAACTTTACAAAAGCGGGAATTTTGTGTAAGCCGGGTCTTGGACTCTTGTGCCGACGGATTTTCTTCAGAACCAATCTTCGCTGAGGCTAATTATCTTATCATCCGAATCATGGCCGAAGTATTAGACTGGATCTTCAGCTTCTAACCCATATGAGGATTGGGCTGATATGCTACTTTGGGTTTCTTGGGTTTGAAGGAGCCCAAGAATTTCTTGAAGCTGCTTGGTTAAGGCTTCTTTGACTGTTGCCGATACCAAACATGCTTGGATTTTTGCCTTTTAGTTGAGGAATACACTAGATTCATGATCTCCCACTATTAGGAATTTTGGATTTTGTCTGAACCATTTCTTGAGATTTGTCTCATACACATTTTTGATATTTGGAAACTTTGCCCACCATTTGATTGAAGAAGTCCTTTGAAGCATGGGGAACAATTTTTGATATTTTAAGGGGCCATATTTGAAGCTCCATTTGAATACCCAGGCTAAATCAAATTTTGAAAAATAATGAAGACCTGCTGGGAAAGGATCTTCACTGAGATTGATCCAACTCTTGAAATAATCGAACCCAATTATCGCTGTGGTTGGTAAAATTTCCTGGATAAGACCAAAATAATCCCACCATTGATTGAACCATAACGAAAATTGGTATTTTGTGTCATACGTAAATATGAAAAGCCAAGTATGACTAAAATTTGGGTTTTGGCACCAGAAGGTACACCACCATGCTTCCAAATAATCCCAATAATTGAAATCAATTGGATCCATGTCTTTGATAGAAAATATTTTCCTTTTGCTTAAATCCTAACCCCAGTTTTGTGGTGATAAAAATTCCTTTATCTGAAATGTCGAATAACCATGGATATTTTTATCATTTGGGTGATCACGATCCAAAAAAGGTCTTATTTCTGTAAATTTGGTATCTACAAGAATAAGCTCATAAAATTTTTGAGTTTTCTCCAAAGTTTTTGGAGTGAAAAAGAATCCTTTTGAAAATATTTTGATTGCTGATGCAACTGGATTTTTATCACAGAAACCTGGTTCTGTGTGGAAAAGGTTTAAGACCTTCTCTGGTTTTAATAAAAATGTGGTTTGTGTTGGTTGGAAGTATAAGACTACTTCTTTGGATGAACCAGCCTTAGTGACTTCCTGGGAGGATTTTTTGATGGCTAAGGCAAGAGCCTCAGGGTCTAAACTAAATGAGGTGAGAGCCTTAGAATCTTCTTCTTCGGCAATATCAGCCCAACTTTTGGTTAGTAATTTAGCCAAATTCTGGTTAGCTTGTAAGGCTAAGAGTGTTTCAATTGAGAATTTATAATAGGAAGGATCCATTATAATTCTAGAGGTTTTTTGAACAGGTTGTTTATAATTCAAATTGCTGATCCAAACATCTATCTTCCAGAGTAAAGTTGTGAATAGTAAATGATCCAAACATCTATATAATGACACTTCATTTGAATGGCTAGACACACCGAAACTTAGAGCTTTCAGTCTCACTTCTCTCTCCCCTCCTTTAGGGTAATAACTCTTGTGTGTTTTATTGCTTTCTTTGTAATTTCCTTATGTTTGTATTTTGAATTCAATAATATATTAGTTTTATAAAACTTCTTCTCTTTTCCTAAATTTCTTGCATATCATTATGCATCTAATGTATTAACGATCCCATATCGGTCCTTACTTTCTATCTTCTTCTGTCTCTTCGATTTTAGATCCTTTCCTGAAATAATATGGTATCAGAGCCGTTGATAACATATTATAAAAACTATTATAAAATAGTTTTTTTATAATATTATTATTATAAAAATATTATTTTTATAATAAAGAAATAATCTGAACCGTTGATATCTTAATCCAATGATCCAAAATAAGAAAAAAAAAAACAAGCATCTTAATCCAATGATCCAGTGTGAAAAAAGAACACATAACAGATGGGAAGGAAAAGGATAAAAGCAGGATCATACCATTTCAAATATTTTGCGCTTTCAACGTTTATTTCTTTGGCCAATAATAAAATTTGTCATGTGAATTTTATTTATATTTAGTTAATAAGAAAAAAGACATTTACTAATCATTATTTTCAAAAAGAGAGAAGCCCACGTAAAGCTCCGATATAGTGATCAGCGCTAGTTTAGAATAGAGTAGTTTATTTTTTATTTATAAATATTTATAAATCATAATTTACAATAATAATAGGGAAAATTGTCATAAAAGACCTCATTAGCCTAATATTTGCTGAATGGGACCTGACCTAATTTGTCATTAATTTCGCAGCAGTAAAAGACCACAATACCCTTAATGAGAAAAGAGATGGAAATGAAAGAAAAAGGAATAGAAGCAGTGATGTTGGCTGAAACAGAACGAGCAAATGTTTTTGATTTGGTTGAAGGCACGCGAAGTTGAAGAGGGAAGGGAGAACTCGTGGAGAAAATCGGACGAGAGTGTAGGGTGGCGGAGTGTGCGTCTTGGAGGCGGCGGTGCAAGATTGGTTTCTGCTGTGGCGGCGAGGCGAGGTCTTAGGGTTGTTGCGGTGGTGGGGCGGTGTGTTGCTCTTTGCGGTGTCGAGGAGTTGTTGGGCACGACGGCGGTGGCGACAGCCTCTCCGAGCAGTAGCGCTCTAAAGAACACCCAAGATCCGAGGTTTATGGTTCTGTTTTTCACTTTCTTCATTTTATCATCATCATTATTTTCGTTTGTTCTTTTTTATCAAGAGGTTGTTTCTATTTATTATAATAATGTCTTTCGTTTGCGGTTCCAGTTGAACTAATCGGAGTTTAGTGTGCTTAATGCTTATATGTAGTACCTAATTTCGGACTAGATTCATTTTGTGTTTACCGAGCTCATGTTATCTGCTGACTCTGATTACTATTGAAAATTTTCGTCTAGTTATATTCCTGTTGGTTGTATTGTGTAAAATGGAAATTCTTAGTAATTATCTTTGTCTTGTTCATAAAGTGGAAGCTATTAGTTATCTCATTTTTTATGCCAACGATTCTGCGCATTTGTCTGTTTTTTTATTGCTGAATAGCAATAAAGAAAGCTCCAAATGTAGTCTAATTCTCTCTTCAGTAGCAGACTAATGTAAAGTTTTACATAGGAAAAGTGTTTTGTAGAAAGGAAATGGGAAATGCATCAATTACATTCCATTTCCTTTATAGGATACACTAATTCTAGCTAGTGAAAGGATTGTGATATTCCATTTCCTTTGTGCAGGAAGGCATGGATCAAAAGCGAGTTGATATGGTCTGGTGGTTAGTAGCCCATGAGAAGAATAAATATCGAGACATGGTCATGCGTGGCATTGAAGGTTGGAAACCTGCGAAAACAAGGAGAAAGTAGTCAACCTTGTATTTATTTTGTTCATATTGTAGTTTGTCATCATCTTTTGTTCTAATGTAAATGAAACTCAATTATGTATATACAACTTTGATACACTAGTACTTGTTTTGTATATTACATATGGTCTGCAAACACTCTTGTGCAAATACTCTTGTGCATTTAATGCCCACAAGTGCACTAAACCTTGTGTGGAAGCTCTTGCACTATGTTCAGCACATCTTCCCCCATGTGCAAGGACTCTTCCCCATGTGCAAGGACTCTTCCCTATTTGTTCAAGAACTCTTCCTTGTATGCAAAAACTCTTCCCTATGTGCAAAACATGCTCCGTTAGTTTAATGTCTCTTTCATTTAGGTTCCTTTAAGTCCTCAGAAATGCCACTGAACCACGCGCGAAAGATCTTCCCTATGTGCAAGTACTCTTCCCTCATGTGCAAGAACTCTTCCCTCATGTGCAAGCACTCTTCCCTCATGTGCAATCACGCTTCCCCCATGTGCAAGAATTCTTCCCTATGTGCAAGAACTCTTCCCTCATGTGCAATCACTCTTCCCTCATGTGTAAGACATGATTCGATTGTTCAATGTCACAAGTGCCACTGAACCATGTGCGAAAGATCTTCCTCATGTGCAAGCACTCTTCCCTTATGTGCAATTACTCTTCCCTATGTGCAAGCACTCTTCCCTCATGTGCAATCACTCTTCCCTCATGTTCAAGCACTCTTCCCTATGTGCAAGTACTCTTCCCTTTGTCCAAGACATGTTTCGATTGTTCAATATCTCTTCCACTTAGGTTTCTTTAAGTCCCCATAGGTGTCACTGAACCATGTGCGAAAGATCTTCCTCATGTGCAAGCACTCTTCCCTTATGTGCAATCATTCTTCCCTATGTGCAAGCACTCTTCCCTATGTGCAAGAACTCTTCCCTCATGTGCAATCACTCTTCCCTCATGTGCAAGACATGTTTCGATTGTTCAATGTCACAGTGTCACTGAACCATGTGCGAAAGATCTTCCTCGTGTGCAAGAACTCTTCCCTATGTGCAAGCACTCTTCCCTCATGTGCAAGCACTCTTCCCTCATGTGCAATCACTCTTCTCTCATGTGCAAGAACTCTTCCCTATGTGCAAGTACTCTTCCCTTTGTCCAAGACATGTTTCGATTGTTCAATATCTCTTCCACTTAGGTTCCTTTAATCCCCACAAGTGCCACTGAACCATGTGCGAAAGATCTTCCTCATGTGCAATCACTCTTCCCTCATGTGCGATACTTTTCCCTATGTGCAAGACATGTTCCGTTTGTTCAATGTCTCTTCCACATGAATGATCAAAAGATGTTGAGAATTAAGTGCCATCAAATTCAAGATTAGTAGCTGCGTATGATAAATAATCATTCAAATCATACATAATACACTACTCTGTAAACAACTCAGCATTGGATACAAATCTTTCTACTACAAAGTAAATGGAACCTTGATGATTATGGAGAAATCACAAAACAAAAACTTAGCTCTAGAATAAGGGTCTTCACACAACTCACCTCTTCTTTACTGATACATCGAACCTCCGGCAGCATCCACAATGAACGACGGCCAGAATGGAGGATGTTTATCTGTGCACATCTAAGGAGAAGAAGCTAGCAAGCAGAAATGTCAATCACTTGCTCTGTTTCTTACGAGGCAGCTAAGGAGAAGGAGCTCGAAAACAGAAATATCAATCAACTTGCTCTGTTTCTTACGAGGCAATTCACTGGTTTTGTTCCTTTTCCTTTCATTTCCCTCTCTTTTCTCATTAAGGGCATTGTGGTCTTTTACTACTGCGAAATTAATGACATATTAGGTCAGGTCCCATTCAACAAATATTAGGCTAATGAGGTCTTTTATGACAATTTTCCCATAATAATATCAGCTTACTTAATAAAGGCTTATAATAAAAGAAAAAAACGTGATGTCAAACATCTCTCAGCGTACCCATCTCTTTGCTACTGGAATTCGAAACCAAATGAATGAAGGATCATCCAGTAATTAGTCAATTTCTCAACGGAAATCAAAGCAATGACAATTCAATTTGACAAAATCACCATACCTAGCAACGAAACTAATAATCATCCCAAACAAACAAACTACATAGTTACATAGGAACAATTGCAGAGAACTTAGAAGCCAAATCATGTTCCTGTACAAACATTCCCTTTGGAACAAAACATTTTTCGTCTTTTAAAGATTTACACATCTATTAACTATAGGATTTTTTTCTGAAAAGAGAATTTTAGAAATTCATTTCTGAGCATCACCTCTAAAGGGTATGCCATTTGATATCATCTACCTGATTCAAGTCCTAGATGTCCTTGCAAATTGAATTTTACGCAGCATTTGGAGTTCATAGTTCATTCATTTAGCGTGGGCTTAATGGCCATTTCTAGAAGCCTATATGTTTTTGCTTGGTCGAAAATCCTAATTAGATACAGAGAAATTAGAGGCAAAGCAAGATTTGATTTCAGGTCCCAAAGACAACATAGCAAGGGAACAATTTGCGGGCGTTAGCTTTTCAAGAAAGGAACAAAAATCTGGTTTTTGCGAAAAGGGGATCATTAGGTTAAGCAAGATATGCCCGATCTAATTTTAGCAATCTAACAATTTCTGTAAGGGGATCACAATTTCTGTCCTTACAAGAGAGGGAGAGGGACAGGAGGAAGAGAGAGAAGTTGAAGATATGGACCTGAAATGCCGACGTTGTAGTCGATCATGAAGGGGACGAAGAAGGAGGCTATGGCAGCGTCGAATTCAAACAATAGAAGTAGAGAAGTGCAAGAAGAAGGAGTTATCCCAATCAATTTGGGGATAGAGGGTTCATTGTTGTCCTCTTCCTCTCCTGCAAGCATCCATCCAACGTTTGTCTTCTTCTCAGCTAGTGAGGTTGAGGCGGAAGAGAGAAAGAGCGAAAAGAACAGTGAAAAAAGAAAGATTTGAGATTGATGAGAGATGAGAGATGAGAGATGAGAGCAGTGAAGGCAGTGAAGGATCTATATATCATATAAAACTCTTCCACTTATTACTATTCATAAGGATTTTCACTAATAATTTATTCCCCCTCCGCCAGAATATTCGCTCTTTTGGTGCCAATTCAAAAACATGAGTTATTTCAAAAATTCAAATTCAAATTCAATCTGAATCCTCCCGCCGAAACCAGCATCTTCCAATTGGTTATGTGTTTCACATTATGGGCCTTGGCATCTGAACCAATATCCCTCCATATTACATCGTTCATTGGGCGAATGCATTAGAGAAGAAGATAGGTTCACAGTTAGAAGAAGCTACGCTGGACGACCTTCTCATACCGAACTACTCGTATTTGAATGAAACCAGACACGACGTTGATTGTGTCAAGAGAATGTTAGGTTATTTGTTAGAGGGTTTAGAAGAAATAAACGATGCCGCCATCTTCCCCGAACAAGCCACACTCTTCGATTTGTCATTTTCACAAACATCTTTGAGACAAAAAAATTCACTCATCTTTCATTGCTTGCAGGGACACCCATGGATATCAGAAGCGGAACGCGAACGGATCTGTGAATTGAAGGTGAGGGTGTACGAGCTTTTTCCCATCTTCTATGTATGTGTTCCCCCTTTTCCAATTTTTTGGTGGTTTTATAAATTTCAATGTTCTACTTGGATAGAAACTCGGTGGCGCCACAGCTGAAATCATGTCTGACCTTCTAGCTTTCGAGGCTGATAGAAGGGCTGTGAATATTTCGATAAACAGGTAATTGAAGTTAAGAGTTTTGCATAATTTAGTTTTACTTTAGATATTTTTATAACCGGCCTTGGTGTTTTTTCTTTTCACACTGTTGGCAGCATTGGTACTGAACTCACCAGAGATGATCGTAGGAAATTGTACTCTAATTTTGGTTTGCTGTAAGTTCTGATCTTTTTTTTTTTTAAATTTCTTATTGAAAATGGAAGTATGCCTGCTTGGGAATGATTTTTTTGGCAATGGCTGACCTAATCAGGTACCCTTATGGGCATGAGGAGCTTGCTGTCTGTGAAGACATTGACCAGGTATATCTTGCATCTCAGCTGCGGGATGGTTGGAGTAGTTTCATTGGTGGATCTAAGCGGATTGTTCTCCAATTTGATTTTTCTTTGACAAGTTAACATCAAATACCTGGTCTTGTATCACTTTTACTAAAACTGGAAACTATCCTATTGCTTAAGTGGTTTCTGTGATTGTGTCATACCTACATATAACAGGTTGCCTAGGGGTGCTTTTAGTATTTGAGAGGTGACTGTGATGCTGTCAAATTTTTTAGATTCCATTTTGACCATCCAAAAACATGTTAACATACTTTATATATACAAATGTTTGCTGCTGTGTTTTGATCATTAGATGAGCAACTGTGAATGGCTTCTCCTTTTAAATTCTGCTTTATTTATATGCTGAATATGTTGTTATTCTGTACAATGAAATATCCAATGAAATATATTGTTATTTTCTTATCCATTGGAGGTTCATTTTCAGATAGTTACTTTTATTATAATGTGTGCTGCCATACATCTGTTAGTTACTGCATAATGAATCATACCTTCTGGCCACAACCTTATAAAATAATGTAATGTTTTCCTGTTTTATGTAGCCCCCTGTTACACAGTAGATATTGGTTTATTTTTTTTCTTTAGACTCTGTTGAGCAATTATGATTCTGTTGTGTTTGACATCATCTCTATTTCAATTTGCTTCTGCAACCTTAGATACAATTTTCACTTATATGTCTCCTGCTATTCTGTACAAACAAAAAGTATCAGCTACATCTTATTGCTTAATGTATGTTATGTCACTTTTCTTTGTAGCTTATGCATCCAAAAGCATTGGTTTGAAAAGCACTGCACAGAGTTCAAAGCATGCAAATAGTGTCGTCTCCAATGTATAGTTTTTTTTGTCTCTTTCTCATTAATTGGTATATCATTTCTTTATCCATATTGAATGCATTCAATATAAAGTAACCTGCTCATCAACATATACACACACACACAACTGATGGTTTTTGTCTCTTTCTAATTACTTGTGCTTCCTTTTTCATCATGCAGGCCTTATCATTACTTTTCGGTATAAAATATAAACTTAAAAAATCCAGGTTTTTATGTTATCTCATAACAAAATATAAATGATTTTTTTATATAATTATCATGCTTTGTATACATCCAAAAGCATTGTGTTTTAAAGGGAAAATACATGACTTTAAAATTATTTGTTTATATAATTATCACCATATATACACATACATGCTTATGGTTTTCGTGTCTTTCCCATTACTTGTGTTTTCATTTTCATTATGAAGACCTTATCTATACTTTGCGATAAAACAAGGTGATAAAAAAATCTCATTTCAAAATTTAAGAAATTTGGTTTATAGAATTAGCATGATTTATTAGATTTTTATCCCTTTTGGTTAAGAGTGAACACCTCATCACGGACCTGATGATAGAGGTTATAGTAATGCTTAGTTTCATTATTCATAGGTTTGCAGGTTTAGGCAATTCAGATTAATGCATGCATGAATCTGTAGGAAAACATTGAATGCTTCATAACATTTTGACACCAGTTTATGGCTATTCATTCGAATACTAAAAGATAAAAAATGTAGTCAATCTTTAGGCAACCTATGTCACAATGCAATTATCCTTATCCCTTTGTCTACGCAGGTCAGCATCTGTCAAATCTTAAAAAGTGGAGTCTAGGTGTCATCAGTCAAAAATATACCTATTATAGTACCTGACCCTCTTCATCCATGCAGTCTGTATTGGTTTTCTTGGCATTTTGTTCCCTCATGATGCATGACAATGGTTCCTTTCTCTCAGTCTACATGTTCTGTTGCATGCAACTCTATAGCTTGCTGTTTGCATGGCACCCCCTTCATCTTTCCCTTCCATCCTTATGTTTGACCTGCATTCAAAATTCAAAACTGAAAAATCAAATTTTCAAATTCAAATCAATTCAAATGCATTTTCAATAGTCTGTTTTTAATTGTGTCCTCCGGGAAAATATACTAATCCAGGTAAGTTTTATGTTTGGCTGAATGTTGCTGTATGATCTGATTTGTTGTTCATGTTAGTATTTCATTGCATTTTTAAGCTATTCTTTTGTTTGTCTGTAGGGTCATATGTACATGTTTGTCAATTTCATTAGTTTTTACTCAAATATATTCGGTTTTGAGATAAAGGTTTGCTATATAACATAATGCTTGACTATCTATTTTTTAATTCATGTTTATGTATTTTTTTGTATAAACATTCTGATTGATATAATTTGAAGTTCATGTGAATCATTATATGCCCATATTTTATCCGCTCCTCTTCTTCCATGATTTATGCCATCTGCTGCTAAGTTATAGATGTCCATATAAGAGGCATTGCAAATCACAAAAGTTGTATTTATCTTCAAGCAGTTATGACTTACTGTTGCTGTATTGGTTCAAAATTCAGATGTATGGATGACTGAACATTTATGGGACTTGTGTGCTTTTTTCTTTTTTTCTATTTAACTTCTATTTTAGTTGAAGAATGTGGATATATTTAATTATCTGCTTTGAATTTCTTTAATGTTATAAGAGGTCTGAATGTCTAATCTGGTTTTGATAAAATGGTTTTAAAGTTTTAAAACCATTTTATACAGAAATGTAGTAAATATGTAATAAGATATATTTAGAATAAAAGGCAATAATACCTTTGCATGTAGGTAAACTTATTATGACCTCACTGTCAATGCAATATTTATGTGTGTTAATCCAAAATTCTAATATGATCAACAACAATTTATATAGGAAGTAATGGTAGTAGCAAATGCTATAACTGTTTCTCTTATTGAAAATATTACACCAAATGTTGAAGTAAGGTTGAAAATTCAAACTCTAATATGTTTCACTTGCTTTCTGTTTTTCTCATTCTTTTGTGGAGTGAGCTAATGGCCTATTGTGCAAAATCTCTTTTTGCAGGAGAAACCAAAAAGAGAAATGGATAAGTGCCTTGGATAAAAAGCGTGGACAAATTGCCAATGTGTCTGTAAAGGCTGCTTCTTTTGGTAAAATGGTTGGCTGATTTTTGTCTCATTACTTTTGTAATAGCCTTTGCTCCTTATACAATTTTTTTTCACTACATGCTATTCTTTTCTCTATTGATGTTTATACAATTTTATTGCTTCGTTTACTCATATTTGCGTCTTAAAAATAAGGTGCATTTTGTGCCTTGTACTGATATGGTTTAGTTTATGTTATTTCCCATGTGTTTTATTAAAGCATGTTGAAGAACCCCTTCATATGCAAACATTCTACTTTGCGGTTTTAACTTTTTTGATTCTAAAGTGAATGTTTGGAACTTAGTTTTGATCAAGATTAGATTTTTCTCTTACAATGTTGCAGACAACTATGACCATTGGGAATTCGACAAGAGCTCCAATCTCTAGACATCTAGATCAATCTTCTCATACATACGGCTCCTTCATAATATTATCATATCTTTTTTCTTCTTGTCCATTATCTTGTACTCTAACTTTGCTAGAGGTATTGTTTTTTTGAACTTCGTTTATAAATTTCTTACATCCTACAATTAGGTATGCCATTAGCCACAAACAAAAAGTACTGCCCCAAGCATTGCCATACATTCTCCCATAAAGGCTGAGTCTACTAATATTTGTTTTGCATTTCCAT
Source organism: Inga laurina (assembly GCA_963855925.1). Classification (NCBI taxonomy): domain Eukaryota; kingdom Viridiplantae; phylum Streptophyta; class Magnoliopsida; order Fabales; family Fabaceae; genus Inga; species Inga laurina. Next base: position 21,336,412 of record OY979702.1, on the reverse strand, counting down.
CTAATGCCCAGCCATAAGTATCACGAACCACAAATGAGATTGCTGCTTCAACTTCATTTTGATCATAGGCATAATCCATATTGATTTTAAGCTCATTCCCTTGAGGTTTCTGCCACTTCTTGGCTGTGTGATGTTGTGGTCTTGGTTCAAAGGGGGGTTCTGCATCTGTCATCAGCCACCCACGAGTTTCTCTTTTATAATCCTTATTTATTGAATGTTTTCTGAATTACTCATTGTTTATATATGCAAATTTTTAGCCTTCAACTTTTGTGCTTGGCTAATGGCATACCTAATTCTAGGTACTCTTGGACTTGGTGATATGGATTTGATCCATCAAGTTACGTTTTCCTACAATAGTGTCCATTTTTCATGTTTAATATGGCCTACTTTAAAAAATATTGATGTCCTTTTGCCCAATTAAGATTTCTCTTACTTTGAATAGACAAAAACGAAATGCCCCTGCTTTTAAATCCTTAATATTTGTCTTATTATATTGAATCGTTGGGAAAAAATATGCTGCTGATCGTTGGGACAAGAAAACTTCTACTGATCGTTGGGAAAAAATATGCTGCTGGTATGTGGACAAACAAACTCCCATTGATTTCCTTTTTGGTTTGTCCAACTACAATTACAGTGAGCTTATGCTGCAATATTCCCAATATTTTATTGTCTTAATCGTGCTATGGATGAGTCTTATTACTTAGATGGATGGTAGAAAGACAAACCAGAAAGGAAAAATATGTTGTTGATATGTCCTCCTTGAAGGAAGCACACGCCACCGATGAGAGCATTTCAAGCTGAATTTTTGGAGAGTTTGGTTGGGTGTACATTGTACAAACTCGAGGACATACATCAACATCAAACCTTGAGCTACATAAGATTTGAGTTACTTACCTTGGACCTTATTGATATGTAGATTGTTGTAGAGAATTGCAAGTTTTAATGGCTAAATAGTATTAATTTAATAAATACAATTCATGTGTTGTTTGAAATTGTCCATGGGGTCAACCTCTTGGATTTTTTTTGTACTACTATACTTTTTTTTTATTATTTGCTTTATGAGTGTACTCTCTTGTACTTTTTTCTTAATTATTTTCATTTAATAGATTTAAATCTACCTATTTGTTCACTTTACTTTCAATATAATATGTAGGATATTGTTTGTTATTTGAGATATCGGAACACTTCTGTCAAATTGATATATATGTTTATTTCATAGAAAGAACTATATCATCATGACTTTGTTGCATAGTAAAATATGTTTATATAAATAATTATGATGGAAAAAACTCAAATTGAGCTCTCTTTGCAATATGAGATGTACTCTTGATTATATTTTTCAAAACACTTGGGCTGCTTGGAGGAGGAACAGAGGGCAACAACATCTTGCATGTTTATTTATGTGTCGGTGTGTAAGTTAGTAGTAAAGAAATGTAAGTAATTCTCTTTATATTATGTAGTAATAGGTTTTCTTTTTGAAAAGTTGTTTTTAAAGTGGAATTTTTTTTGCTCTTAAAATTTGCTATCCGCGCAACGCGCGGGAAAGTTTATGCTAGTTTTTACAACATTTGGAGATCCCTCTTTTGCTACCTACAGGGTAATCCGGTATTATGTAAATTTAAATCATTGATTTGTCTTTTTTTTTATATTTTGAGAGCATTTTTTTTTAAGATTTTCCCTTTTTTTAATAAGAGGTTTAATATTTAATTTTATATTCTTTTAATTTTGTTTTTGTTTTTGTCATATAAAAAAACTATTTTAATTGACAAATGATACTAAAAATCTTAAGCTGTGTTTGGTATCACGTTTTGGGGAAAATAAGTCCGTTTTCTATGGAAATAAGCCTGAATGAGTTGGAGTTTTTTTTTTTTTTTAATTTTGGTTCAGCATTTTATATTTGTATCATGGGTAAAATAAACTACTTATTAAATAAGCCCCTCACTGCATGTTTTATATTAAGTTACTTATTACGTAAGTCGAGATAAAACTCTTCTCATATACTTACCTCTTATACCGTAAATCACGATTTATAAGCACTTTTCGTCTAAAAATAAGCTATCTAAAATCGTTCATCCAAACATAAATCACATTACAAAAACTGACTTTTCTATTAAGTCATTTTTAATAAGTCAGAATCATAATAAGTCATTTTTCCTACCACTATCCCAAACACACACTTAATAAATTTTGAATTATCAAATGGTTATTTGTAACTGATCAAAGTTTAAGAGATTATTTGTAACTAGTCAAAGTTCAATAGGTTTTATGAAATTAGTAATTTACGTATGATGTCACGTGTCTTTTTTTAATATGACGTGACAATTTCTATTAAAAAGATAACAATCAGTTAATGGAAAAAGGTTAATAATAAAAAAAAATAAAAGGTTAAGGGTTATATAGCTTTGAAATATCAGGGGGTTATGTGTAACTGACCCAAAGTTTGGGAAGATTTTGTATAATTTAACCAAAATTTAAATCACTTAAATCTTAAAAATAAACTGCCTCATTTAAATTCTAAAGATAAGAAAACCAAACCTCTTCCTTCCTCCTGGTGCCCAATTAGATGGAATGTCCCTTTAGTTTGATCTCTTTATTCATAGGATACCGCAAATCTCATTCTTTTTTCCAATAGTCAAGACAAATTAGTTTGGAGTTTGAACCCATCAGGTGATTATTCAAGTTGGCAAAGGATATCATTCTTTATTCATAGGATACTGCAATTCTCATTCTTTTTTCCAATAGCCAGGACAAATTAGTTTGGAGTTTGAACCCATCAGGTGATTATTCAAGTGAGCAAAGGATATCATCCTATTGCTTCTCATAATTCTCCAATTGTCATTGATACTTTTTGGGAAATTTCCTAGATCACTTTCTCTGCCAATGAAAGATTTATTGCATGTATGGAAAATTCTCAATGAGGCTATACCGGTTGTGGAAACTTTGATCAAACACCATCTTAATGTTAATGGTAGTTGCCCTTTTGGCTACTCATCTCTAGAAACGTTGGATTATCTATTTGTTAACCGTCCATTTGTGAAAGCTGTTTGGTTTGTAGGCCACTCTATTTCTCCTCCGATAAATAATTTTGAAAACTTCAAGACTTGGCTGAAAACAATGTTAATGAAATTATTTGAGGATGGTAAAGATCTAATGTTGATTAAAGTTTTTAAGCTTCTTTTTATTATATGGATGAAAAGGAATCTCATCATTCACAAAGGTCAAAAAGTTAGCCTATTTCGGTTATCAAAGAAATTGAAACTGCCTCATCATTATGCTCCTTGGCCTTTTCTTCGGAATGTTCTCAGGATATTACAACTTAATGGAAGTGACTCATATTTTGGATGAGATTGATTCTAATAGGTGGTGTATTTTTATGGAGAAATATAATTAAGGCTATACCAAATTGTGTCAATCTAGGATCTGTTTTCATGGGGAGGCTATACAATCAATTTTGTGGAAGAAATCAAATGGCCAAGAAATTCTTGCAATGAAACGTTTTAGTTATTCTCTTCAATGGATAATTAGCTGCAGCCTTTTTACATCATCACTCAGAGACCTGCAAATAATTTTTCTTAAGAAGCACATTTTGCCGAAGAGTGGCTACAAGGAAAATTCAGCAAATTTTTTATACTATGATATTTGTTTCATCTTGAAATCATTTTCCTCTAAACACTTCACTAGAGTATATTACATTCACCGTAATGTCTTTGGGTATGTTTGTTTTAGCGATTCGATTGTTTATAAGTTACTTTTTAATAGTGATTTACGGTATACGAAGTAAGTATGTGAGAGGAGTTGTGTCTCGATTTACGTAAAAAGCAACTTATAAGCAATCATAATGCCCAAACAAACATGACTTTGAATTCTCTACAATCATGTCCTATTATGATTGTAGAATCATGATGTATAATCTTTTTATTTAATGGATTTGATCATTAAAAATAAAAAAAGACCAAACCAACTATTGAGTCGGTGATTGAATCAATTGAGCCTCCGTGTCAAGATTTAATAGTTAGATTTTAAATTTAATCCTATGATTGATCAAGCCATGAATAAATTAAAATATTTTAAATAATACATATTTAAAATTAAAAATAATTATTTATAATAATATAAATGTATATTTAAATTTGAAGAAAAATAATATATGGTGAAAAAGAAAATGTCCATCAAGACCCCATGATTTTCTAATGAAGTGTATATACTTGTTTTATAATTTTTAATTTCTAATTTTAAGTCCCTTCTGGGACATCCCATAATTTCTAGTTTTAAATATACAATTTCTTTCTTTTTGATACATTTTATATATACAATTTCTTACCTATCTGTTCATTTATTTTTTCCCTTCTCGGTGCTTAGCTTTTTGAGTATAGATTTGCATGAATCATTTCTTAACAACATGAATTAAGTTTTAAGAAAATGGTTGACAAGTAGAAAATTTAAAAATAAAAAAAAATTATGTGACTAATGCAACTTACTTAACCGTCGATTTTACCAATTCATTGTTCACTTATAAGTGGGATTGAAACAATTGAACTTTGAAAAAAATACCAATTGAAATGAACTTTGAAAAATAAATCTCATTATTTATAAAAAAAAATATAATTTTTTATTCCAAAAGAATTAGAAGCCTAATGATATTCCATCTCAACCTAATTATATGAGATTTTTTTTTTTTCAGATGGCTTTTAATTTTTATCTCATTCATACATGGTAGGCTATTTTTTGGATTTTTTTATCACTTATTATTCATATTTTAAAAATACCAAATTTTATAACAAATTTTGACATTCATATAAATTATAATATTTGAGTAACACTTGTTAACTAAATTAATTTACACACATTTTTTTGTCAATGTCTTATCAAAGTTAACAAAAAAAAAACAATAAATAAAAATGAACAAACTCACAAGTCTAATAGTGTGTGTGGACGGTGGGACAAAAGCAAGTGAATAAAGAAATCATATTACAAATCCATCCTAGAATATTAGGCCGAACTACATATAAGGTGTGTTTGGAAGAGCTTAAATTTGAGAAATAAGTCCTTATTACGTAAGCCGAGAAAAAACTCCTCTCACATACTTACCTCGTATACCGTGAATCACGAATTATAAGCACTTATTGCCCAAAAATAAGCTCTTCCAAACGAGCACATAGATTCTAAATTTTTTATGTTTTGCTGTTAATTCCCAAAAATTTTTATGTTTTGCATGTCATAATGACATAATTTAATTAAAGGATGGTATATGATTTTTTTTAAACCATGCCAATGTTTCTAGAAGTTTCATTGAGCGCTGATTAAATCAAATCATGTCAAGCTAATAAAAATATAAAATACATTTTTTTTGACAATTGAATCAATTATTTCCCCCCTAATAACATGTAGGATGATTGCTCAAATGTTGGATAGGAGAAGTTAAAAAAAATTATTTAAAAGTAATAAAATGTCATCTCATTATCGTCTAAATGATGAAACGGGAAAGGATTTAAGATTTAACTTATTAGCTTGAAGATGAGAATGGTTTTGGAGGGGAACGGAGAATCAAATCAAAAGAACATGGACCACATGAAGTGATGAGGATAGGCACGTGGGAAGCATGTGACTTCCATTTGGTGCATTGTGCAGATGGCAAATTATTCCATATTCAATCACCGAATAAGGTTTGTTTGGTTTGAGAGGAGGAGAGGGAAAGTTAAGGGAGGGATTTTTTTTTTTTGAGTTAAATTTAAAAAAAATAAAAGAAGTGGAGTTAAAATTTTTTATTGATTGTTCTTACTTTTTTATTTTACATCTTTTTTTCATTAAAATTTTATAACTTCACTTTTTCAATTTTTTTTTTAATTCAACTCATAAAAATTTTTCTTGCCCTCCCATTCCCTTCAAATCTCTCATACCAAACAGATCATAATATAAGAGCTAGTTGAAATAGTTGGATTTGACCCAAAATATAAAATCTCAATCTATTATGTATTCTATATTTATTGCTCCTTTTGGTCCATTTTAGTTTTTGCATTCAACATGCTTTTAATGAAGAGTTAAAAAAAAATCCTATTTATAAGTCACATTGTTAAATATTTTTATATTGAATGAACAATTTTATCTTTCATTTATTATTATATAGACTTTTTTCTCATGAAATATAGCGTATATTAAATAAGGATAAGGTTGAAAAGTTGTTAAACTTTAAAAATGAGTTAGTTGATTGTTTTTCTTGATTTTAATATAACATGTTGGAAGTGATTTAAAAATAAGATCAGATAAGTAATTTAATGTTACATAGAAATATTTTAAAATAATCATCTCACATTTGTTCAAATTAACTAACTTATTTCATTCCCTTAATATATGTAAATTAGTTCATTTGCCATATTAATTTCACATTAAATAGTTTTATTAATGTTGCACCTAATTATTTTCATTAATAAAAAGATAAAAATGAAAAAAAGAGAGACAAATATGTCTTTAATATTTTAAAATAAAAAATATTTTTTCAAAAAATCAGAAACTTTAAAAAATAACAATAATTTTGAGTTTAACCAAGAATTGATTGAATTTCAATCTTGAATTTAAAGTAACATTAATGGAGCAATCAATCATGATGCTTCGTTAAGAACAAGGAAGTGAGTTGCATTAGGTAAAGTGTCTTTCAGACATGCAACTAATTTTGTGGTGTTTTAAACAGTGACAATGGATAAGAAGAATCTTGGAGTGTTTATAATTAATTACAAATGAGGGGGCAGACTTTAAGAAATAAATAAATTTATGGGTTTTCCCAAAAAACCAAAATTTATGGGTATTGGATCACCCGCCAACAAATCCTACTTTTTAAAGATCTGATCCACTGACAAAGTGGGTCATTGGGCCCATTACTCAACCCACTATTCTAACCTTTTATATTTGGTAGTTGGCCATTTTTTTCCCTGTGTTAGAAAAAACTGAGGAAAAACTGAAAAAGTGTTATTCTTTATATTATTTTATGAAAAATGACAGAAAAATACTATTTAAAATAAAAAAAGTTTGGGATAACTTATTTTTTATTTATAAGTGCTTTTCACATAAGTCGAGACAAAAATTTTCTCACATACTTACCTCGTATACCATAAATCACAATTTAAAAGCACTTATAAATTAAAATTAAGCTATCCCAAATAAGCAAATCTACTAAATTAGTAAAAGGACAAGTAAGCAATATGGTAGGAATATGTGATTTTGAAGTTTGGATGTTGATACCTTGAGTATATGAATTAGCAGCTTGAGCTCCCCAAGAAGTTGCTAATTACTATTATTAAATTGTCATTGCCTATACTCTAATTCTCAACACCCGAACTTCAAAATCCCAAATTCCTACTAGATTACCTATTTATCCTTTTACAAATTTAGTAGACATGTTGGAGTTATTGTAGTTTAAACGATATTTTTCTATTATTTTCTCATTTTTTATGTTAATAATTAATTTTTTCCATCATAACTCTCACACCTATTATATCCTTTGTATAAGATCCAAACCCAAAACCTTAAGTGTAAGAAAGTCTTAAGAAAATTGTTTGGTGTTATTTAGATTACAAGACCCGATCACTATTATTCATCTTGAATTTTAAACAACCGCACAAAACTTAATGTAAATTTAAAATTAAGGCAATCCAATGATCTACTTTCCTCATTAATGTCTGCCACCCAAGCCCCCATTTGCCTTTACAGTTGCCAATCATAAATTTAATAATAATAAAAAAGAAAATATACAGGAAAGAGATTTTTTTGCCAGAATGCAGGAAAAGAAATTAATAAATTAATATATTTTGACAAACAAGAAAGAAATATAATACTCTAACATTTTCATCATATCAGTGAAGCATGCTGAATCAAACCGGTGACTTGTAACATGTAGCGATTTAGCTTCGCAAACCACGGGTTTGAAAGGCAATGCTTTCCTCATATAATCTAAGATTGAAAATTTGAAATTATTCCCCCCACATCTTCTATTCTTGTATGTCATTTTAAAGGTTAAGGTGGGTCCAGTATTTTCCTATTCACTATTTTAAGTATCTTGTGGTTTATCAAATATACTGAATTATTTTTTCAGGCGTCTCTAATATATTTTGTGATGCAATTTTATTCTTAAGGTATTAATTTTTTTAAGACACAATTTTGCTCATAAAGTATTTTTTAAAAGCAATTTTAACTTTGTTATTAACTCCCAAAATGTCTTTTAAGTGAACGTGCATTCAATATCCTAAAATATTTTTTCAATAGCAACTTTAAAGTATTAGGGACACATGAAAAAATACTCACCACTACAAAAATTGTGATATATAACGGTTATTAACGGTCATACATCATGGTTATGAACCGTCATACATGCGAGGCGCTATAAAAGCTTGGTACAGATAAATTACGGTTCCAAACTCTTATTTATTTTGGATCTATTATAACGGTTGTAATATAACACCCATTATGTATTGAGATGTGGTGAGGCTATGCTGTGCGTATGCTGTCAAAAAAATAATGGTCTTAAGTAAATAACTGTTATAAAACTCTGTAACATACATGATGCTTTTAAAATAACAGTTATATAAAAGTTTAGCATACATAATGGTCGCTACATAGCAATCGTTATTTATTTGCTATAAAATACTAACGGCTTTAATGAAACAACCGTCATATATAGTGTATAAATATATAACGGTTCTTATTTAATAACCCTTAACTTTGGAGACAATATTTTTTTAAAAAAAATGGGGATTCTACTTTTTTCCCTGCATACAAAACGAAATTATACATAAATTTATATATTACAGAAACTCTCATTGAGTACGGCAATGTAATTTGAGATGGATTAAGACATTCCCAACTTTATGGCTAGCTCAATAGAACTTCTTATTGTAAAGGGTTCAAGAGGTATGCGGACTCAAGCAAGAGTTTATAAAGAAGGAGGGGTTAGATCTATAGTACGCCACCAGCTCCTTCTCATTAAGAAGCATATGACATTCAATAGAGCTAATCTCTCATTCTTTATCAAATCTTTCTTGAGGTTGCATACCCTTTGAGTCCTTTACGGTAGGGAGTTTCATTGACCCTAGACACAAAGCTGGGAATGTCTTGATGCATCCTAAATTGTATGGCCACATTACTACAGAATTATGATATAACCACCCCAATAGACGTCCCAATTTTAAAATTGGGTGGTTAAAAAGGAAGGCGGTGACATTTTCGTAATTATGTGTACATAGGAAAACCCTTAGACATCCCAAATTTGAATTTGGGACGCCTAAAGTTGAGTTTAGACGTCCCAAATTTTATTTGGGAAGCCTAAAGATTTCCACTGGCACCAAAAAAGTAAATTAAAAAAATTAACTTACTTTAGGCGTCCCAAATGGGACTTTAGGCGTCCCAAATCCCATTTGGGAGGTCTAAAGTCTCTACTTTAGACGTCCCAAATGGGATTTGGGACGCCTAAAGTCACACTTTAGGAGTCCCAAAAAAATTTGGGACTCCTAAAGTCATGTCAGAAATTCTGACATGCGTGAGACTTTTCTTCCCTTTTCTTCATTCCCATGTCAGAAACACATCCCTCTTTTTCCATCTTTCCCATCCCCATGACTTCTCTTCTCTTTTTTCTGCATTTCCTTTTTTCTTTCATTCCCGTGACTTCGTCTTCCTCAATCTTCTTCCTCTCTTCCTTTTCTTCATTCCCTTTTCCTCCACCTCCTTCCATTCTCATAATACCTTCTTTGCTCTCACCCTCCGGCGTACACCTCCTCCACCTTTTTTGCCCCCTCCACCCTCCGGCGTACACCTCCCACTCTCTTCGTTGCTTTCAGCCTCCGGCGTACCTCTCCTTTCCACTGTGTACACACAACTCCTCCAATGTCTTCTCTCCACCTTGGAAGCACATAGACATCATTGGCTGCCCTCTCCCCTGCTTTCATCAGGTTTTTTTTTTAAAATATAAATTTACATGAAGAATTAAGTTAAACTTGCAATATGAAATTATTATAATGCTTTCAATTTATTTACATGATTCTAGTTATTGGAGTGTTTTTCCCTTGATTGTTTTTTTTTTGCCAGAATCATAAACTAGTTGTTAGTAGTTATGCAATACTAATAATGTTTTTGTTTTATACATTTGGAGCTTGGAAATCGAGGAAAATACATATGTATATTTATTTTGATGAAATGAACAACAATTAGTTTGTAGTTGTGTGGTGACAAATATTTTGACACTTTCTAGTTGTTGTTATACATATATGATATTAGGTTGTATGAGTTGTTGTTATTATACATATATATATATGTAGTAAAAAGATTGCAGTGCTAGAAGTCCTTACCATTTCATAAGGAGCATTTTGTGGTTTATGAATCCATCTTTAATTCTGTTTCTGCAATTTTAATTTGCTGGGTAATGAGGAATATAAATAATCATTTAAAAAAAAATAAAACATTTTAATGTTCCAAATTAAGAATTGAGATGTCTAAAGTCCCCCTGTGGAGGACTTTAGACGTCCCAAATTGAGATTTGGGACGTCTAAAGTCCTGCATGGGGGGACTTTAGACGTCCCAATTCTCAATTTGGGACGTCTAAAGTCTCACTTTAGACGTCCCAACTTTTTTGGGACGTCTTTTCTTAAAACATACTACGCCCCCTATATAGACGTCCCCTAGTTTTTGGATGTTAAAAGTGCCAAAATAGGGACGTTAAAACCCCTTTTTGTAGTAGTGCCATACTCGATGTGTGAGCTTCTATTCTATTTTACAATCAAATCCAACAAGCAAAGCTAAAACAAAAACTCTATCTAACACACACACACACACACATACACACACACACACACACACTCTCTCTCTCTCTCTCTCTCTCTCACACACATATAAATTATACCTCTTTTGTCATAGATGGTACAATAAGGTAGTTAGGCCAAGCAACAAGTTCAAGCACACGACATACAGTTCCTCCTATTAGCATTCTGTGGTAGACATTGGAAGAGCTAAGTTGGATCGATGACAGCCCTTGGTTCTCTAGGCTAATTTGATTCTAATGGAGAGGCCAGTTGTGAATCGTGTTATCCCCCTATAGGTTACACAAATAGCCTGTAAAGATGGTTGTGAATCGTGTTCTCACCCTATAAGTTATACATATGGCCTGTAGTAATTGTATACCGCTTGGGGCTATCTGTCACATATTGAATATAGTGAAATATTTGTAAATATTTAACGATGTCATATAATAAGAGAGGAACTTTCGACTAGAGATTTTTCAAGAGAAAAAAATATGAGCGTGACTTAGGTCAAAACCTAGCTACAAAATATGAAGTGAATAACAATGGAGAATGTAGAATAGAGAAAAGATGTCATACCTCTATATGATTAAAACAAACCACACAAAGAAATACCACCTGGTTAGAGCTGAAAAACAAAAACGCAAGTAATGAACGAAAACACGTGTTAGGGCTTATGCAGCAACTCGAGCAACTATTGCTGAGGAGCACAGAGAAGGCTTTATGGATGGTGTGGTTCGACTGAATATGACAGTCGACGACCGGAGTAGTAGGGTTCCGAGGTTGGTGGCTTAGGGGTTTACATTTGACCTAAGAGACAGAGATGAGTATGCTAATGAATGAAATGGAGAAGTGGAGAGACATTTATATAGAGGAGAAAGTTTAACTTTATAACGATTCAAATATATCACCCGTAATGTATTGCTCCGTTGTTACATATATAACTGTTATTGTAAGAAACCATTAGGTAATTTCAAAAAATATATTACGGTTTCTAGCTAATAACTATTAAATATTTGCAACATTATTTTTTAAAAAAATTAGCATGAGTACTGCTATCGATTTCCACTTGTTTTCATAAACAACACATAAACAAACAACAATATAATAGACCTATAAAAACACAGAAATTAACCTAGTCCAGCTAAAGGAAAACAACAATATACACAGTCAAAACACAAAATTAAATACTTCTTTTTCTTTTCCTAGTCTTAGTTTTTTGTAAGTTGCTTTTTTTATTTTAAATTTTTCTATCGAAAGTTAGATGGCTTCATTATGATTATGCCTGACGTACAAAACATCTTCTTCATCTAAATTTAATGGTCCAAGTGACTTCCTATTGAATGAATCATCTTCAACTCCATCACCTGTCTCCTTATCAATCACTTTATTTGTTAACAAAACAATAGACTATCAATGTTTAGAAGGATCAAGGATGTAGAACACTTGTTTAGCTTGAGAAATCAAATGAAAGGCTCTTCTTTATAGTTTTCAAATTTCAAATTCAATTGTATCAAGTCTATGTCATCAATTCTCGAGCTATGATTATTGCCAACCTACTTGCAACCAAAAATGAAAACCCAGAAAGCCTATATAATCAAACTCTCAGATGTGCTCAGTCACCCAAAAGTATGGCAACTTCGCATAGATAGGATTTCTATCTTTGAAGCTTGATATATGCATGGTGCTAGCTTCAAGAGTTGCACCACTATTTTGCATTTTGCTTCGATCATCTTGCTCTTTGATGTAGAAAGTGAACTCATTGATGATGTAGCTTGCGTAATACGTTATTTGATTGCTTGGACCGTATGCTAAAAACTTCAATTTGCTAGAAACTAATTTAGGATCAATTCTATACTTGCAAAGATCTTGATCTTTAAACCATGTTATAAAATGTTTATTGTGTTGTTGAGCACATCGTCTTACTCCTTTGTAGGGATTTTCCCTATGAATTTGATGCATATGGTTGCGCATGTACTTATCAACCTCCTCATAGTTGTGCAGCACATATAGGTGTGCTTGCTCTAAATATTGGTTTAAGATGGTTACAACTTTTTTGCCATGATCCCTTCCCCATCAGTTCTTCTTACCTCATGTCGAGACATGGGAAGCCTAATATCGCATGCATGCTTTAAATATGTGACAACAAATGCAACTACCCCTTCACAGATATATCTTTCTGTTAGAGCAAGCGTTTCACCCAAGAGGGGGGGTGAATTGGGTGATACTAAAATTTCGTTGCAAATAAAAACTTGACGGTGAATATAAAGCAATAAAGAGTAAGGAGAAATATCACCGTAGTATACACCGAGAGTTATACTGGTTCGACCACAACTACTTTGACCTACGTCTAGTCCTCAGAGCTTCTCTGAGAGTTTTACTATAACTTCCAAGATTTAGTGGGTTCTTGGCACCTCAGTACAAGCAAGTTCCTTCGCCTGGACACTCGCTCCCCCTTACAAGTTGTAATCCAATCCCAACTCAAGGTTCCACAACCTTAAGTTATTTCAATAACAAATATTGAGTTTGAATGAAATATCTCTCTCACAGAGTGAATAATAATCACTGAAGCATAGAATTACAAGTATAATATAAAATAGAGTAATGAACTTGATGATACGTTTGTGTATATGTTCTTGTTCTCTTCTCTGTTTGGATGTTCCCATATATATAGATACGTTGGTAATGATTGCTGGAACATATTTCTTCATGCCCGTTGGAGCGTGTGCAGCCACTATTGACTTTTCCAGTATTTGAAAGATATACGTTTGCGGTAGGTGACGGTCGGTGACATTGGAACGTTGCATTTGACTTTCCTTATTTGGTAAGATCTCTTCATTGTTTATCTGTAGATATGCTAAGAATACTAATATAATGAAAGGTTAATCATATAGGAAACAAAACAATGAACGTTGGAATGATTTCTGAATTTCTGGGTTTGCATACTCGAGTAGCTACTCGAGTATTCATTAAAGTTTACTCGAGTATCATCACGAAAACTTTGATGAACTGCAAGTCAACAAATGAATATAAGATTACTCAGGTAGTGCATGGAATAAACAAAATATCAACCCTTTGGAAATGCATGTTTACTCGGGTACCTACTCGAGTAATGCACTCTTTTCTTCATAGGTTACTCGGGTACCAACTCGAGTAAACCTTCAAATAAACTTATGTTACTCGATGCTTTACTCCAGTAATGTTGGCAGGATTTCAAGGCCGAGAGCACTTCAAGTTTGATTAACTTGTTACTCGAGTACATACTCGAGTAAACTCAATATGTGTGCATAGCTTACTCGGGTAATGACTTGAGGTTTTTCTTCAAAAATAACTCTGCATACTCGAGTACATACTCGAGTAATCCACTTAAAATGAATCATTAAATACCTGCATACTTGAGGAGCACATCGAGTGAAGTATTATAAAAAACCAGATCAAGTTATTCGAGTACTACCTTCAGGTTTTTGCTTACCATAGTAAGTTACTCGAGTAGCTCATCGAGTAACATTGGCAAGGTTTAAAATGCCGAGAGCAACACATTTTCTGAAACAGAGTAACTCGAGTACATACTCGAGTATCATTGGCAGGCCGAGAGTGACTTGAAAACTTTTACCTGGTTACTCGAGTAGCTACTCGAGTAACGTTGGTAGGCCGAGAGCAACTCCAAATAATTTACCTGGTTACTCGAGTAGGTACTCGAGTAACGTTGGCAGGCCGAGAGCAACTTGAAAACTTTTACACTATTACTCGAGTACTTACTCGAGTATTGTTGGCAGGTTACTTGAAGGTATCTCTGGTAACTTCAAGTTTTGTCTCATTACTCGAGTACATACTCGAGTAATGCCTTAGAAAACTTACTTCTCATCAAGTTTCTCAGCTTTTTCTCTTGGCCTTTCTTCATTACTCCAATGCTTACTTCAAGTGATGCTTTTCCCTGTTATTACTTTGTTCAAACTTATTTATTAATTAAATCTTTTTTATAATATTCTTTGTTATCATCAAAACATGAGATCTAACACATTCAACAATACAACCCTCTGGACGACTCTGATTTTTTTATAAACCGTTTCATATCTTCATGAAACGTTCAACCTAGTACATCCACCTTAAATAGGCCATGCCACAAGTTGTAACTCTCTAACTAAATGAGTTATTAGGAGGATCATGATGTTAAAGAATGTTAGAGGAAAATACATCTCAAACTCACACAATGTGTGTACGATTTGGTTTTACCATCTCAACAATTTTTTAGGGTCTATTACTTTACTGCAAAAGTGAGCTGAAGAAGAAAAATAACTTTGTAATTGCAGCTCACATATCATAATGCAAGATACCCTGTATAGCCACTATAATCAAGTTCTTCATCTAGACATAGCAGTCATGAGATTTTAATCCCATCAATTTCCAAGTCCTTCACTAATACAAGTCTTCTGATGTTTGAAGAGTAACCCTCTGACACCTTGATTGAAGCAAGGAACTGACAAAAACTAATTTTTTCTTCCTTTGATAGTGTGTGAGCCGTGGGATGAAGAAATATGGCTTCTCCTATCCTTTGGTGCTAATTCTTCCCTTATTCCCGTATCAACCATGTCTAGCCTAACATTTATGACATTTTTTGTCTGCCCTAGCATATGGAGTAATGCGCCAATAATACTTTTGCACACATTTTTCTCAATATGCACAACATCAAGAAAATGTCTTATATCAAGGGTCCTCTAATAAGGTAAGTCAAAGAAAATGGACCTCTTCCTCCTCCCACTTGTCCCAACATTCCTTGCAAAAGGTTTGCCAACAAGGCATTTCATATCTTTTAGCTTTGGGTATACCTATTCACTGGTCAAAGGAGGTGCGTTGCCATCTTCTAATTTCCTATTGAAATATTTTTTTTAAACACCGGTAAGGATGCTCCTGAAGTAACCATCTTCGATGTCCCATTTAGGAATTCTTCATGCAATGCTTCAATCAAATTGAATGCATACCCTATTCACAAATTGAACATCCAAGTTGGCATTTAATGCTATATCATGAAAAATTACCATATGTAGGAAAGTTATTGATAGTGCCAAATAACATGGCTCTCAAGTTAAACATTTCTTCCTCGCGAGCATCATGCACCATGACCCATCATCCCACAAGCTCTTCAAGTCTTCAATTAATGGAGCCAAGTAGACATCTATGTCATTTGTCACACCCTCATATTATTTTCACCTATTTTAGAGTATTTGCAAAAAATGATACGTAGTTCGGTGAGCAACACAAGAATAACATAAATATACTGATATTATGTACATAATTACGGAAATTCCCCATAGGGGTTCGTACTTGATAATTACAATTTATATAGCCTCGCAGCGCTACGTGGGTGTCTAAATCTGTCCCAGTGAAACGGAGACATCTTCTCATCTTCGTTCCACCACCGTAATCCCCTTCGTACAGTTTTCTTTATTGCTCTCAGCATAGCTTCTATCTTCGCCTATCTAAATTGTTGGTAGGGGAGGGTGAGATTCTGGGGAATCTCAGTAGGAAAACAATACCAATATGTATGCAAGATAAGTGCTTAATGCATGACATGCTTGCATTACATAACTCATGTTCACACAATGACATATCTGCGTGCTCGATGTTTCAAACAACATACGTATGGCCATAGTATAAACAGAAACATAGCTTCAATTATTCATATACGTTTCATATAATCAAGTAAAGCAATAACATGCATCAATACACCAGCATAAATATCAAATACATTCAAGAAAGGTAAGTTCCCTACCTTAATCACTCTTCCCTGATCCTCGAAGAACGTGCCTCAATTTTCATGCCAATCCCTCAGCTCTCTACTTATTCCTAAAATGTCAAATGTATAGTTTAGACACTTCCATAGTGTTTTTGGGGGGTTATATGAGTCTATATTGAAAAATGACCAAAATGCCCCAGGACCCCGACCCTGCCGTACCCAATCCAACTGCACTTTTCCTGAAATTTTGACTCGGGCTATTCTGACATATTTTCGCCTAAGGAATCCATTTTTGACCTCGATTTTCTCAAATTCCAGCCCTAATTATGAATTTATCCCTGGCAGCCCCTATGTGAAGGTTTTAAGGCTATTTTTGTTATTTCACTTTCTCAGGCTTTTCTCATTTCGCACCCAACATGAACCTTACACAATTTTCCATTCTAAACACAATGGAATAATCAAAAACACCAAAATCCATTCCAAACATAGCCCAAAACAAATCTGAACGAAATTCTATAAAAATTGGAGAAAATGGAGTTTTATGATTTCAATCCATAAAACACCTCCTTATCACCTTTAATAACTTGTTTACTACTTAATCACATTCTAAATATGATTAGACTAAATTTGGGCAGCACCTCCCCTTAAGTTCATCACTTTCCAAATTTACAAATTCAACCAACCAATACCAAACCAATCACATTCTACATAATTTACCTTGGTTTGCTTCACTTTCTCTCTCTAAAAACCGTCCTCCCTTTCTCCTCTAACCTTGAGATTTTGCTTGCTACACCATGTTTTCCATGAAGATCAAAAGGTTAGAGGAGCTATTTGACAAAAAGGGAAGCTTAATCACAAGATCTACAAGACTTACCTTTGGATTTTGCTCCTTCTTCTCTCTAGCTTTCCTAAGCCTCTTGTTGAAGCCTCTCTCTCTCTTTTTCTCTATTTTTGGTCGTGCAATGAGAATGAGAAAGGTGAAGCATTAGCTTCATAAATATCTTCCTATTTTTACTCAATTTTTCTTTACTTCCAAAATTAAGTTTTATGACCTCACCTTGTACTTTGATCTTATCCCTCTATGACTTGTGTCATACACTCCCATTGAAATTGAATCAACCCCTTCATCTCCTTAAGCCCATTTTCATGCCACTTTGGGTTCTTCAATTAACAATTGGCTTTTCTACAATTATCTTATTCCTTTGGTCAACATAATATATTTTATTGCAATTTAAACATGTGCTCCAACTTTAGCAATTATAATTTAATCTCTTGGCTTAAGATGATGCCACTTGACATATTTATCTTCCAAGTAAATATTTCCTTCTCCCAACACCATTTGATTTCATCAATGCACCATAATGTGACACTTATCATCACCCATACCTCCTTCATATCATGACACACTTCATTAGGCTTCCCATTGGTTTTGAACTAACTTCCTCCCTCTTGCTCTTCTAACCAAATGAGTGCTCTTCCAACTAAACCAAACTTGCACTCAAGGTAATTCCAACCTTACACTCAAGATAATCCTTACCATCATCAATCATGATTGCTATGTTCATATAGCATTAGTTTATGCAATTGAACATGTGCTCATTTTCATAAATCATAATCTAATCCCCTTTTCATATGATCATGACACTTGGCGTCTTTAATTCCATTAATCAATTGCTAACAAATTTTATTTTCAATTTTTGAAATAATGCCAATTATGGTAGATTTTCTGCCCTAACTTTGAAAAATCATAACTAATTTTGTAGACATCGTTTCAAAGCGACTAACGGCTATAGAACCCTTATTGAATCTAGTTTCAAGGAAAAATATGGAATTTTACTAGCTGAAATCATATTATTCCCAGATTTTCAATCTTTGACCGCTGCTCCAGAAACTTTCCATATTTTTTGGGTTAACTTCAAAAATTCATATCTTTTTGTACATAGCTTCAATTGATTTGTACATATCTTTTTGTACATAACTTAGGATGTCTACTTTCATCCAGTAAAATTTTATAATTTTTTCTTATCATTTGGTCTTCCAAAACCACATGACAAACTCACTACCTCACAGGCGATTTCATTGAAAACACTATTCAACTTTCAAATTTCAATATTGAATTCATTTGACCTTAAATATTCACCATTTCATTGAATATATAAAATAATCACAATATACTCTTGGTGAATAAAATTTGGGGTGTTACATCATTCCTGGGTTGCTTGGGCCCTGAGATTAGTATGGACAATATGGAGTACTAGCGCTTCATGCAGAGCCATGGAAGAAGATTATATATAAACAATAGGCTAAATTATTCAAAACCCCCCCTGAACTTTGGGTCAGTTTCATATAACCCTCCTGACATTTCAAAGTTTAAATTTAACCCCCTCTAACCTTTCATTTTTTAACTATTAACCCCCTGCTGTTAAGTGACCGATATCTTTTTAACGGAAATTGCTAAGTCATATTATGAAATGACACGTGACATCCTATGTAAATTACTAATTTCATAAAACTACCTGAACTTTAAATAGTTGTAGATAACTCCCCTGAATTTTGATCAGTTACAAATAATTCCTTTGACATTTCAAAATCTAAATTTGACTCCCTTAAAATTTTGATTTGTAATATTAAAACTCAAGTTGTTATTTTTATCATTTTAATAAATTTATTAAGTTTTTTTACTATCATTTGTCAATTAGAATAGTTTTCTAATATGGCAAAAACAAAAAAATTAGAAGAATAATATTTAAAAAATATCATCATTTGTATAACATTTACTTATTTTCTTAGGATAATTAAGCATTGATAGTATTATAATATCATCATTTGTATTAAATATATTATTAGGATGATTGAGCATTAATAGTTTAAATATTTTGTTTATGTCAAAGGATAGCTTATGGCAACAAAAATTTTGTAGTAATGCATATTTTTTCATAAATCAAAGGTTCGACGTGTATTTTTATATTTTTCTAAATATTATTCTTCTTGTTTTTGCCATATACAAAAGAACTAATAGTATTTTGATTGATAAATGATAGCAAAAATCTTAATAAATTTATGAAAATGATAAAAAGTATATGCATGTGATTTAATATTATAAATCAAAATTTTAGGAGAGTCAAATATAAATTTTGAAATGTTAGGGGGTTATCTGTAACTGATCAAAGTTTGTCGGGGGGTGTTCTTTACAACTGTTCAAAGTTCAGAGGGTTCTTTGTAACTATTCAAAGTTTAGGGGGGTTTTATAAAATTAGTAATTTACACAAGATGCCACGTAGGATGCCACATATCATCTCATAATCTGATGTGGTATTTTTCGTTAGAAAGATAATAGCCACTTAACGACAGATGATTAATAGTTAAAAAATGAAAGGTTAGGGGGGGTTAAATTTAAACTTTGAAATATCAAGGAGGTTATATGCAACTGACCCAAAGTTTAAAAGGGTTTTGCATAATTTAGCCTAAACAATATTATCATCCATGTATTGTGGGTACCGCCTTGCATCCCAATCAGGTTTATCTTATTAGTAGCCAATGCAAGGCGTAGGTTCCTATCATTTATAGTGAATTTGAGGTGGTTCATATCAAATTTCTTCCACTATGGAGAATTAGCAGGATGTCAAAGCCTGCCATCATCTGTCTTTTCATCTGCATGCCACCTCAAAGTTTTTATATCATCAGGATTGCTATACAAGCGTTTAAATCTTGGTATAATGAGTAAATACCAGAATGCCTTATTCAGGCTCTTCTCGTTCTGTTGGTAGGGTGGCTCCTCACACATGGGACAATGTGTTAGTAATGTATATTCATTCTTGAACAAGACACAATCGTTGGGGCAAACATATATCTTCTCATAGCTAAGGTTTTGTAAGCTTTAATTTATGTTTATTAAGTTACAACCGTTAAGTATGTTGGCTTTTTGGAATCATGGTAAAGGAATACTTTACGGTTATTAATTAATAACCGTGAAGTATGAAGTTGTTTATCTTACCTTATTTTTTAAAAAAATATTTAAAAAATACAATAGTGGTGTTCAGTCATCACCACCACTATTACCCTCCTCCTCCTCCTCTTCTTCATCCTCTTCATTCTCATCATTGGAGGAAGGATGTAATATCCCAATTTATGATTAAGGGTTAATGGCATTGAGATTTGATTGTAATTTGTGTAATTAAATATTTTAGGAGAAATATGATGTGAATTTGGTGTAAATATGTGTGGTATTAGAGATCATGGGATGAGATGTTGCCAAGTGGCATTATGGTAGACCATAAGATGAGGCATAAGAGACAAAAACCACTTTTCTCTCTCTTCTCTCTCTCCTATGCGTTTTTTTTTGAAGCATGGGCAGAAAATTCTGTGCTTCCTCATCATCACTCTCATTTCTCTCTTCTCTCTCTCCTTCTTGCTCTCTCTCTTTCGTCCACCATTGTTGAAGCCAAGGGAAAGAAGAAAGCTTGATCTTTGGGTAAGTAAATGACCTCTATTGCTCAAACTTCCTTCATTAAAGTTGATCCTTGAGTTAAGAGAAACATTTCTATGGTTGTAGTTTGTCCATTGGTTGTGGATTGTGGCCACTTAAAATTTTGGAAAGTGGTGAATCAAAAGCTTTCTTTGAGAAAGTTGATAAGGTGAGTGAGACCTATCTATCTATCTATGTTTTATGCCAAATAGATTAACTTGGATTTTCTGGAAATTCTTGGGCCATTTTCGAAAATGAGGGCCATTGAGAGTTTGGTATATGTTTGGTATGGAAATGGTACGTTGTAATGTATTTTGGATAGATAGATTTGATTGGGTTTGAAATTGTTAAGTTTGGAGATTTTGGAAGTTTAGTGTTTAATGTTACCGAAAACCAAAGCATGATAATGGAATAGGATTTTGGTGATTTTGACATTCCCATTGGATTCCTTGAGTGATTTTGTGTGGGAATAAGCTTGGTTGTTGATTTTGGGTTCATTAAAATCACTTGGGGAAAAGTTGGAAAGTTGTCTAATTGAGCTCTATTTTGCACAGTCTTTTTGCACGAGCGTTTTGAGTGACCAAATGGTATTGGAAAATTGTGAAACTTTCCAGTCTTAAAGTTCACATCCCAAGCTTCAAAATGAGCATATATTTTGTGTCATTTCGTTTAGAATTCTGTGAGATATGATTGTCCAAAGGTTGGGATGAAAACAGAACTCTGTTTTGGAGTGGTGTATAGTTTTTGGTGATTCTGTATTTGTGTAGTCATTTCCAGCGAAGGGCTATATTTTTCCTTGAAAGAGGACTCATATACCTTTCATTTGGCTTTGGAATCACTTCGTTTCGATTTTTCTAGAATTAGTTATGGTTTTTCGAAGTCAGCCCAGAGTCAGGAAACTTCTGGGCCGCGGCCCAAGAGTGGCGGACCGCGGCCCAAGCCTTTCTGACCTGTTTTGGGCTGCGGCCCAAGAGTGGTGGGCCGCAGCCCAAGGATGGGTGGGCCGCGGCCCAAGCCTATGTTCCAGCACTTAGTGTTTTCGAAAAGTGACCTTCAACCTATTGTTTCCCAACCTTTTAGGGCTTTCATTAGAGTCATTTGTGACCTCTTAAGAGTCCTAAATGATAACCAACTTAGTGTATTATCTGATTAAGTAATTGGAAAAGAGATTGATCAATTGTCCCTAATTTGGTATAGGATTTGATATCTGCCGAACTCGTGAGCCAACTGTGCCAAAGATTGTCAAGAAAGATACAGGTAGCGACTCCTCTCTTATACTTTGTGTAAATGTATTGTATGTTTGCTTGTCATTCATTGTGTGGATGCTGCTGCTACTGCTTTGTGATACCCTGTGCTTTGAGATGCTTTGTGGTGCTTTGTGCTTCGTGTTGCTGCTACATAGTGTTCACCGCGAAAGCGGGCGTTGTGCATAGTGTTCACCGCGAAAGCGGGCGTAGTGCATTGTGATTACAGCCGTGAGTGCTGTCGTATGTGGCGCAAGCCAGAGATCATTGTGAAGCTGCTGAACATGATAAACATGCATGCTCTATGTTTATATATTGTATGAGTGTCTTGTTGCTACTGGGATTCTTTAGAATCTCACTCTTTCCATATGACTAACCTTTTCAGACAGGGCGAGTGGCTCGAAAGGGAAGCGACCAACCAGGAGTGGTTAGGGCTTAGGGACATTTTATATTGGATGTTGGTTATCCTTGTTTTGGTTTCGGGATTACTAAGTGTATATGAAATGTAAACGTATATTTTGGTCGTGTAATCCCCATTATTGGGAACTTGTAAACCCATGTTATAAATATATGTAGATGAACCCGGGGTTTTGCCGGGATTTTAGCTTCCGCATTCTGATATTCATTATGTAATTTGATTTCTCAAGTAATTATATTCGTAGTGAATGTGAGACCAGGGTGAAATATGTTTTGGAAATTGATTTTTGAAATACCCCATCTCTTGGATGTGGGATTATAAATTGTTATATCTTTTTATTGGTCTCCATTTCACTTAAATTTTGAATTACGGATGTAATTACGGTGAGGGGGTTACAAAGGAGAGGAAGGGTCTTACTGCAAGTCATATGCAACTTCATGTTCAACCTATTGGCGTATGCTGTGAGACACCTTGTGTGATGATAAAGGCCTGCCAATAGCTACATCAGAGCTTCCATTTCAAGAGGAGGCGGAGGAGGAGGAGAAGGAGGTGGTAGCGGTAGAGGAGCTCCTTGGGATGTTAACATGATGGAGAGAAGGAGGATATCGATAAAGAATAGTAGTAAGAATCATACGGAATATGTGAGTTTAAATAGAGATATAATGAATGTTACAAAGGGTTATGACTTATGAAGGTTCAATGACGTTATGTAGGGTTATGACCAATGAACTGGTACTTGGGGAAGCCAAATCGTTTGAAAGTATTATATGACGGTTGTTTCTAAAGATTGTTATGTTTTTGTTCATTGATATACGAGGTTGGAAGTTGAATCATTTGTAAGTATTACATGACAATTGTTTTGAAAGAATTGTCACAAAATAAATGACGATTATTATCTACAACCGTTATTTTTGTGTTTTCGAGAATTCCACATCACAATACATGATGATAAGCATAATTAACTATTATGTTTAAGCATTATATATCTTTGTGCGGCCTCCGCCTCAACATACATGATATTTATTAGTTGTAACTGTTATATATTAGGCATTATAAAAGTCCAAATCTGTAGTAGTGACTCTAGGGTATTAGATGAACGACAAAATACTTTAGGATATTGGACGCACATGAGAAAATATTTCAAAGTGCTAGATAAACTAAAAAATACTTTAGCATGCAAGATGTACCAAAGAAAATATTGCAAAGTGTTGGATGCAGCTTAACCTTTATTTTAATATATAATTATTTTAAAATGAAAGTATTCTTGAATTCAATATCAAATCAAGTAAATTCTCAAAATACCAAAAATAATGGGGTTTTTTTAATTTGATAATTACATTCTTATAAAAAAATATAATTTTTTAAATTTTCAAATAAAATTGATTGATATATGAATTTTTCGACATAACCATTCACTATATAAAATGGAATAAAATAAACTAATTTAAATTGGTCTTTGTACTAAAATATTTCATCTCTTATATTTTATAGCCAGAGAAAAAAATTTATATCTCGAATAAGTAGCTGGGTTGGTTTTTGGCCATGGTTAACTACATGTTTGGATTAGCATTTGAGAATAATTTTACGATTTATGAAGTAAGTATGTGAAAAGAGTTTTATCTCAGCTTACGGAAAAGAGTTTATGAAAATATGGTTTTATGGTTTGCCAAACATAAACTAAATGAAATGACTGTGATGTTATTGGAAAAAAGAAACATTTTAAAATACAGACTAAACTGATTGGTTCAAACATTTTTAAATATGAATAATTTGCATGCATTTTGATACACTTGTTACATCTATTATTCACGAGTAACAGAGGCATTAAATTTTCTTCTTATATATGTACTTTTACTTGTTGCACCTTATTACTTAAATGAAAATTTTCCTTCACATAAAAAAAACATAGATAATCATCCAATTTCATCATTGATGAATCAATATATGAAATTATAACTTCAGTTATTTTTGTAAAAGAAATTGTTAATAAATAAATTATAACTACCTTCGCAAATGTTGTTTGAGTCATCAGGCCAGTTGTAATTCTAGTGAGTTCTAGAGATCATCGAACTAATCTGAACATTTGTTTAATAAAAATTAAGTTAAAATATGCATTTGGTCATTTATATTTGCATCATGTTATATTTTAATTCTTTAGTTTTTAAAATGTATTTTGGTCTTTCAATCTTAACCCCATTAGATTTATTTAACCGAAATTGCTAACTCAACAAACTTAAATGATGATTGAGTAATTAAACACCGAGAGAGCATGCTTATCTTTTAATTCTTTCATTTATTTATATTTTAAAATAAAAATAACTGTGAAAAAAAGGCAATAACGAACCTTTGCAACTTCTTCCACAACACATCTGCGAATGACGTGCAAGGGTGAGAGTAGGGAACAAACTAATAGTACTTGCTACAATCCTAAATATAAGACAGAGTTAATTTTTTTTTACAGATATTAATAAAATTAATTAAATTACTTTAAAGTATTTATATTTATCTTTTTTTCTTCAAACTATTTTACCTAACTTATAAACTAATATATAATCTAATGATATACAACATATGATATATGATATGATTAAATAACTTATTTAAATTCCTTAATCTTTTAAAAAAAGAGTCAATTGTCTTGTATTTATGACAGGAGGGAGGGAGTATATATAAAAAGAAAAAAAAAAAATCGCACTTCTGCTATACTCAGCTGCTACAAATTGTGATGTACTTTCAAGATTCTGTTTTCAGAAAGTTTTTTAGTGCGATGAGGAGAGGCCAGGCAAAATGGGCATTTGTTTTCTCTCAGTTTTGTAGGGTACTATTGTTTATGGGGAAAAAAAAGGAAAACTAAACTCTGAGCCATTGAATTACAAGTTAAATATAGAGCATAAGATGCAGATTTTGGGAAGGTTTTGATATGAGCAATAATGAACCAATGTCTATGGGCCTAAAAGGAGTTTTTTTTTTTTTTTTTATTGTAGGTGTCTTATTTTATTATTTATGGAATATTGGATAATTTATCTAGGTTTTCTTTTACCATTGTTGTTGTTGGTGTTGCAATATGCTTTTAAGACTTATTGTTTGTTTGGATTAGCGATATAAGCTACTTTTTAAATATGATTTACGATATACAAAATAAGTATGTGGGAAGAATTTTATCTTAACTTGAATAAATATACTTTTTAAACGTCAATCCAAATAGACCCTTACTAGACGGGTTCTAATTTGCAGGGTTGAGGTGCATGGTGCAAGTATGAGTCCCACGGATAAAACTTAGACCAATTGACATTCTATTTTCATTTTAATTTTAAAAATTTTAATTTACACAATTTAAAATATAAAATATTATGTTAAAAAGATTAAAATATAAGCATGCTCTCTCAGCATTTAATTGCTCAGTCATCACTTAAGTTTGTTGAGTTAGTAATTTCCGTTAAATAAAACTAACTGTGTTAAGATTGAAAAACCGAAAATGCATTTTATAAACTTAAAAAACTAAAATGAAAATAATTCAAGAAAAAAGGACTAAATGCATACTTGAGCTTAAAAATTATTTTCACAGTTTGAAATTTATTATTTTTGTTTTATAATTTTTAACATTTATAATTATGTTTCAATAATTAATCTTTAATTTAATTCAATTTAAATTTTGGTGTACAAAATTGAATTTCTATATATTATTAAAATAAAAGAACAAAAGAAAACATAATTATAATATAAAAACTTGAAATGGTATTCTTAGTTTCCTAATTTTAACTTGAATATGTTGGACTTTGGGTCCAAGTCCGCCCTTGATGGGCCGGACTATTTGATTAGGAAATAAGTAGCCTAATCAAATAAGAATAAAATCAGCATAAAATGCAGATTGAGGAATAATTCAGCAATAATTATGGATTTGTTAAAAGAGGAACAAATCACCATAATTAGGGAATTAATTGAGAGACCATTAATTGCTGTCTTGGAGGGCAAGAAGGAGTGCACACGTTTCCTAATTAGTGGCCTCCATAAACCACTATAAATAGGGTGTGCTTCCTCAATTGCAACTCACCCCGCCATTGAGTTTTCTGGCAATTTTCTTCTCTCCTACCATCTTTTCTGGTTCTGGTGATCTGCTGTGCAAATCACAATTAGGCTCTAGTAGTCTAATAATTGTGTGGGCACAAGTATGGAGTATTGGAGCTTTGACCCGGATCTGAACATGAATTCGTCCAGGTACGCCTAATCTCCTTTTTTAGTTAATATTTTTCCTATATTGGCATCAGAGCCTGTTGATCCTGTGGCTGTATAAATTATTCTTTGTGAATAATAATCTGATATAATTTGTTTATATCCCCATATAATTCCGCTATGCTGTTAATACGCATATTTCTTCTCCTTCTCATTTACGCAATATACATGACAGTATGTAAAAATATGAGTTTGTGAATATGGAATGCCTACATATTAATTTGCTCATGCGTGAATCTTTTTTGGGTATCTGGGCGTAAGTTATTTTCCCAAAAAGTGAACATGTACATATATGTATTTAAGCTTCCGCATGTTTGAAAGCCTCATGCATGTATAGATATATATTTGTTTCATATGATTGTATACAATGTTTTTTTGTCTCTGCCTCCATTTGTTTTCATATGACCATACACTGTTTCCGTCTCTGCTCTTCTTGTCATTTTTTCGTCCAGCGCGATTTTCTTCTCCTCCCTTCTTGGATCTCTTTCAAGTTGGTGTTTTTGGAACCTATGTGGAGAAAAAAACCGAAAAGACTTGACCCCTCAAAGGTTAGAAGAGCCTTTGAAACATAGAGACACACATCCAGTCAGTTTACGTCGCGCCGACAACGTCGAGAAAAATTGGGTGTTTGAAACTCGGTGTTTTCGCCCAAAGTAAGGACATAGATGTGTAAATCTCGAAGAGACGATTCCAACGATGCTTAGAACGCGTCAAACGGAGTCCGGATGAGGGAGAAACAAAGAAAAGAAGTTCGCAGGTCGTTAGTCACCGCCGCAACTTCACTCGTGATTTGATCAATGAAACAGAGGTTTTAAGATCAAATAAATGCCATGGATTTGTAGTTCGCTGAACTACAATTCCAAAGACACCAAGAACGCGAAAACGGAGCTGAAACGAGGGAGATATGGCCTCCCGAAGTTGGCGGGTCGCGATGACCCGTCGGATCTCCAACCGGGTTGGATTGACCTGGCTGGAGGTTGAAGACGATGACGTGGCAGTCAATACCATGTCATCGGTCAACCAATGACACGTGGCGCCAATGAGCGGTCGCCACGTTAGCGCCAAACGCCATGTCAGCATCGGTCAACGAGGCCACGTCATCCGTTGACCAGCCACGTTGACCGAGACACGTCAGCGCCACGTCAATGACACGTCGGCTGTGACGGGTCACGGTTGACCCGTCAGTGTTGACCGGTCAACGGTCAACAGTCATTCGTTGACTGTTGACCAAAAAAAGGTGGACATATGGCGCGTGGGGCCGTCTCCGTTTGACACGTGGCAAGCACCGTCGGAGAGAGGACGGCACGTGGAGCCTTGGGAGCCGGCTAGTGTCACCAGCGGAAGGCTGCAAGGTGGCGCGTGTATGTCACGAGCCACCGCCGAGAGTGGCCAACGCGGTAATTTTTCAATTTTTCAGGATTTTTCCATCCAGCCACCTTCTAGGGGCGCATAAGAGCACGTGGGACCTCCGATTGAGACGTGGTTGGTTCTTAAAAATCCCTAAATTCAAGAGCTTCAATTTGATATATAATTTGCATATATTTTAAGCATGTTTGGATCTGTTTTGAGTCAAAAAGGTGCTTGTATGCACCTAGAGATTCCCAAAAATGTTGGAATTGAATCAATGTTGGTTCTATTGTTTATTGGGATAGGTTGGCTTATTTTTTTTAAGAGTTTTTTCAGTTGCAACATAAGGTTAAATGCTGAAAGATTCTTTAAAAGTAAGGGATTATTCAAATGAGTTTTTGAATATAAAATCCTCTCTAACCTTGACTCAAACTCTTAGAAATAAAACTTGAAAAATTGCAGCAACTTAAAATTATTCAATAATTATTGAATAATAATAAGTCTTCCCAAATGTTGAAGCAATGACTTCTAAAAGTCAACCTTTTATCACATATGTTGTGACAAAGGATAAGACAGATAGAGATGTGAGAATCATCTCATCAAGTGGGAGGTATGCTACAAATACATCTAAATGAGTGGATGTAAACATGGCAAAGAGGAGCTTGACCTTGTAGCTAGATGCTACATGAGTTAATATGGTCAGAAGGGCCTATGAGAAGGAGAACCTAGTTAAGAGACAACAATATAAGGCTTAAATTTTTGAATGTTCTTGTTTTTCCATTGAATTTAAGATTAAATTCTCTGTTAGTTTTTAGAATTGAATTCAGTATATTCTCTTCTTGTTTTCTTGAACATTTATGCTAGTTAGATGATATTGTGTTATTATCTTGTTAATGTAACTGCTCTTTGATTAAGTGGGAGTTTTCTGGAATGCGTCTAGAAATCCAAAGGGGAAAGTGTTCAATGAAGACTATGATTAAAAGGGTGATGAGCTAACTAGTATGATTGGGATGGGAGTCAACATAGTTGTCTCCTGAACATAAAACTAGTGAACTTATTATCTAATTATCCTTTGTCTTATTTGAACAAATAAGATTTGTATACCATAATCGTTTGAGTGACCAATTATGACCAAGTCTATTTGACTGAGCTTATGAAGACAAGCTCAATAGAGATATCTGTGGAGTTAAAAACTCTCAAATCTCTTTCATTCAAGTAGAATGAGATGTCAGGGACATCCTACCAACTAGTCTTCAACATTTAAAGGTTGAAGCAACCGAAGGATACAAAAGACTTATGCTATCAAGTATAGAAAGAACAACATTGCTTAAACTTATGTTGGTATGAGCAATGTAACCTTATCTAAGCCGTGTGGATAGTGTTGGAAGATAGTGAAATAAGTGATATTCTTCCATAAAGTTAAAATTAAGTTAAGTTTTAACATAGTGTACTGAGTCCTAACATGTTGTTTAGGCAACACTTGAGGCAGATGTCAAACTAAGAAGTTGAGACAAACTAAATGCCAAGTTCTTTCTAACAAACAATAAGTGTATGTTGTGATAAGACATCTCCCAGTGAGTGGGAGGAAGCTATGTCTCCCAATGAGTGGGAGTGAGCTATGTCTTCCAGTGAGTGGGCATATACGAAGGTAAAGATTGCCTCTGATATGCATATTGTAACCTTCAGCAATGTGATTCACTACATTGAACTTGAATGTGAAAGACTGAAGGATTCAAGATCCATCAGTCAGACAACTTAGCTAAAGAGTGGGAGGATTCATCCTCCATGCCTAAGGGCAAGAAACCTATGAGGTTAACTTGATCTAGAAGAGGTCAATGGTTTTTGTAAAGATAAAATGCTACATTGATAAACCGTTAAGGGTTGTAAAAGTAGCAATCCACATGAGTTGTGGATGTTTCACAGAAGCATATGGCTTCATGTCAAAAGCAAAGCAATAAAGAGATAGAATCAAGGGATTGGAACTTGCACGTTAACTCTGCATAGATAAACCACCCTGATTCACTCTATGCAATTGCAACTGACAGAATCACATCTTTGCTATCTCTTTAGTTAAGGATTGATGGAACTATGATTCTCAAAATCCTTTGTTGGATTTTGATGTTTCTTTTCTAGGGATAAAAGATTCCATTTCTTACCACATGTACACCTTGGTCAAAGAGAATGATCAAACTAGCAAAAGAGTATTTACTAAACAACGTGTGCTAAAGGTTTAATATCCTTATGAATAAGTTGAGAACTCATTCTACCTGACAAGAAAGACAAAGAAACATTTTTGAGAAAATCCAATGCAATTGGCAAATTATGATGTTGGAAACCAATGAACGTGAGGGCAAAACACAAACAACTTGATGTTTTCGTTGACGTTGTGGACGTTTACTCGAAATACAGTAATGTTTACTTCATTTTTTGGCAAGTATGAAGCTGTTAGATAATGGCTGATCTAGTCAGGAATCAATGAAACTAAAAGGATAAGACCTTTTGAACTAACAAGGGTTAAAGACACCCATGTGCTTAGTTCAAGCTGTTTTGTGTACAAGAAAGGCATTGTTAGGCAACTATCAATACCTGGAACCCTTCAACATAATAGAGTTGTTGAAATGGAGAGATAGACCTCTCCTTGATTTGGTTATGAACATAATGACATCAATGAGGCTATCAGCCATATGTTGGTAGGTGGACTCATAGCTATTATATTCACACTTCACCAAATGCCCTCTATGTCAGTCACGACCTTACCCTATGAATCGTGGATGGGCCTTAGACCAGGGCCAAGCTCGTTAGGACCATAAGGGTAATCAACTTTATATTCATAATTCTTCCTATGAGTAAGGAAGATTAGGGTCAAGGTATACAAAGTATCTCTTTGTGAGATGACATGAGATTTTGACATGTCACATCATCATTAGTGAAAATGATGGCGGTTCAGTAACTGAGAAAAAAACGTGGGACACAACGTTCATAAAACCCATATTTCCTAGCAGGAAATGAGCATTAATCACAATAAATCTCTTTAAGAGGTTCACAAGTGACAAGGAATAACCAAGTGTTCCTAAGTTCACTGATCAGAGTGGGAGGATTGAGACCATTTTCACAACGAAAGAGGTAAGAGGTAAGAGGTAAGTTACGAGAGAATTACCTCACTCATACATAGGAAAAGAACCCTATGAAATCCACCTCGAAGCAAATTGTCATCTATCGAATAACTATAAGGGATAGATTCCCTAATGGATTGAATGCTCCCTTAATCATTTAGAAGGTGATAATAAGTACCTATAAGTGTCTGAAAGACACTAGTAGGACCTGCTAAGATGAATTGCAAAGTGTCATGCAGGAGGATTTGGATTCCTTTTAAGCCAAATACATGTTTGGGTAATTTGTCACCTAGCCAAAAGGAGATTAGGAACAAGTAGGTTCTCAAATCTGTTGGGGGCATGTAGAACCTAAAACATTTAGTGGCTAAGGGGTAATACAATGGAAGGTTGTCCATTATGTGTTTTAACTTTGAACTTTGGCTATGACAACAAGCTTAGTCTTGAAAATTGCATCAAGATTATGTAAAGACCACCTTCCAATTTGGAATTTTGGAAATTGGATGATGAACTCTACATGAAGCAGCTTAAGGGCTTCGTAGAAACAATCACCTAAATAGTAGTATATGAGGTTTTCACAAGGTGAAAGCCTCACCAACTTCGAAATAATCGAAGAACACTACATAGGTTCCAAATGGTCAAGTGATGATTCTTTGTGAAGTCATCCTTTGTCAAGTAACAAATGAAACAAGTGTCAAGGGAGTCAAAGGAATAAAGGATCAGAGAATCCTTAAATTCTGAGTTGAGAAAGTCATGGGTTGAACAAATATCTTGATCGACAAGATAAACAGAGTTGCACAAGAAAGATACAGTCTTTTCCACCTAAGACATGTACAAGTGTAATCCTTAGACATCTTAGGATGTCAAAGTGCAAACCCATGGACACCCCTGAAGTCAAGGGCATAAACCTAAAGAGGTTACATGTCCTATGAGGAATCCAACATAAGAAAGGTGGATAGAGTCCCATGTGAGACTATAGTTGGTAATGTGGATGTGCACATTGGTGTATATAAGACCAAATGTTTTTTGGTCAGACTTGGAAGTTGCTTTTTGGTCATGCTATGAAATGGGTTATGAGAATAACCATGGATTAAGTTGTCAAGACAACAACTTTCTTTTTTTTGAAAGGATACCACAATACAAGACCTAGGCAAATGGTGATGGAGTAAGGAAATATACATAGTATTGTTTCCTGTTATCCATGGAAATAGAACGCAGGGCGTGTTCTGCCATCATTCAAAGTGCCATATGGCTAAAGTAATTCCTATGAGAGATTGGGAATGAATGGTGGATAGTAGGATCCAAACGATAACATCTTATGATGAGGATCCTAAGTATCACAGCAAGACGAAACATACTTTTTGATACATCTCTATGAGAGATATGCTTTCAAAGAGGGAAAGCGATAGTTCAATGACTTTCTACTGACAGAATATTGGTAGATCCCCTTATTGAGCCCATAGCTTGATTTTCATTGAGTTAGTGAAAATCTAGGGGCGCAAATAAAATATAAGGTCATGAACTTCTTTTATATAAAGATAAAAGAAATGGTATGTATGTTATGAGTAAGTACATAAAGGTATACAGTTTTGTATGTCGTACAGGTCAAAAGAGGTTGGTTCACTCACACGAACAACCATCTTCCCATGTTTTGTCGGGGCATGGGAAGGTAAGACGAGCAAATGATCACCATGAGATGGTTGAGAAGAATCTTTGCGTTTGAATCGCCTCAGTTAGACTGAGATGAGATCTACATGTGTGCATATACACAGAAAATGGATCGAAGCATGAATATAGACCTGTAGCCAGGCAAAGAACCCTTTTTCACAAATGAGATTGTAAAAGAGATATTGTGAAAAAGGAAGTTCTGGTTCGAATGTTGAGTACATTTTGGAACTAATGTCTGTATGGTGAAAGATAAAGAAATCGATGTACACCTCAAACAATTTACCGTAGCATGCAATTCATACTGCATGTGCTTTAGAGTTAAACTGCAACACGGGATGTGGGTGAAAGATCCCTAGTTCACCACAGTGTGAGTCCCAGGAAGGAAGAATCCTTCCATGATGCCCTTAAGACATAGGCGACATCATGAAAGCTTGGTTTGGTAACAGCTACTGTAGCTGAAGCTCTATGATCACACTCGATTCGGTCAGACGAGTGAAAACTAGGAAAGCGACCAAGTCAAGATGGACTGATGTTTAGTCAAAAAGGAAGATTTACTCCTAGATACATAAGATGTGCTAGTATCTGTGGTCGACCCCTTACTAGCTCTATGTGTAGCTAGTAAGTGCGGATACTATGTGCGTGTAAGGCAATTTGAGTTAATCAACATATTAACTCGAGAGGGATTAGATATGCCATGAGCAATATGTATGGGAGAATCTGGGGCATATGAGGCAATGAATATATAGCTTACGGTTATATATAAAGGGTGTCCTTGAATGCTAATCCGATATGAAGGATTTCTAGTATCACAAGCACCAAATGTTAAAGACGATTTTGCCCACGCAGTCACGGTAGACGCCAAGTATGAAACAAGAAAGAGTAACGCATGCACGATGGGAGGCCCATTAAGTGCAAGTGGGAGATGTTGGACTTTGGGTCCAAGTCTGCCCTTGATGGGCCGGACTATTTGATTAGGAAATAAGTAGCCTAATCAAATAAGAATAAAATCAGCATAAAATGCAGATTGAGGAATGATTCAGCAATAATTATGGATTTGTTAAAAGAGGAATAAATTACCATAATTAGGGAATTAATTGAGAGACAATTAATTGCTGTCTTGGAGGGTAAGAAGGAGTGCACACGTTTCCTAATTAGTGGCCTCCATAAACCACTATAAATAGGGTGTGCCTCCTCAATTGTAACTCACCCCGCCATTGAGTTTTCTGGCAATTCTCTTCTCTCCTACCATCTTTCTGATTCTGGTGATCTGCTGTGCAAATCACAATTAGGCTCTAGTAGTCTAATAATTGTGTGGGCACAAGTATGGAGTATTGGAGCTTTGACCCGGATCTGAATATGGATTCGTCCAGGTACGCCTAATCTCCTTTTTTAGTTAATATTTTTCCTACAGAATACTTTGTGTATGAGCTGGTTGCATCAGGCAATAGATATTATAATAATAGAATTTGAATGTTAAGAGTTGATTTAATACCAATGAAAACAGGCACAAAAACAAATTAAATTGTAAATTGTTTGGAAGTTTGAGGGCCAAAAATTTTTGTTTTCACTTTAATACAATATATTCATTTTAATTTTAGAAATTAAATCAAAATACTAACAAAATTCTATCATAATAGTTGCCAAGCAAGAACACAATAAGTCAATAATCACATATGGTTTCAATATTTTTTTTTTAAAAAAAATAAAGGGCTAAGATGCATCCAGCAGTCCCTGAAGTATATCTTCTAGTGACACTCAGTATCTTAAATTAATTTGTGATTCATACCTTAAGACACTGTTTGCAAAAGAAGGGTAGAGAAAATTTTTATGAGATGGCTTTAAAAAACTTGGAAAAGTGTTGTCAGAAAAATTTTAATAAAGGGAAAAAAATTAATTAAAATATTTTAACCCTATTTATCTAATTTTTTAAAATCCAACTAAAAAAACTTCACTTCCCTCTCCTTCCATTAAACCAAACAGCCCCTAAAGTTTTTTTTTTTTTTTTTTTTTTGCTGTAAGAGTATTTTTCTTAGTAGCAATTATGATCCGAAACTTAGGATACTGAGTGCTATTAAGAAAAACTTAAAATGCTAAATAAACCACAAATTAGTTTGGGTTATTGAGTTCTAATAAAAACAGTACTTCTCGTAAAATATATAACTCAAGTCAAAAATAAATAACACCGTCAGGACAATCTAAACCATAACTGAAGTTTCAAGTTGAAGGGGGTGTCCATATGCATAATGGATTTATTATTTTCTTATTAAAGGTGGAGGAATAGAATATGAGACAACACAAGACTACAGCTAAAAAGAATTGAAAATAGCATACTTACCAGTCCAACTTCCAAAACTACCATTCTTCGCTCCCATTTTAAAATTATCATCTCTCTCTCAATTGCAGTCTTACAAACTTGTCAATCACATCTCTTTGTGTGGCTCCCCAGAAACAGTCCTTGCGTCGCTGGCATCATCTTCATCATCGCCAATTCGATCTTCTATCTCTCTCTTATATATACAGCCTCCTCTCTTAGACTCTCATCAAGACTTGTCTGTGATCAGCAATGGCTAGGGGCAGAAGCAAGAGTTTGCAGGCCAAACTGGTGGGTACGTCTTCCCTTTCTTCATTTCATATTTCCGTTCATATGTTGATCTTGACCAAGACTCCTATATACATGATGTACACGATTTAATATGGAGAAATTAAAACAGAATCAGATTTCTGTAGTACGATGATTCTGGACATAGCCAATTTCTGATCAAAGTTAATCTGATTTGGTACTAGGGAATCAGTTTTCTGTGTGTCACAAACTAAATCACATATATATATATATATATATATATATATCCGCATAATAATTTGGCTGCAGGTACTTCTTGGGCACATGGGAACAGGGAAGACCAGTTTGGTTCTGAGATTTGTGAAGGGTCAATTTTCTGAGTACCAGGTAATTTTAATTAATGTTGTATATATATGATCGAATTTGGTATATACGTATATATACACAGATGTTTTAATAATGATTGATTGTGGAATAGGAATCAACAATAGGAGCAGCATTCTTCACACAAGTGTTGTCTCTGAATGAGAGCACTGTGAAGTTTGATATATGGGACACAGCAGGCCAAGAACGATACCACAGTTTGGCTCCTATGTATTATCGTGGTGCTGCTGCTGCTATTGTTGTCTATGACATCACCAGCATGGTATCTTCTTCATTCTTTCTTTCTTTTTTTCACCTCTTTTTACTATTTGATACTATTTGGCCAACCCCACCTAATAGGATAAACCTTGTTGTTGTGGTATATGATATTATTTGGCATCATTGTATTGCTGGATTATATTTGAGTATTGTTTGATCTAATCAGGATAACTCCCCCATATGATTTTCATCTTTTTTGTTTGTTTGTTTATAATGTTCAAATTTTCGACCTATATGGTTGAGTCCCTATTCACTCAATCTAACAATGCCAAAGCTTATTGTTGTTTAAATGGAACCAACCATTATGATTATGGGCTCGTTTGAAATAGTTTATTTTTGAGTAATAAGTGCTTATAAATCATGATTTAACGAGGTAAGTATGTGAGAGGAGTTTTATCCGATTTACATAATAAGTGTTTATTGACCCCCGATAAACAATACCAAACACACATGTCTATCTTCAATTCTGTAAATTGTAGTTGTAGTGTTGAACAAGAACTAGGATCCTCATTTAATGGCCTTTCACAATCATCATGTTAGTTTTGAGCATTTAAGGCCATTTAGAATTTAATGATTATTTTTGTACAAGTTTGAATATCAAAATTATAAGAAACTGCCATCTGTTAAACATGAATTTGGACCCCCTTAGTTTGCAATTCTCTCAAGTTGTTGCAAGTTTAAATTCTAGCTATTTGATTTATCTGAATTGTTGATTTGTTCCTTTCTTCCTGGGCTGATGCAATACCTATTTCTTTGCTATACTGTATAGATTATTTTTTCCTGCTTAAATCATAGGGATGAAATGAATTACTAGAATTTAGAATTAAGGAAAATTGAGAAAATTTCAAATTAAGATTATCCAAATTCATAGCACCACACCCTTTTTCCTGCTCTGCTTTCTCTTTGAAGCTTAGTAATTTTTCCTTTCCCCCCACATAGATTAACGGATTACTCAATCAAATTGTGTCCAAACGTAATACCAAAATATAGTTAGCTAAGATTTGTTTAACGCATAAAATAAATGAAAAGAATCACTAGAACTTTATTCTATAGAAAAAACTGGTATTGTATCTCACTAAAAAGATAGAAATAAACCGTCTAGCACAATTGGCACTTAACTAGGCTCCTTAAGCGTCTAGTTAGGGGTTTAATCCCTGACAATGTGTATGGAGAGTGTTTCATGGTTGAATACCCTAGGCCTAAAAAAAAGGATAGAAATAAATAAAAATTGTATAACAACAACAACAACAACAACTTGATGGATATCATAAAAAACTAAAGAGAATGTGGATTTCATTTTCTTGTCTATACAAAAAATAAAAAATAAAAATAAAATAAACAGAGTGCTCTTATTCAAAACACCCGGTGATCTTAAACCAATTTTGCGCTTCAACATAATTACTAGGAGTAAGTGCTATAGCTTATTTCCAATACTTAGCAGTTTGATCAAACCATGCTTCCATAATTTCCGAATCTCTCTGTCAAACGGCCTATTCTCCATGGTCGAAATAAGTGAGTAAATTACCTTCCCTTAGAACAATACTTGAGAGTTTCCTACCTCATGTGGCTCAAATGATGCTTTAAAGTTAGTAGGGACAATTCATGCTCACTAATAAGTTCAATGGTTAAAATATGTGAAGACATAATATCTAAATGAATCAAATATATATAATAAAAATACACTATCTCCTGTTCTTCATATAAAATCTCATTTGCAATACAATTTATGTTATAAAGAAAATCTTACATTAAGGATTGAATGTAATATAAAGTTTGAATCGCCTTAATGAGTATGTGGCTCCACCACTAATGATAGTTTCTATTCAGCTAGTTTAATACCTACTTTATCATGTTCTTAGAACAAAGTATAAACAAACACTTGAGGATCTTTGAATGCTTTATTCTTTTGGATATTTTGGACTTCTATTGGAAGATACATTCCCTCACAAGGGATTGGGATATTAATTTCGATTGTGTAGAGATACCCAGAATATGAAACTTGATTGGTTATATTCATTTTTTGTCATTCATTGATCCTCGTTTAGGCTGAAAAAGGTTCATGAAATTTAGATAATTATAGTACTAATGGAGCTGTAGTATAGGTTTTTTTTTTAAAAAAAAAAAATTCTCAAGTAGACAGCAAAAATTTGAATGAGTTGGGTCTTCAAGGCCTACTACAAATAGGGTAGGCTTTATGGGTCAAGAGCTTTACCTCCCGTGGTCATGCATTCTTAAGGGATAGAGGTGTAGTTTAGTTATCCTAAATATAACATTTTCTATCACAAATATAATATCGAGTTGATTTTTTTTAATATATTAAAAAAATTAATTAAATTATTTTAAAGTATTTATATTTATCATTTTTTCTCCAAACTATTTTGCCTAACTTACAAACTAATATATAATCTAATAACACACAATATATAATATAATTAAGTGATTTATTTAATTCTTTAATCTCTCTAAAAAAATCAATTGCGTTTTATATTTAAGATCGGAGGGAGTATCTCAATCCACTTTCTTTTAGACTTATAATTATTTCTCTATAGTATCGCTCTTTATTACACATAAAAAAGGAGGTTTTCATCCGGAATAGTTACAATGCAAATTATTAAAAAGAGTATTATATGTAAACTAACACACATTTGTTATAAATAACTAACTAATTTTTTTAATAATAATAAATTAGTTGTATGGCTTTTATATTAAGATCAGGAGGAAGTATTACTCATTAGTGAGATTTGAAATCATATCTTTGCACAAATTCTTGGTCGGATCAATATTTTTTGGTTGTATATTATTGCTATTGTTGTTGTTGTTGTTTTTTTTTTTTTTTTTTTGGGGGTGAAATATTACTGTTGCTGCTGCTTTCTATTAGGAAAAAAGCGGTAACGAATTTTGATGCATCGCAGGATTCATTCATACGAGCCAAGAAATGGGTTCAGGAAGTGCAAAGACAAGGTAACTTGAGTGCAAAGACAAGGTAACATGTACAATAATATGGTATTAATGGGACACTGTACTAAGCCTGGTAAATCACATTTCAGGAAATCAAAGTATGATAATATTTTTGGTGGCTAACAAGGCAGATTTGGAAGACAAGAGAGAAGTGTTATCTGAGGTATTTCTCTCTCCCCCTCTACACACACATATATAATATAAGACTTATTTAACTCATTTGATTAGATTAAAGAAATTAGGTAAGTTAATTAATTATAATAAATATGACATTTTTTTCTAAATCATCTTTCTTAATTCTCTCCTCTATTTAGAAAGTCAATAGGAGTAATTTGGGACAAAATTGATATATAGGAAATATGTCTTACATTATGAGCCTAAAGAACAATCCAATCCAATTAAATCCTATATTAACAACAGGAGGAATATGATTTTGTTCTATGTAACAAACTGTTTAATATTTGATACTCCCTCCGATTCTAATTATAAGATAAAGTTGACTTTTTTAGAGAAATTAAGGAAGCCAATTAAATTACTTTAGAGTATTTATATTTTTATTTTTTTTCTCCAAACTAATTAATTTGACTAATAAATTAATATATAATCTAAGGATACTAAAAATATAAATACTCTAAATTAATTTAGTTGGCTTCCTTAATTTCTCCAAAAAAATCAACTTTATCTTATAATTATGACCGGAAAGAGTACTATTCAGCTTCAAATTTGATTATGTAATCGGATAAAACATGGTGTGGCAGGATGGTGAGCAATATGCCAAAGAAAACGGGATGACTTTCATGGAAACTTCAGCTAAAACTGCTCACAATGTCAACGAGCTCTTCTATGAAATAGGTAACTAACTCATTGCTCACCCTTCTATATTGTTTTGCGTGGATTTTGAAAATTTTAAAAGAAGTACAATTTTAACAAAATTTGAGAGTTTATATTAATTTTTTAACTTTTATATTTTCAATTGAATTCAAGGAAAAATCCATTAAAATTTACTCCAATCCTCTGTCTTCCCCCCTCAACTCCTTAAACAAGTGCCATGTACTATACATAGTTTATAAAAATGAGCTAAAATGTTCTTGACTACATAGTAAGGATTTTCGTAGACTCTATAATCTTTTCAGTGCTTGATAAATAAGCTAAATAATTAATTTATAAATATTTAAAAAATTAATTAAATTAGTTATTTGTAAATATTCATTTTCCTAAAATACCATATTTGATCATTTACACTGGAGTTATCTCTTGATGGAAACTTTTAATATGCACGATCAATAGTGAGAATTTGGGGGAAAATTATAAATTTCAGAGACAATTGATTGATATCTTATATTTATTATCAAGATAAATATCATAACCAACTCCTATATTTAGAATCTAATGGAGTATATCTTATGAAATGCTATTGATTTGTTTTTATTACACAACCATGAGATTGGTTGGGAAAATTGGAAATGTAAATCAGATGAGTTGTGTGACATTTTGCAGCAAAGAGATTGGCAAAAGCTAACCCTTCTCGTCAAACTGGGATCAAGCTGCATAGCAGGCCTCAACAACAAAATAGGAGATTCTTTTGTTGTGGTTGATCACTTCTTATTTTTCTGGCTTTTTTCCTTAATCCCCTTTCAAGTGTTTTCTCAGTTGTCATATGTCTAATACACTCCACAATAAAAACTCAGTTGGGGACTACTTGGCGCATCTCACAGAAGCAAAATTACACATGGTCCTCTTCCTCAGTCCAATCAAATACCATCAACATTTGTTTCTTTTTTTTTTTTTCCATTTTATGTACAAAGATTATTGTGCAGTCTGAAATATGGTTGTGGAGAGTATTTCTTCTCTTTTATCAAAACCTAGTTCCAATTTGTGTGGTATAAGGGGTTTACTTGCTTTATTGTATGATGGTAATTTTTTCAAGTAAAAGAACATTGATATCATGATATGTCCAATGTCCTCTCTCTCTCTCTCTCTCTCTCTCTCTCGGTGTATGTTTCACGAAAATAGGATTCCATAGCCATAAACAGGACAGGACAGGACATAACAATGACTGAACATAACAGGCAGAGTTAATGCGAGAAATAAAGCTTCTTCTTGCCTAATGGGGTCGAGGCAGACAGCTGGAATCGTCCACATCGAAGAATAGAATACAGTTTTTGTTCTTTTTTTTTTTTTTTTAAAAGGCTTCAATACTGAGAGCATTGGAATCAGAAGTCGAGGTCCCTCAAAAACAGAGATCATTACTAATTTGATGTATGAACATCACAAGAAACAAAATCTTTACCATTTTCATCATTTTTCTTCTTGCCCATCCTCCAAAATTCACGTGCACTCTTACAAGTTACAACCCCAATAACAGAAACAAGTTTTTTGGTCATCCACAACCTGGAAACAAGAAGAATGCAATATCCAATGCGCATTTCTATTTTTAAAATGTGTAATGGGCAAGTGGTGAGAATCAAAGTTCTTACCTTTCTTTCCATTTTTTTCTTTTGGGTCCCCAGAAGAAAAAGAATGAAAAGTAAGGAAAAAACTTGGGTAGACGAGCCAAAGCCATGCCTGCAAAAAGACAAAGCAATTGTCATCTTTCTTCAGCGTCAGGCTGCTCCACTGCCACTTTTTTTCTTCCCACATACCAGTACTATGTGTGATCATGTTGCCCCAACAAATCTCACAGCATCTCTGCCTTCAATTTGTGCAACAACTTTCTCATTTCTCACCATAGAATTTTAAAAAAAAAAAAACAAAAATGGAGTACTCAGCTGAGTGTTTTGGAGGGAAAAGAAAAAGGTTGTGACACAATCTTGGCCTTCACAAAAGTATCCAGACAACAAAGGAAAATCCAAAAGAAAAGGGTTTTGATGGGCTAACTTAACCGTTTAATTAAATCACCATGAAGGAGAAGTACATGGGGTGACACATGATGTGGACGATGAGAGACCATTGTTACTGTGAGATTCACTCCCTGAATTACTCAATGAGGTTTTTGCATCTTTGAGAGAAACAGAGGATGCCTCTGCAGGGAGCTTCTTCATGGGAGAAAGAGGAGGTGTATTACATGAAGGTGAAACCAGAGCTGCCTCATCTTCACCAGAAGAACCAATTGTTTCCAGGCGAGAAGGTGAAGTGTGTGGTGTTTGGAATGGAGTATCTGATCCACTACTTCCCTTGCTTTCATCGTCATTCTCATAAATGGGATTTGAAATGTACACAAGGTGTTCCCCACAAATAGCCTCCTTGCTGGTATCATCACTGCCTTGAACTGAATCATGCAATTCTTGAATTGGCTGTGGTGGAGAAGAAGCAGAGAGAAGTCCAAGGTGACGTGGGCTTGTTATCAAATCTCGGGTCTGGATTTGAATAGCCTGATGATGAAGCTCAACAAGCTGTTTCTTTGCCACAGTTAGCTCTTCTTTGGAAGAAACCAGAGGCAAAAGGAAGTTTCTTGGAGCTTGGAGGACTCCTTGAGCATAAATGCTAGTGAAGAGAGGAGGAGGAGGATGATGTTGCCGGGGTTGCGAGGTGGGTAAAGAAGGTGAAGCATTGATTCTGATTGTTGTGGCCGCGGCGGCAGTGGAGGTGGAGGCAGCGGCAGAGGCTCTGAGATGGCGTCTGCGGCGGAGCAAGAG
Organism: Inga laurina; assembly: GCA_963855925.1. Lineage (NCBI taxonomy): Eukaryota > Viridiplantae > Streptophyta > Magnoliopsida > Fabales > Fabaceae > Inga > Inga laurina. The sequence goes on along the minus strand of OY979702.1, from coordinate 21,293,626 downwards.
AGAGCAGTAGAGCTCAGTTAGTAGAACAAGGATAAGGCCTAGAACAACCGCAAGGGTCACCACCATGATCAAAGTGGCACCCATTATCACTTTGGACGTGCCCTTCATCTTTGTCTCTGTCTGGTTCTTCTGCAGCAAAGAGAAGATATTTATGGCGGTAAAAGTCTAAAAGAAGAAGGCTTTCGTAACATTGGGGAGGATGAGAAGCCCGTTTTGGCGGGAAAACAGCCATTTAGCTTAAAACATAGAGAGGATAGAGAGACCAAATTGCGAATCTTGAAGAGGGCAGATAATGGTCCTACTGTCCTTGGAAATGCAAAGGCTTTTGTGATGATTTCTGAATAAGCTAGGAGGAGTCCAATCCTTCAAGGTCAGACCTGTCACCACTCTTCAAATTTATTAGCCTAGCATAATTACCTTTATAAGCGAAAGGACCTACCTTTTAAGTCTAACCGCTCTGCAAGGCGGCAACAAAAGAATATGCATCACAGTAAACCGTAAAACAAAATTCAAACGCAGCACGGTAAGAACCAATGACAGCAATTAATTAATTATTTTACACTCAACTTTTATCCTCAAGTTGTGGACAATGGGCAAGCCAGTTTTGGTTACAAACAATAGTACAACCATTAAAGAAAAAAGAAAAATAAAGTGAACTGAGATGGAATTGGCATATAACTTGTAGTTGAATTAAAACCGGCAACTACATAGAGCTACAGCCTACAGAGTAGTCAACAAATTTACTATTGAAATTGAAGCAACCCCCATGCCATGCAATCTTAATTCAGCGACAGTAGACACCAAAATGAGATACAGGTTGAAAAATCAAAACGCCTTATCAATACAGGCAAAGAGGCTTTTCCAACCACCCTTTTTTCCATTGTTGTTTCTTTCATCTTCCTCTCAACGCCGCAAACCTAGCAGCCAAATCATCATAGTCAGGTAATTTGGGGTGCACATGCCGAGCTGCACTTGGTCCATCTGGCTGAAATGAAGCAGCTCGAGCAAATTCTTTGTTTTCTTTTGCAACTTCTGTTTCCTCTCGAGGAAGAGAAACTGATCGTGGTGGAACAGCATTTGTCTTTGGTGATTCATCATTCCTTGAAGATTCTCGTGCTGAGTTATCCATTTGGGGTGCATGACGACTTCTACTCTTTCTCCTCCATTTTTCAGGCAAGATGGACGGTTTTTTACTGTAATGGAGCAGTAATTTATCCATTATCCTTTCCTCTTCATGACTTCGATCACGCTCATCGTCAAACAAGAGTTGCAGGCCACGTCTTGGATCATCTCGTCTCTTGCTCCTCAATTTTCTTGGCACGATTCTACTATATTCTGCGCTGGCATCATACTGAGTAGAATTGGCATCATGGTGACTAGAACGTGACTTTGAGTGCTTACGCCTTGAAGATTTTGATTTAGACACAGGAACTTCAGTAGCCAATTCCTTTTCTGAATCTAACTGCGTCCTCTCTGATGCAACAGCCACATCAGGCTTGCCATGTGGTGAAGGATATGTAGAGTTGTTGCCTTGGTCTTCTTGTGAAAAGTCGACATTGGATCCAATTTTGCGGTTCTTCTGTTTAGATCTGGATTTAACATAAGGAGGTGGCATGTGACTATTGTTATAGGGGCTAACAATCGGTGTTTCATCCCTATGAGGAGTTCTGCTTCCCCAATTAGAACCATCTTCAAATTGTTCCATCCTTTTATCCTGGGGCACACCACCTTTTACAATTGGCTTAAGCATACTATCCTTGTTCTGGCGTCGTCTGTCCCTCTTAGCAGCAAGCTCTTGTTTTCCATGGTCATGGTTATCACGCTTTAGAATGTCTGCGTCACAACCATTTTGCTGCTTTAATCGATATTTAGGAGGCTTGGATCTAGAGTGAGGATCATCATCGTCTCTTTTTGAGACAATAGCATCATTGCCAGGATCCACTGGACTTTGCTCCGACAAATCATTATACTTGTCTCCTTTCAGGGCACCGACATTGCCATGTGATGATTTATTATTATGGGTCAAATTAGTTTTGTAAATTCTGTGGTCCTGCATGAGTCGTAAATAAGAAGTGGTAACAATTTTAGCTACATTTTCAAATAGGAATTGTCTTTTGGGAACCAAGAAACTATGTGGAGAAGTTTTAAAATAAGGAAAAAACTATTTAAGGTAGAAATCGTCAGACTATCACACCTGTGCAAATGCAGAGGGTTTGGACATCCTCTCCTCAAAAGCCTTCGAGTCCCACTGTATTGAAAACTCTGATGCAATCTCCTGCATCAAGCTAACCTTCTTCTCCAATGTAGAAGACCTCACATTCAAGTTTGCAGCAAACTGTTAATAAGCAATAATCAGTCGTCAGTTCAGGTCCAGGAAGAAGTCAAATATGTAGAATTTGAGAAAAAATGAAAACATGACCAATTACCTCTTGGTTGACATAGCAATCCAGGGAATTCCCATATCTCTCCTGAAATATTTGCCTAAGCTCACGTAGCTCTGGAAGATCAGAAAATCTTGCAGCAGCAAGCATTAGAGATGATACAGCCTCTCTGCATTCCTCAGGGCATCCACTGTAAATGAAATGAAAACAATTGAATGGTGTAAAATATTCCAGTCAGAGGTATGATGCTATATAAGTAAAAGGGTATGAGTTAGTCACTAGTTAGGGAAGTTAGTTGAGTCAGTTGTGGGTTACTGTGTATAAATAAGAGGATATAGGGTTTGAATATGTGTAATATACGTTGATATACAGTAGAGGTTCAGTTTGGCGTCTCTATAGCTATCCCTCGTCCCTGTCTCCTATCTCCCTCTGCCCCATTCTCTCTCCTCTTCTCTGATTCCCTTCTTCTCTCTTCTTCCCTCCTCTTTCCCAGCCTTTCCCCATTCTTTTCTTAATTATACATCGTATGAGAAAAGGTTGAAATGGTTGGCCACCCTATGCGCACATCAAGCTTTAACCGAGACACTCTAGATATAGCAGTTCAATCATGTAAATTTGAGCTTTGAGATTCCCATTCAAAGAACTAATCACTAAGAGGCCTGCTTATGACATCAAAACATCAGGTGACACCTGAATCTGATCAGTGTTTCAATACCAAAATTATTACAAAAAAATAACATTGCATAATCATTTTAACTAAAGAATATGAAGCCGCCAAGCATAGAAAGACTACACCCCCGCAGCAATATTCAGCTAGAAACTTATAAAATCTGACCATGCATTCGTGTGTTCATTTATGGTGCAGTATTGGAGACGGAAGTAGTTTGGTACAACATGACAAAATGCCATACGTTGTACTCTGAAAATTTGGTAAGGAACACATTATAAGAGTAGACGAGAACGGAAACAGGGTGAACAATTAATAGCATTGACACTTGAAAGTTAGCTTGTTTCAGAATATCACACCAAAAAACAGATGGCTGGGCCCGGTTATTGAATACAAAACAATATTCTTCTGTGTATTTGCGCTTATGTACATGGGGAGTTCAATTTTGCCTATTCTTTAATCCTGCCAAGGATCTGTATAGATAAATTCCTTTCTGGGTTATGTGATCACGTTGCAGTATGAGCAATAACACTAGAGACAAGAAGTCCAGCAGATGTACTTGATCAGCCACGATTTAAATTAAATAAAGGGAAAAAATATCGAAACAAAAAAGAGAAACTAGTGAGAGAAATATCCATACCTCAGTTTCTGCATCACCGGAAGGTGCTTCATTACAAAGTCACAAGATTGCTCAATGAAATCATAACAAGACGAAACCGTCTGCTCAACCATAAGTCCATCAGCCTGTTTCACCGCCTCGCAAGAAGGATAAAGCTTCATTAGAGCAGCATAATAAGGAACCATTCTATAAAACAACAGAATATATCGATTTTTCAAATACTTCATCGGCTTATCCACATAAATCAAAACGCAAATAGTTAAACTCCCAACTCAAGTTCCTTCGTAAATTTCCTCTTCATTAATTTCAATTTTCATATAAGCCAAGCATGTGTAACAAGTTAACAACCACATACGACTATAATCAGAAAGCAGCCGTTAATTACTGCTAGTCCGGCAGATCCGAATATAAAAGCTCCTCCACTGTAGAACTACACAAATATGGAAGATTGAGACCAAGAGCATTCATCCCAAGATCGTGTCCATTGAAGAAGCAAATCAAACACAGGGAATCCAGAAACAACACTAACAACGAAAATACGCGCATGAGCATATATATGAAAATATACATACCCTTCCGTAGGCATTAATATCGAGACCAGTCGCCAGCAGATCAGCGATGTCTTTCTTTAAAAACTTCTCCGTCGCCTTCCGCTTCCTCCTTATGACATCGATCCGACTCTTGATCAATTTGATCAACGACTTGCTGCCAGAAAAACGAAAAACTCAAAAACTCATTTCATAACCACATTCTTGAATTCCTTCGAGCCAACTTCATCAGAAACTGAACTCAACCAGAACTATAACAGCAAAGAAACATGAATTCGGGGAAAAAAAACAGAGAAAAAGATCATAAAGGCAACCATTTGGCGACAAATCCACCACGCCCAAGTAGTCCGTCCAACATTCTGGACCTCTGACAGAATTTACTCCCTTCAGTGATCAAATTGACTCAGTAGTCACTCAGAAAGAGAGAGAACGATTCGACATTGACGACGGCAACTACGAGAGCTACAGGACATGAGCCCTCTGTAAAGAATGGGAGGAGGTGGTGGGGGTAGAAAAAGAGAAATGGAATATTTTGTTTTGTTTTTTAAAAAATGAGTAATGAAAAAGTGTTTCGAAATGAGTAATGGATGTGAAGGCGCTTCAATGGGTTACTTAAGAGCTTTTGGAAAAATACGCCGAACATTGACACACCCGCGCAATCTCAGCCAGGATAGTGCCTTGGGTTTTTATACTTTTACTACAAGACTCGAGAGCGAAGACAAAAGTGAGAATTTGATAATTTTTAAGGGGTAATATGGGGATAACAGAAAAGGGTAATAATGGTGATGTGCGAATGGAAGTATGTGATTTGGAGCAAAGGGGTTGGAGGGGTCAAGTGGATTCAACGACTTGAAGGTGATAGTGGCCATCAAGGGATGAGCTGGACAGCAAATGAAGGCGACGCAGACAAGGATTTCAACCAAATGCATTTTAGGTTTTTGAATCCCTAAAGACTGACATTTAGGGCTGAGCCAGCCCAACACCGTGTTAGGTGTGTGTGGCCTGGCGCCAGAAATTTTAATCAACTTAAAAATATCAAAATAACTTTATTTATTAAAAAAATATAATTACTTAATGAAAACTAAATGAATTATCAAAAATGCATAATTGATACTCTAAATTTATACTACCCCATGTTTTAAATATAACATTTCATTCGTAGTATAATTTTCATTACGAATAATATATTATATCAAAAACCAGACGTAATATTAAGTTTAAATTCATTCACTTAATTTTATAAAGCATTTGTTAGTCTTTTAATACTAACATCATTAGTCTCAAATAGTAATTTCTTATATCAATATTTATTAATTGAATTTAACATGTTTTTTCAATATTTAATACTTTAATGTCGGCATTTTTTGTTCACGACGTGAAAGTTAAAGAATGAAACAAATATTTTATAAAATTAAGAGACTAAAATAAAAATCTTATTAGAAGTTAGTGGTGATGTTTATGAAGAACTAATGAATAGAAATATACTTTTGCTCTCAATAAATCATATGGTTGTCAAGTGGTGTGGTTAAAGGAATACAGCTATGTATGATAAGGAAGAACATTAGTTAGGCCAATGTTGAGACTTATGAGAACAAATAGGGGAGCATTTTTCTTTTGGGGCCACTCACATTAAATTGGAGCATATAATAATGTTTGATCTTTGATGATGGTTTTGTTTCACAAATCAAGGAAAAAAATGAAATTCAAAGGATTGTTGTGTTAGGTATATTAGTTAAACTGGTGGTTCTAAACCAGAAAATGTGGATTCGAGGAGAGAAAAGGTGAAATATTAACTTCAGTAGTTGAACGTGTCACCAAGAATATATTATATTGCCTGTTTGAGAAGCACGTTCATGTAAGTTGAGACAAAATTTCTCTCACATATTTATCTCATACACCGTAAATCACATTATAAAAGTAACTTCCACCGTTAACTCAAATGGGCACTATCCCACTAGATGGATTTGGATATTGCCCATTCTTAACCACTGTAATGGCAATTGCAACTTAGAAGTGCACCAATTTAAATTTAAATTTAAATTTGTTTGCATAATTTTGTGATTTCTTGAGGATTTCAATCTTAGAATTTTTATTCGCATTTTACTTTATTCTTATTATCACGGCAAGTAGCATCAAATGACATGGGTTTTGGTAGATTGATCCTCTAAGACTCATCAAGATTAATCACGATTTTATCCCCTAGATGGTAGGAACTTTCATTTAGCTCCGTATAGAGTTTGTTGGATTTTATTTTGTTATCATTTTCTGTACTGAAATTTGTCATTGAATGCTCTTCATTTCTTTAATTGTTATTGATTTTTTTTGTTATTAAATCCCTTCCTTATTACCTTATCCTCCCTCTAGTCCTTTTCTTTTTGGTACATAAGAAGAGGTTATTGCTTAGAAAAATTAAAACTAACTAGAAGAGCCTATTGGGGAATTTAATCCCATATGATTGTGGTCGACCAAGGTCCGGAGATCAGATGGACACACATCCAAAAGATGGAGCTTGATAACCCTTTTTGGGCTAAAGCATTAGTAACTTTGTTTTGTTCTATAAGCAACTTTTTTTGGATTGCGTAAAACAGATTATCAGTTAAAATTAGATGAAAATAATAAATGTGTCAAAAATCTCATATTTCTTTTAAATATGTCTCTAATTATGAAAAAAAATATAGGAGAGAGAATGAGCAAAAAATATGAAAAGGAATGTGTAATAAATAATTAAATGAAAGAAAATTAGTGGTGAATGGGGATAGTTAATATAAAGATATTATTTAATAAGGATAGAAAAAAAAGTAGTTTAAATTTTGAAACATAAAAAAAAAAAATTATATTAAAGATCAATCCCAAGAAAAAAAAATTGTTTATAAAACAGAATGGAGGGAGTAATAAATCAACTTTAAAATAAGTTTAGTCTCGTTTAAATAAATAGGCTTATATAAGTAAGATTTAAGGATCACTAAATATGATATACTTTTTATTTCAAATAATTTTTTGTACAATTTTACCCCGACTATATTTAGATGGAGGGAAAAGTTGAGGGCAAAATACCGTGACTGAATACTAGAAAAGAAAACTTTCAAAATGGTAAAAACAATCTACTATTTTTGGAGTTTTTCCTTAGTATTTTTCACTCACTGATTTTCTTCTTATCCAAACATAGGGTTAAAGTATTTTTCTCAATAAAAGCACCTTATACTCGAGCAACTGAGTGTCACTAAAAAAAATATTTAATGGTAATTTATGTATAAGAAATTATTTTGGGATATCGGTTGTTAATACAGGTTATAACCAAATGATGATGTCCAGATATTTCATGAAACTACTAGTTAGCGATATAGAGGAAAGTTGCTCTCAAACATTTAGCATGGAAGGAAGAACCTAGATTTTCTGTATTCTTCCATAAGAATTGAATCTAAGGGAACACACACTTTTTGTCTCAAACACATTTCTTGTTGCATAACAACATAAATATAATTTAGATTGTGACACTATGTGAATTAAAAAATACTTCTCCGTTACTAGTTATAAATCACTTTCAAGTTTCAACATGTTTCGTCATAATAAAAAAAATTAAATCTAATTAATTTTGTTTTAAAATTTAATGATTTTTAAATTTTACTTTTATTTAATATACACTGTATATCAAGAGTACAGAATTTACAAAATAATAAATTATTAGTAAATTTAAATTTGAAAAAAAAAAAAAAAACACGCTCTCTCTCTTATTGAAGTGCCAAAGGTCTTGCCACCCAGACAACGTGGGGAAGGCTCTCTACTAAATAATGATGGATTAAAAATAAAATCGGGAGGAAATGGATAATACAGAGACAATATTATTATAATCAATCATCAACGACAACAAGAGAAGGGAGTCTGACTAAGGATGTGAAGAATGAAACATTGGAGAATGTAGTCGGCCTTTGAAGATTAAGGAATCTGATGCTTCAACTTCCTTCCATCGCCACATGTTAAAGTTAAACTAACATCTCAACACCTTTGAAAATCATACTGTAATAAATAAAAAGGCAAGTGGCCTTCATATGACTTCCCTTCTCAACTTGAAACATCATCTCAACCTCTATTCATTGTTGTGACTTGTGAACTTCACCCTCCATTTAGATGAAAAGAAAAGTTGAAGGAGAGAAAAGAAAACTTAAAAAAAAAAAAAAAGATATTATCATCCCTCCACTTTGAATGAACGAGAGAAAACAAGAAAGAAAGAAAATGAGGAAATATTTAAGTGACTGAAATATCCTTACTTTTTTGTTAATATATATAATGTTTAAAACGAAATTAAATATCACAATAAAAAAATATGTTAACATTAACTTCATCAAAAAATATAAAATCGAATTATTTGTTAAGGATATATTTTCATATTATTATACTTTAAAATTAAATAATTTAAAAAATGTTATTTTTCCATCAACCACATGTAAAGATGTTGTGGTACATGTAATTAGCAGTTGGTTATATAAACTGCATCCATTTCAGTTGATGAAAAAAATAATAATAAATTGGTAGAAGAGTTTGTTTTGCCTTATTTGTTTATGGCTTTATCTAAATCAACGCACAATACGTGGGAAGCACTCTATGCAATAAGGTATCCTATACAGAAACGCAAAATGTCGATGTGGCCTTTCTTCTCATTTTCTCTCCAGGAAATTTAAATCTTAAGAATGAAAATGAGGTATGTCATAGAAAGTATTTAAACATAATTAATAATAATAGAATACAAACTCAGAATAATAGAGAAAAAAGAAATCTGAATATTATTCTCTTCTGCTTTTCATTTATATGATATTGTCACAATACAAGACTATAGAGCATCTAGTAGAGATTATAATTTGGGCCTTGACTGTGTGATATAGGCCTTCATTGGTGTTAGGCTTTGACTTCTGCTAACATCCCCCGTGAGTCTAAAGGGACAGGCTGAATGTTTAGACTCGTTCTTAACCAGAGAAATCGATTTGTGACTAGAGGCTTCATGAGAATGTCCACCAGTTGATCTTTAGAAGAAACTATGGCAATGTGTAGGGTCTTCACTGCAACTCTTTCCTGTACAAAATGATAGTCCAATGCTATGTGTTTGGTTAAGGAGTGGATCGGAAGAAAGGAATAGTTGCAAGGTATGTGGCTCATAGTAGAGCATACGTACTGTTGGAAGAGTGATATGTAGCTCACCGAGATTTTGAATCCAGATGAGTTTGCTGATGGCATTGGCAACAGACTTATATTTTGACTTAGTGCTTGAATGAGAAACAGTGGGTTGTTTCTTTAAACTCCAAGAGATGACATTAGGACCAAAGAAAACAACAAAACCGCCAGTGGAACGAAAGTCGAATTGGACACCCACCCCAGTCTGCATCAGAGTAGGCTTCAAGTTCCTCAGGAGATAAATATGAGGAAGTAGAAAATAACTTCAAGCTGTTGAACCTACAATGTGAAGACCGAGATGAGAAGTACCACATAAGTATCCAAGCATTCGTTCGACGGCTGTCCAATGTTCTTCTTTGGGGACATGCATAAATTGACACACACAATTGACAGTAAACAATAGATTAGGGCGAATGAAGGTAGACATTGCAAGATCCCAACAATGCAACGGTAGAGTGTGGGATCAGAAAAATCAGGTCCTGTGGCAATAAGTTTAGAATTGACTGCCGTTGGAGAGGACATAAAGTAAGCATTAAGCATGTGTGCTTTGGTTAGCAGATCCAAGATATACTTTCGCTGGGATAAGAGAATGCCATCACCGGTTTTGTGTACCTCAACACCAAGAAAGTAAGTGAGAGGACCCAAGTCTTTAACAGGGAATGCATGGCCCAGAGTGCAGATTAAACCACTGACAGCATTTTCAGAGGAACCAGTTATGATAATGTCATCAACATAAATAAGCACAAAGATTTGATACTGACCGTTGAGTAAGAAGAATCTGATTTGGAAGCGGTGAAACTCAGTTGTATAAGACAAAAGCTGAGGCACGAGAACCATGCTCAGGGAGCCTGTTTGAGGCCATAGAGAGAGCGATGCAATTTACATACATAATTTGGGCGAACCACTTGATAAAATCGAGATTTGGAGATCCATCAAGAAGTTACGTGGAGGTTGAGGATTAGAACCACCAATGAAGCAGAAATATCGTTGGCCATAGAGATAATGTTTGATTTGAGCCTTCCAGACCAGATAGTTCTCTGGGTTTAATTTGACTAAGATACAGTGGGAGGCATTTGAGGGAAACGATGGTGGAGTTGGTGTGGTGATGGTGCCGGAGATGGTTGAGGACGGGTGAGATGGGTTTTTAGTGGTAGAGGAAGTGTGGGAGGGGCTTTGAGATGGATCTGTCATTTTTGACTGCTAGGGCTCTCATATCATAATAGAATACAAACTCAGCATAATAGAGAAATGAGAAATTTAAAAATTATCCTCTTCTGTTTTCATTGATTGGATATTGTCAGTACATCACATATTTATAATACAAGAGTATATAGTATCTAGTAGAGATGATAAGCTGGGCCTTGAATGTGTGGTGTGGGCCTTCATTGGTGTCGGGCTTTGACTTGTAAAGACTAGTAAATTATTTAATTTTAATTTCTTATTGAGGGCATTTTGCATATGAATCATTCCTAAAATGAGTGGCCACTCTATCTTAATCTCAATATGAAATGACAACTGTTGTAGGTTTGATTTGTTGTAATGAATTATAAGAAAATAGAAGGAGGATTTTTAATGATAACGAAGATGACTAGCTTTTCTTAGAGTAACTATAAGATATCATGATGGCCAAAAAAAAAAAAGATATCTGGCCCAAAAAACTATAATAATGTTTTGTGGGAATTGATTATAGTGATTAGGTTGAAATTGGAGTAACTATAGGGTTGGAATTGATTGTAGAGCTGGGAAAAAAAACTACTCCCTCCCGTCCTAATTATAAGACAACATTTGAGAGTTGAACTTAGTCCTAATTATAAGACAAAGTTTTAATTTTTGTCAATTTCTTTCCAAAATACCCCCTATTGATACTTCTCAATAATAATTAAACGCAACAATAATTTAATAAGAGTAGATTGAAAATTGTTGAGGGAGATTGACGACACTAGATTATGTAAGAGCTTGAAAAAGTCGTGTGTGAAGCAGGAGAGGTACAAGAAAAAACAGATAATTAACGTAATTGGATGTCATTATAAATTTTAAATAAGGGTATTTTAGAAAAATAAATATGATTAACTAATTTAACCACTATATTTAATTTCTCAAAAATTAAGTAAATATGTCCTATAATTAGGACTAAAGGGAGTATAAGATATCATATTATTTTCTTAGCGTAACTATAGAGTTGGAATTGATTATAGTGATAGGAATAACAGAGGATATATAGAAAACAGTGTGTACGCGCATTCCTTCAATTCCCCTTGAGCTATAATTATTTTATGGTAAAATTATATTCAAGTCTCAAGGTGGGCAAATTAGTATTGCAAGGCTGCTTGAAAATCTCAAAGTTACTAATGCACTCCCACCATGTCCTATGGTAAGGGAATTTCAAGAGACTTTTTTTCCCAGACAAAATAGTCGGTAATAGAAAGAGAAAATTGAGAATTTCCTATGAATCAGCAAACTAACTAATTAACGTAAAATTCTCCTGCGGAAAAGAAAAAGCTAGAAGAGCTGCAACCGTATAAGCGAATAATACAGGAATCTAATTTAACAGTGGATAACAAATAATTAGAAAACAAAAATTTAACAGAAACAAGTCATGAAGGAGATAAGGAGGTTGAAGAGGAAATTTTCTTGATCAAGCATCTCATGACGAACCATTCGGAGAAGACTGAGGTTCTGAGGAAGAAGACGATTGTAATAGAGAATGGTCGAGATGGAGAAGGCAGGCTCAAGAACCAGAGAAGTTATAAGCCTCACCAACGACATGAACATCCAGGTTCTCACAGACTGCACCAAAACCAACAAACCTTAACAAATTTGTAACCTAAATTATACACAAAACCCATGAAATCCAAAAGCAGAGAAAAAAGTGGGAGAGCATAGGACGTACCATGGAATGAATCTGGCCCTTTAGTTTGGGTTTGGGTGAAGCAAGGAAGGAAGAGATATTTTATGGGTTTGTGTTTTCTAAGGGTCTGTTTGGTGTGGGAGATTTGGAGGGAGAGGGAGGGGAGGAAAAATTTTTATGAGTTGAATTTTAAAAAATTGAAGAAGTGTGGTAATAAAATTTTAATAAAGAGAATATATAAGATAAAAGAGTAAGAAAAATTAATTATAAATTTTTAACCCCACTTCTCTAATTTTTTTTAAATTTAATTAACAAAAATTCTCTCTCCACCCACATTCCCTTTCCTGCCCTCAAACCAAACAAACTCTAAATGTAGCAATTTGAAGCACGGCACTTTCATACCTAACTTTCAGATTCAACGCTCCCATTTGGACTCCTAAGTGAAATTTGATGATTTGATGAAGAAACAGAATGGCACGCTTCACTTGTCCAAGTCCAACGCAAATGAGCCAGTCCATTTCTCTTCTTTTTATTATTTTTTTTTCAAAAAGTCACATTTAGTTCTTTAACTTCATCTAATGTCTTAATTTGCTTCTTTAATTTTATAAAGTATCTTTTAAATCCTCTAACCCTAACATTATTTCTTTTAAATAATATTTTTTTAAACAATCATTATTATTTTGAAAATTAAAATTAATATGCCTCAAATGCTTTATTAACATTTTAAATTTTTTTGTTAACATTAAGGTTAAATGATTTAATAGACCCTTTATAAAATTAAGAGACCAAAATAAAATCTCATGTGAAGTTAAAAGACTGACGATGTATTTTTAGCATTTATATTCTTTTAAAAATCTCCCTACACACTTCATGTGGTGTGTCTATATATGTTTTGTATATATGTATATATGGCAAAGATTTTGAACAGGGCAAAGTATTTTTTAAAACCATGATTAATTTTTTTAATTATCTACACGTTATAATATATTTTCATGTATAGACTTTTACCACCACCCTTTTTCTAACCAAATTCCTATCGCCCTTACATAATTTTAAATTTTTAGAGGGACATGACAAAGATGAGATTGAAGAAGGGGAACAAAACAGAAGTTAAGACCCAGTTTTTTTTTCAAGATAATGAAACCCATGTTTAAATATTGTAAGTGAATAACAGAGGGAGCTCTCTCTTGAATAGCGCCGCCTTCCTTTCAATCAGAATGGATGACCTGAACCACCGAAAACTTCCACCGGACCGGCCTTCTGATACCTCAACAAGTAGTAGAACTAAGAAGCCAAGAAATAACTCTTCTCGCATTACCATGGATACTAGTCAACTTGATGAGCATTCTCCAGTGAATGATGTCTCTATGGTTAAACCAGACTCCTATAACCAGCGGCCTCAAACAAATACTGGTTCCTACAAGGATTCACTCGTGGGTTTTAATGGCATAGCTAATGGAGGAGATTGTATGGAAGAGGAGGATCTCTTATCAGACACTCTCAGCATGGAATGGGACCTACCAGAGCTCTCGGAGGAAGTAAGAGCACTCATGCAAATTCACCCAGTTGTGCCTATTACAGCTGAGGAGTATAACGCTTGGTACCGCCCCTGGAATGCTGCATTGATCGTCATGTGTTAGGCAAGAAATTCAATGTCTATACACTGAAATCACACCTCAGCCACATATGGCAAAGTTCACAATTTGATATTGTGGATATGCCTAATAATTACTTTTTGGTGTGTTTCTTGCAAAAAGAGGGATGGGGACATTTATACCAGAAAGTTTTATATGGGGGACCATGGGTGGTACAGTAGCACACAATTTTGGTGCAAAAATGATCACCTAACTTTGACCCCTACAACAACCCACTCGGCAGAATCATCACTTGGATTAGGATACCCAATGTCCCAATGCAGTGCTATAACAAAGAATTTATTATTAGGCTAGGCAACTACATTGGAAGAACCATGAAAGTAGATTTGCTTACCCCGTCAGCCGCTACTTCAGAGTCTACACGAATTGAGCGAGGTAAATATGCTCAAATCTATGTTGAAATTGACCTCCATAAGAAGCTTGTCTCCAGAGTGATTGCTGCACACTCGGTCTATCAGGTGGAGTACGAGGGACTAGGGCTCATCTGCTTCTCTTATGGTTGATATGGTCATCGCAAGGAGTAATGTCCCTGGGTATACCACGATACGACGCAACTGCAATCATCACCCATGGCAACACTGGCCAAACCCTCGCCATCACAGACAGGACCACGAGCCGTAACACAAGCCCCTCGTCGACGAGCCCTTTGGGGAATGGATGCTAGTCGGGAACACGCGTCGATCTTGGGCTTCGACGAGAAAACACCAGGTGGGGGTCACATCAGAGCAAAAGAGAGGTGCAAGGCCGGTGAAAAAATCTGCTGAGCAGCAGCGACGCTACGAGATTCCAGGTGCTCACGGCTCTAGACATTGATAGCGATATGGTGATGGGACAGAAAGGAGTAGAGGCGCCGATTAAGTCTGAAACTGATGATGAGAGGTATCATCATAAGAGGTCTCAACCTCGGCACATTCCAAGGGAAGAAGAAAACACGTCACCAAGGAAGCAAGAGGCACGTGTGGTCAAGGAAAATGGGAAGGAAAAAAAGAAAAAGAAGAGTGGGCCTTTTCTAAACATTGGGCCTGGACAAGGGGTGAGAATTCATGAGTTTAAAGAAAAAGATGTTATGAGCCAGGAAATGGGAAAAAAAGGATGGGCCCCCTAGGAACCATGTGGGCCGTAGGGAGCCTTTGGTGGTGGGTGGATCTTTAACCCAAAGTGAGAACTCTTCCATTTTAATACCAAAAAACTCCCTTGGGCCAGATTCACAATCTCCTTTATTACTAGAAGGCCATAATCCTGAGGACATACACCCAAATGATGCCTTCATTAAGGAAAAGTGTGAACAAAGTAAGGGTGTGACATCAAGTAATATCCTTATGCCTTCATTACACACTTCATTAGATGATGACATTGGAGATGATTTCATGGAGGACACATTGGATGTAGGGAACCAATATGGTTTGGAGGAACACCTCACAGGAGTTGACAAGACTCCTCGTGATCAGTAAGTATCTTTTTGTTTCTAGCATTATTAATATTAATATTAATATTAATATTAATATTAATATCATGATAATTGCATCTTGGAATTGTAGGGGTGCGGGGAATAGGAATTTTCCCCGCATCATTAAAGATTTGGTTCACACACATACTATTGATATTTTGTCTTTGATTGAAACTTGTATCAGTGGTCCTAGGGCTGACAAGGTTACCCGTAAATTAGGTTTTGCTAATTGGATTAGGTTGGAGGCCATTGGTTTTGCGGGAGGAATATGGATATTGTGGGATGAAGTTAATACTCATATTGATTGTTTGTTCTCCACTACCCAAATGATTCATTGTAAGGTGTTGGATAAGCGGGCCAATGATTCCTTTTTGGTCATCTTTGTTTATAAGGAACCTAAGGTTAGCATAAGAGAGCATTTATGGAGTTCCTTACATGATATTGCCCAAGATATTGAGGAGGCATAGATGGTTATTGGGGACTTTAATTCTTTTTTGACTCCAGTAGATAAGATAGGGGGTGCTGCACCCTCTTTTCGAGCTATGACATAATTTTCAAATTGCATTGCTAGATCAAAATTGCTAGAGATACCCCTGATAGGAGGGCGCTTTACATGGGAGAAATAAGGTGTTAGAGAAAGACTGGATTGGGTGTTTGGCAATCTAAAGTGAGAGCTCAATCATCCATGAGGCAAGGTCTTTAACCATATCTGGTATAAATCCGATCACAGACTTGTGCTTGTCTCAAATGGTGCAAATCCCCCGGCTCAACGCCCCAAACATCGCTTTAGTTACCATCCTGTCTAGGCATCGGAAGATAGTTTCTCTGATGTGGTCTATAAATCATGGGATAATAGGACTTGGACCCAGGGTAGATTGATCTTTGAAGAATAGGCGTCCAAATCGAACTCTAGTGTTCTGGGTAATATTCCTAGGAAAAAGCGTAAGCTTCTTCACAGATTAGAGGGTATTGATAGAGGTAGACAAAATAACACATCTACTGGTCTCTTCAAACTAGAAAAACAGCTCTAGCATGATTATAGCAAATTATGTACTCAGGAGGAATTTCTCTTGTACCAAAAATCTCGGTGTAAGTGGCTTGCTTAGGGAGACAAGAATACCAAATTCTGTCATACTTCAGCGGTGATTAAATGTAAAAAGCAGCGCATTGAGGCTCTTCGTGATGATGAAGGAAATTGGGTTACTGACTCTGATAAATTAAGAGACATGGCTGCCAATTTTTTCAAAAATCTCTATACTAGGGATCATCAAGTTCCTGATTCCACATATTGGTATGCCAATTTTCCGTCATTACGCCCCACTGATAACGTCATGATTCACAGAGTTATGGAGGATATTGAAATCAAGAATGCTGCCTTTTTTATAGGGGCTCTTAAAGCTCCAGGCCCAGATGGTCTTCAGGTACATTTCTTCCACACTCAATGGGCTCACATTGGGGATAAGGTATGTACGCTTGTCCGTGAGATTTGGCATCAACTTGAAAGGGTTAAGGATATTAACCACACCAACATAGTTCTCATCCCAAAAGTTGATAATCCTATGACTCTAAGAGACTTCTGCCCAATTTCCCTTTGCAATGTCATCTTCAAGATTATTACTAAAATTATTGCAGAGTGATTGAAAAAGGCAATGCAGTATCTGATCTAACCTTAATAGTGCGGCTTCATTGTAAGACGTCAGAGTTGTGATAATATTATCATTGCACAAGAAGCTATTCACACTATGAGGAGTAGGCGAAGGAAACGAGGGGTGATCGCCATCAAGGTGGACATGGAGAAAGCTTACGATCGTCTTGATTGGAAGTTTCTGTAATCCACTCTCCTCTGTGTTGGGATACAGGAAGAAATGGCTAACCTCATCATGGCGTGTACCTCTTTGGTATCTATGAAGATCCTCTGAAATGGCATAGAATGTTCGAGTTTCAAGCCTACTCGAGGATTTCGCCAGGGGGACCCTCTGAGTCCCTATCTCTTTGTGCTTTGTATGGAGCGCTTGGGTCAGTTGATTGGTGCGGAGGTCAGGGCAAGTCGTTGGAAGGGGCTTCGATTCAATAGATGTACCCCATTAATATCACACCTTTTCTTTGTCGACGATCTTCTCTTGTTTGGTGAGGCCACTGGGGACCAGATTGATCTCATGCGGGACACAATGTGAGCCTTCTGTCAAGTATCAAGGCATCAAATTAACTTGGCTAAATCGAAAGCATTATTCTCCCGCAAATGTCCATTTTAATAGGGCATTTGAGCTAAGTCAGTCACTGGGGGTAGGGCTCATAGGTGATCTGGGCAAATATCTTGGTGTACCTCTTCTTCACCGTATAACTACTAAGGCTATTTACTTCCCTATCATACAGCGAGAAAAGAAGCAATTGACAGGTTGGAAAGGGTGGTATCTAACCATGGTAGGTCGAACAGTCCTGGTTAAGGCTGTCTTGTCAGCCCTGCCTAGCTATCATATGTAAACCATGATGATGCCCAAAGGTATCCTAGAGGAATTGGAAAAGATCTGTCGTAGCTTCTTATGGAATCAAGAGCAGCAGGGAAGGAAAATGCATCTTATTTTCTGGGATCAAATCAAGTAGCCTAAAGAAATGGGAGGATTAGGTATTAAAGATCTTTAGTGACAAAACGTTGTTTTCATCATGAAACTTTGCTGGGAAATTTTAACCCAACCTGAAGCCCTTTGGGTTTGGCGTAGTATCACTATTGTTTGGGATACCTTTTATGGTGGAATTGGTAGAATCTTGTGTAGTGGAACTACAGCTAATGTATGGTAGGACTTATGGACTCCGCTTGAGGAACCCCTCATCAAGTTTGTTGATCATAATTTTCATTGCTTAAATCCGGGTGCCAAAGTAGGGGATTTTGTCTTACCTATTGGAGTGTGGAACATTCCAAAATGGAGGGAATTCCTCTTAGATTGGGTAATCAATATTATACTTCAAGTTCTCCCCCCTGTACAACTAGAGATGATCCTTTCTGTTGGAGAAATACTTCGGATGGAAAATTTAGTGTCCGGGCTGCTTATAACTTTCTCTCTACTCGGCGGGATAGGAATGGTTCAGCACTGTGCAAGAAAGTGTGGAAGTTACATGTTCCAGAGAAAGTGAAGATGTTTTTATGGTAGATTATTCATGAGAGACTCCCTATGAATTCACTCAGAGCTAGGAAAGGTTTACCAGTCAGTGAGGAGTGTCCTTTTCAGTGTGAGCGCACATAATTCATTATACATTTTCTTCAGGACTGTGAGATTGTGAGAGTAGTATGGTTATACTTTGTTGCTCCTAACCATCGCTTTAGTTTTTTCGCTCTGATTTGCAGGTATGGCTCTAGGAGAATTTTTCATGATCTATGGGAAAGTCCTAGCTTTATCGTTGGCCTTGGATCTCGATATTCAGCATCATTTGTTGACTTTTATGGAAAAACAGGTGTAAGGGTGTCATGGAGGGTGTTCGGGCTCAATCCAATGAGCTTATTCATAGTGGTCTATACCAGATCATGGAGTCCAGCACCTCGGATAGCTTGAAACACCAACTCTTTTGCTATAGTGTTGGAGATAATTACGCTTGGAAACCACCATAGGAAGGATATGTTCGTCTAGATACAGATGGCTCAGTTGATAGTCACCAAAGGGCAACATGTGTAGGACTTGTTCGGTATTATAGAGGCAATTGGATTCTTGGCTTTCAGAGTAGATTAGGTTTCATTCCACCTACTACTGTTGAACTTATGGCCTTATGCCAAGAACTTCAATTGTGCAGGCAATATAGTTTTCAGAGAGTTGTTGCTTACACAGATTCTCTTGAGGCATATCAGCTGGTTATGCAGTACAGCAGTCTTCACCATCCACTAAGATTCGAGATTAATGTGGTGAGGGATCTACTTTACTCCGAATAGGACATTGAACATCGTTATACACTGCGAGAGACAATCGGATGTGCTTATTACCTAGCCAAGGATGCCTAGACCTTAGTTCAACGTCTGGTTGTATTACCAGTCCCCCATTCAGGATGTGTTCCTCTTATGCAAGAAGATCTTATTCGCTTAGCTTCAAACTGAGTATGTTCTGTTGTAACTCTTATCCAAGCTAGCTTGGCCACTTTATGTATCTAAAAAAAAAGACCCTGTTTTTTCTATAATTGATATTAACATTATTTTTTATAATTATTTGATATGTTATTATATTAATAAACTATTTTAATAAAAAACTCAAATAGAATGACTAGTAAATAACACAAAATCTCCCTACTTTTAATCAGGGAGAATCCTTAAAAAAGAACTTGAAAATTGAGAAATAACGGATCAGGTATTTTCTAAGAAAAAAATTGGGAATTGCTCATCACGTTTCGTTATTTTCTAATCAACTATTGGTAAAAAAAACTGATATGTCATTTCCCAATTTTCAAGTTCTTTTTCAGAGATTCTCCCTTTTAATTACTTAGCATGTGAAGTTAAAAGACTAATGATGATGCATTTTAGCATTTCTATTTCTTTTAAAAAAATCTCCCCACTTTTTTCGATTGAGAAAAAAAATCTCCCTATTTCACTTCACGGGGTGTGTGTCTATTTGCAAAGATTTCGTACAATGTAAAATATTTTTTTTAAAACCATGAATGCAATTTTTTTAATTATTCACACATGTTATAACATATTTTCATGTATAGACCTTTTAATTTCCATCACTCGTTTTTGACCAAGTTCCATCACCTTTAGTACAAAAGTTTTTGTATTTCGAAAGGCAATACATAATTTTGAATATTTAGATAGACATGACAAAGATGAGGTTCAAGAAGGGGAATAGAACGAAAGAAGTTAAAAAGACTCTAAAAAGAACTACTCAATCCATGATTACCCCTTTGATCCACGACCTAGTGGCTTTTTGAGCAAAATAACATATACAGGAAAAGACTCAACCTATAGTTATTGAGACTCATCATGTTTAAGGAAGCATTACATATTTGACATTATGAAAACTAAAAAGAAAAATTCATTTGACAAAATACCTGAAATAGTGTTTTCAACATATGATAAAACATGTTTCAACTTTAATTTAAACTTTTGTGCAATGAGCAAATGAAAACAAAAGCCATATGCATAGCTATGAAATCATATGTCAACTATTACTTCAGATAGCTATATGGCAAAGATTCACACTTTTACTAGAGGCATGCATGGTTAGGGTCAATAATGAATTAATACTTTCTAGATCTTCATTGTGGATATTACCTATAAATTCATGTGAGTAATTAGTACAACTAATTAAATGATGTTTTAATTAAGAAGAATTACTATATCAAGACAGCTTGATGGCTTCAGAATGCTACATGTATCATTAACACATCATCAAGAAGAATACAATAAGCCTTGTTCTTTGTGGAGATTGTTCCAAGGAAGCATGGACTAAGGATAAGTGCTTTGACAAAAAGTAAAGTTTGCTATCTGTGATACAATATGCTTTGCTTAGAGTCTGAAACAAGTTGAAGATAACATTATTATTTGATTCTTTGTCTTTGTATTAAGAATGATACTTTGTTTTTGCTTGGATGTTGACTTATGTAAGATTGGTGTATACTTGCAGGGATGGCTAAATGTAAGACCCCGCCTTATATACCACTTATTACCGTTATTAATCAGAGTAGCAATTGCGTAGTTTGGTGGGCACACAGGATAATATAAATATACTGATAATATGTATATGATTACAAAAATTCCCCATAGGGATTCGTACATAATAATTGCGAATAAGGTAGCTGCACAGGGCTACTAGAGTATCTAAACCCGTCCCAGTAAAACGGAGACATCTTCCCATCTTTGTTCCACCACTGCAATCCTTTCATGTAGTTCTCTTCTCTGATCTCTGCATACATTATATATTCACCTGTCTTAATTGTTGGTAGGGGAGGGTGAGATTTGAGAGAATCTTAGTAGAAAAACAGTGACCTCAATGCATGTAAGACATATGTTATATGTATGACATCTTAGCTTTAACTAGATGCATATCCTATATGAAATTTCTACATGCTTAATGTTTCATGCAACAAAACTATGACCACAGTATAAACAAAAACAGAGCTTCATTATTCAAATATGATCCACACAATCAAGTCAAGTAATCACATACATCACTACACAAGCAGAGATATCAAAACATGCAAATAAGGTAAGTCTCATACCTCTGGTATTTGAGTCCTTCTCTTGTACCTTTCTATCAGTCCAACATTCTATGTCCGGCTCGGGTTACTGTCCTAAATTTTCAAATGTACAAGAATTATGTTAAAACTCATTCATGTACTACTTTAGACACTGCCATAGTGTTTCTAGTACTTTTCCTGAAATTTTGATTTAAGCTATTCTGACATATTTTTATCCAAAGAATTCATTTCCGGCCTTGAAATTACCAAAATCACTGTCAAAAGACAGAAATTCCCTTGGCATCCCCTAATCTAGGGTTTCAGGGGCGATTTGGTTATTATGTTTTTTAAGGCTTTTCTGGAAAAGTGTTCAACTGTAACCCCACCTAATTTTCCCTCCTGAACACAATAGAATCGTCATGACATCAAAAATCCAACTCTAAACCCCTGAACTAGAGTTGGCCGAATCCCAAGATTCTATGAAAAAAATTAGGGTTTTTCAATTCTGACTCCACAAACTTGCTCCTTTATACTCCTAATCACTTTATTAACTATTTAATTACATTATAAATACCATTTACACCCAATTTTGGAGTATAACATCAAGGGTTCAATGTTTCCCAAATTTTACAACCACAACAAATTAACCAGAAATTCACCGATTAAATAAACCACAGCAATCAAAACAACCAAAGATTGAAACTTATAAAGTTACCTTTAGCTCCTTCTTGTTGTTCTCTTGTTGGCCGAAACCCTAGCCTCTCAAACTTCAAAATCTTTGCTTCAACAACCTTGAATCACATAAAAGAGAAGCTTAGGAGAAGGATTACACACGTTAGGAGCTAATTTATTGAAGAAATCATTTACCTTTACAAGTTTTCTCCTTCCTTCTCTCTAGAAATCAAGCAAGCTCTTTATCTCTCTCGGACACTTAAAACTGACTGAAATGAAGGGAAAGAGGAAAAGAAAAAGCTTTTGTAATTATCCCTTAATTTATCTAATTATTTAATTTCCAAAATCCCCATTTTCGGATTTATTGAAAGTTCTGGCAGATTTTTTGTCCAGACTTTGAAAAATCATAAATAAATTTGTAGACATCATATTAGAGTGATTCTAAAGGCTATAGAACCCTTATTGAGTCTAGTTTCAAAAACAAAATATAGCCTTTAGCTAGCTGGAAGGACAAAATTCCCAAAAGTTAAGTTTCTGGATGTTGTTCTAGGAAATCCACAGTTTTTCTTGGCTAACCTCAAAAATCCATAACTTTTTTCATACAGCTCCAAAAATTACCCATTAACTATCAAATTAAAGCTTAGGATGTCTACTTTCACCCTATAAAATTTCACAAATTTTTATCATCACTTGGTCATCCAAAATGACATGAAAAACTCACTGCCTCACCGGAAGTTTTCATTGGCAGCATAATCACATTCTACAAACTTCACCCTTCCATTTCATTAAATGTCACAAATGTTTACAAGGAATATTGGAGAATAAAATTTGGGGGTGTTACAATTCTCTTCCACTTAAATAAATTTCATCTCCATAATTTGCTACATCATATAATATCATCAATACGTTGGGGAATTCCTTTTTATCACCTAATCTATCTCTTTCATGTGTAGGCTCATCAAGCATACAACACAACCATAACACAACCATAGTGTAATGCAATATTACAATAACACTATATTCAATTCATTCAGAAATGTATTCCATACCTCAGTCCTCTGACTAGGTAGTGTACCCTCATGATACGTAATTTAGTAATTCAATGTATCTCTACGCCACTATAATTTAGTGTTCCTTTACGGCACTATAATTCAATAATTCAGTTTGATTGGATATGTTCAGAGTCAACCACTGTTACAACCCTTATTCATTCCGTACCTCAGCTGGGCTCAAGACCACCAACTAGGTATATTGGCGTACCCGTAGGCACTATATTCAGTCATATTCGATATACCCATAGGCACTATATTCGGTCATGTTTGGTGTACCCATAGGCACCATATTCGGTATACCCGTAGGCACTATGTTCAGTCATGTTCTGTATACCCATAGACACCATGTTCAGTGTACCCGTAGGTACTATATATCAATATCGGTAGGAGTGTTCTGTCTCTACCCAACTTCTAGGTTCATCAGGAAATCAAAATTTTTGCTTTAACAACCTTGAATCACATAGAGGAGAAGCTTAGGAGAAGGATTACACATGTTAGGAGCTAATTTATCAAAGAAATCATTTACCTTTACAAGTTTTCTCCTTCCTTCGCTCTAGAAATCAAGCAAGCTCTCTCTCTCTCTCTCTCTCTCTCTGACACTTAAAACTGACGAAAATGAAGGGAAAGAGGAATAGAAATAGCTTTTGTAATTATCCCTTATTTTCTCTAATTATTTAATTTCCAAAATCCCCATTTTCGGATTTATTGGAAATTCTGACAGATTTTCTACCCAAACTTTGAAAAATCATAACTAAATTTGTAGACATCATATTGGAGTGATTTCAAAGGTTATAAAACCCTTATTAAGTCTAGTTTCAAGGAAAAATATAGCCTTTAGCCAACTGAAAGTATACAATTCCCAGAATTTAAGTTTTTGGATGTTGTTCTAGGAAATCCACAGTTTTTCTGGGCTAATTTAAAAAATCCATAACTTTTTACATGCAACTCCAAAAATTACCCATTACTATCAAATTAAAGCTTATGATGTTTACTTTCACCCTGTAAAATTTCACAATTTTTTATCATCATTTGGTCATCCAAAATGGCATGACAAAATCACTACCTCACTGGAAGTGTTCACTGGCAGCATAATCGCATTCTCTAAACTTAACCCTTCCATATCATTAAATGCCACAAATGTTTACAAGGCATATTGGGGAATAAAATTTGGGGTGTTATAGCTGTGCTGACTAACTTTATCCCTACTACAAGGGTACTCAGGTTAACATATGCTCTCTCTCTCTCTCTCTCTCGCATTCATGAATTATGATCATCTAGCTCAGCCATTCACCAGCCCCCACTGCTCTCTTACTTTTCTACTCTGGCTTCTCCTCCAACAATTTTGACCATTCAATTCCATATTTTTATTTATGAATGAATTACTCATTGATTGACAAAATCTATCCACTTCTTATATTTATAAACTTCCATAAAAAATATATAAATAAAAATGTCAAATACGATGCTGCCCCTGCTCACATGCTCCTTATGACCTTATTAGAGTATGTTTAATAAACAAACCATCCAAGACTGAATGGAGGATTGACTGATCGTTTCTCGTTGTTTGTTTGGGAGCGCCTTGTTTAGTTGCAATGTAACTTTTCTAAAATAAAAATTGTACTCCCTAATTTTTTTTAAAAAAATAGTCATCAAAGATTAATCCAATGGAAAAATTGGGGATAAATCCCCATTTGACAAATTAATTGGAAATGGGACCTAAAGCATTTCAGTCCTTGAGTGTACCAAGTGTGAGGGAGAAAATGACCTAATTACCCTTTCAATAAATCCATCTTGAGAAATATCTATAGTTCAGGGAAGGACATCACTCTCTACTGTGAAAGCCAATGGACAGTAAAGACAATAAAAAGGTTAAATTCCAAGTTGTATTTCAAATTTAGCAATAAATTTAAAAAGAATTCAATTAGCAATATAACAAAAAGCTTTTAGCACGTAAGTTTGTCCTTTATGTCAAAAACTTTTAGAATGCGAGGATGTTGAGTGAATCAAGCCAAGTTCAAATTCCGAGCTTAAAACAAAACACATATATATCAGTTTGCTTAGAAACCCTCATCAACTCCCCCTTTGCCAACTCCCCCTTCTTCTTTGATGACGTCGTTTTGAGACCCAAAGCCTTCTTCACCTTGTTTCTCCCAGTTTAGATTTCCATACTTAATTGTTGCCCTGTTAATTTTCTTCTTTAGTTAACCTTTTCGATGGATATGTAATTCTTTGTTTTTACACTAAATTTCTTTATGCCACTAACAAAGGAAACAAACCATATCAGTAAAATATAATTTAAAAAGACAAAACACTAAACACACTATAAAGACATAATTAAAGGATAAAGGCAATTAGCAAATGCTCTCTCCCCCTCTCTCTCCCTCTCTCTCGTTCATGAGTTATGATCATCTTCCTCAGCCATTCACCTGTCCCCACTCCTTTTTTGCTTTTACACTCAATTAAGATAGATAGATATGTGTGTGTTTGCCAGATGTGGTAAAAGATAATACCATATTAACAATAATCACTCTACCATTAAAAGACAACAGCTCAGAAACACTAATAATATATATTTTGTTGCCAACTTCTTAAGTCTTAAACTTTTAATATAACTGACAGAGCACACACATGTTTGAAGCTCTTAATATAAGAGACAACACACACACATGTCTTAAACTTTTAATATAACTAACAGCACATATACAAGTCTCAAACTCTTAACCGTCAGCAGTAGGATCTTCTTCTTCTTCTTCTTCTTCTTCATCAGCAACAGGATCCTCTTCTTCTTCTTCGTCAGTAGCAGGATCCTCTTCCTCATCTTCTTCATTGGCAGCAACAGGGCGATCTCCACTGGCAACTCCAGCCTGAGAAATCCTGGTGTCGTAGGAGGGGTGAGGGCGTATGGACACTGCCTGATGTGTCCAACATATTGCTCCTTAAAGAGCCATATTTCTCATCTTTGCATTCTGCCTTCGTAACCATCTTGATTCAGTATTGTATCCAACTGTTAGGATTGGCAGCAAATGAGAACCGATAATGTCCATCATCTCCCACTCTTACTGTTAATTGGGTTGATCCACCATTAAAAGGCAACGGCTCAAAAACACTAATAATATATATTTTGTTGCCCACTTCTTAAATCTTAAACTCTTAATATAACTGACAGGGCACACATAAGTCTGAAGCTCTTAATATAAGAGACAACACACACACAAGTTTTAAACTCTTAATATAACTGATAGCACACACAAGTCTCAAACTCTTAATCATCGATAGCAGGATCCTCTTCTTCTTTTTCGTCGACAGCAGCAGGGCGATCTTCGCCAGCAACTCCAGCCTGAGGAATCTTAGTATCGCAGGAGGGGTGAGGGCGTATGGACACTACCCTGAAGTGTCTAGCATATTTCTCCTTAAAGAGCCATATTTCCCACCTTTGCTTACTTCCTTTGTAATCGTCTTGATTGAGCATTGTGATCCAACCATTAGCATTAGCAGGAAATGAGAACCGATAACGTTCATCGTCACCCACTCTTACTGTTAACTAGTATGGTCAACCATTAAAAGACAGTGGCTTAGGAATACTAATAATATATATTTTGTTGCCCACCTTTTAAGTCTTAAACTCTTAATATAACTGACAGAGCACACACAAGTCTAAAGCTCTTAATATAAGAGACAACACACATAAGTCTTAAACTCTTAATATTAGAGTGCCCTCTAATATTCACCGATTGCATGCATGGGTCCTCCTGAATAAAAGGCACAAGTTTTGAGGATCTTAAATAAATAAATAACTAAAATTAGGATAATTGAGTCAAAGGATTCGGTTAAACAATCACATGGAACGTTCAAAGTATCACTTATACCGTTGTACCTTGAAGATTTTCAGCATTGTTCTGTTTTTTTAATAATTTTTTATGGAACAATGCATCGCCCTAAAAGTCAATCTCCTCCATTGCCCTTTTTTCTATGCTCCGGTGTGTAAGCATTACTCTTATCCTATTTATAAGTCATTTTTTATCAAAAAATTTGGTCCTATTTATAAGTCTAGTTTCAGGGTGGTAAATGTATTTTATACTTTTTTACCCCTATTGATTGCAATAACTAAAAAGAATTTATTTATGTTGATTTTTGAAACTAATAATAAATATGGGCAAAATTGAAAATTTAGCTCATAATTAATGAGTTAATTAACTCTCCTTAGTATATGAGAATTAATTAAAAATAAATTATAAATTATAATATTATATATCTAAAACTTGATAATGATTTAAAAAAATTTTGAGGCAGCCACTCACGGTGTATGTTACGAGAATGCTGAAAATGTTTTTAGAACCGGACCGGTTTGGCCTTTCAACGGCAAAGAGAACGGATGGGCTCTCAGTTTTAGGCCGCCTAATTGATTGAGCCGCTCAAAGCCGGGATTTCGGCCGGTATCCAGAATAAAGCAAGGAACCAAAGCCAGTTGTGGAGAGCCGGACCGGCATCAACTAAAAGCAACGTATTAGAGAAAGTGCAAGCATTGGCTGTATCAAGAGTGAGAGAAAGAAAGATGCAAAGACGTAGAGAGAGAGAGAGCCAAGCAACATGCCTGTGTCTTTCCTCCGTCTTTTTCCAAAGCAAGTTGGCGACTTGCAGAAGGAGGAGATATTTTTGAATTGGAAAAGATGAAGAAGAAAGGAAGATGCAAGCATTGGCTGTATTAGAGAAAGTGGAAAACCATTGTCTTTCATTTTGTTCTCTCACTCTTCTCTAGTTTTCATGATCGTCCTTCATAGTTGAGAAGAAGTCAAGAAAAAAAGTTTCTGCAACTTTGTTCCAGTGAAAAGAAATGAACAAGAAGGACTATGAGGTCAAGAGAGAGGTAAAAAAAGCCCGTGAACACGTTTTGGTGTTGCCAGCTAATAATTCCTTTTTTCCAAACAAATTAAGACGTAAACATTAATAAAATTAAGACGTAAATACCTTATAGATCTTCTTTAATAAAAGCTTATATAATATTACCGTTGGTCCTAAATATAAGATAAAATTTATTTTTTTGAAGAGATTAAGGAAGCTAAATAAGTTATTTAATCATATCATATATTATATATTCTTAGATTGTACATTAGTTTATTAGTCAAATTAATTAATTTGGAGAAAAACATAAAAATATAAATACTCTAAAATAATTTAATTAGCTTATTTAATTTCTCCAAAAAAAAATAACTTTGTCTTATAATTAGGACCGGAAGGAGTATCTTATAATTAGCTATTGTGTATTTAAGATGGCAAAAAAAAACTATTATTTATTTAAATTAATTTCTTATACATTTACTTTTATTTAATTGTTATTTAAAATTATAATATATATGCATATAATTTTTATTAAAGTTTTTTTATTATTATGTCCTTGGCCGGACGGGACAATTCGACCGATTTAACTGTTTGAATCATAATCTACTGACTTTTCTAGTTTGATATTCAGTCCAATTTTTAAAACATTTGAAAGATATTCAACGTTTGATTCTCTTAAAAATACATACAAGTACTCACTTTTTAAAAGAAGACCAGTGAATTCAAATCACATTAACAAAAACAACCGTATGAACTCGAGAGAATCACCAAATATACATACTTCAAAGCTTTTGGGCAGCGTACTTGAATAAACATTATGGGTGGTTGGTTGAGGAAACATTATGTGAACTTAATATTGGTGAGAAAACCTATTTAGTAATCTATAAAAAAAAAATATTATATATATATCAATCATTGCCCACATTTTTATTTTTAAATAAAAATAAGAATATTATTTGGTAATTTGAGGATCCAGCTCCCCTCCTAGGAGTAAATTGGTAAGGTGCAAATTTATCAATGAAGTTTTGTCATAGGAGCGTTTGGTGCAAATATATTTTAGAAGGAGCAAAAATACCAATAAACAATTAAAAAGGGACATCCACCACAAAAACAGTTAAATCCGTACTAACGCAGTTAGGGGTTTTTTTCTCTTATAATTTAACGCAGTTACTATAGATTAACGGTTTTTGTGGTGGATGCCCTTTGTTAATTGTTCATTGATATTTTTGCCCTTTTTAAAAGATATTTGTGCCAGACGCTCTTCGCACAAAACTTCATTAGTAAATTTACAACTTTACCCTTTTGATAATACAGTAGAAGATAAGCTTTTGAGCTTCGCATTGAGTTCTATTTTAAGCCCAATCTTGTTGCTTTCAAATAGTTAAAAGAGATACAATTGGGCTAGACTCCTTATTCTGGCCCGTTGGATTAGTTTCGGCCTCACCTCTCTTTCACCTGTCCTTAGTCCATGATCCGAGGTTCATAGCCGCCTGAGAGGACAGCATCCAAACATAGTGCCAGCTGTTGATTTCACCCTCTTCTCCGTTGTCCTCTTGCCCGTATAAAGCTTCCTTCATGCATGTTTTCTTTTTCATGGGAAAGTTTATACATAATTCACAGACCAAAACTAACACATCTGAAAAACTCTAAAACGAACTACACAATCCAACACTACCCCTTTGATCCATGACCTAGTGACTTTTTGAGCAAAATACCATTACACAATAAAAGAAATTAGCAGAATGTTATACTATGTCAATAATTTAATTTAGTTTGGTCAAATATATTTATAAAATTAAAATACACACACACACACATGTATATATAAATAAAAATATCAAATACGATACAGCCCCTGCTCACATGCTCCTTGTGACCTTATTAGAGTATGTTTAATAAACAAACCATCTAAGACTAAATAGAGGATTGCCTGATCCTTTTTCGTTGTTTGTTGAGAGTGCCTTATGTAGTTGCAATGTAACTTTTCTAAAATAAAAATTGTACTCACTAATTTGTTTAAAAAAAAAGCCATCAAAGATTAATCCAATGGGAAAATTAGGGATAAATCCCCATTTGACAAATTAATTGGAAATGGGACATGAAGCATTTAAGTCCTTGAGTGTAATAACTAATAAGTGTGAGGGAGAAATGACCAAATTAACCTTTAAAAAATCCATCTTGAAAAATATCCATAGTTCAGGGAAGGACATCCTCTACAATGGAAGCCAATAGAAAGTAAAGGGAATAAAAACGTTAAACTCTAGGTTGTATTTCAAATTTAGGGATAAATTTAAAAAGAATTCAATTGAAAAAATCCATCTTCTCCCAACATTTTGTAGCGCAGTTGAACCCATATTCTCCTATCGACCAAGCCAAAAATTTTGAATCCCCCTCCATACAACCCCAAAAGATAATTGCAGCCACAGCCATAGTTAATAACACAATCGAAGCCACGAACTGTCTAGTTTTTTTAGATTTCCATACTTAATTGTTGCCCTATTATTTTTCTTCTTTAGTTAACATTTTCCATGGTTATGTAATTCTTTGTTTTAACACTTTATTTCTTCATGTTATTGAATGATATCTCATTTCCAACGCTATCAACTTTGGCTGATAATATACCATATTAAAGATACACTAACAGAGGATAAAACATGCCACTAATAGAGGAAACAAACCATATCGGTAAAACATAATTTAAAAAGACAGAACACTAAAGACATTGTAAAAACATAATTAAACCCTGGTCAAAAGTAGTGTCAGGGGTGAATTTTCCTCCTCATTCTCATCAATCCTCCTCTTCAACATCAAAAACCTCCTTCCCATCTTCTTCATAATCCTCACCATTGGCATCCTCAGCGGGTGGGTTTTTCTCCTCATACTCTTCATCTTCTTCGTTGGTAGTAGAATCCTCTTCTTCTTCTTCTTCTTCTTTGTTGGTAACAAAATCTTTTTCTTCTTCTTCTTCTTCGTTAGTAGCAGCAGAGCAAACTTCGTCGGCAACTCCAGCCTGAGGAATCCTAGTGTCGTGGGAGGGGTGAGGGCGTATGGATATTGCCTTGAAGTGCTTGGCTTATCGCTCCTTTAGGAGCCATATTTCCCACCTTTGCCAGCTACCTTCATAACCGTCTTGATTTAGCATTGTGATCCAACAGCCAGTATTGATAGGAAATGAGAACCGATAGCGTCCCTTGTTACCCACTCTTACTGTTAATTGGTGTGGTGTTCCCTGCCTGTTATGCAGGATTAAGCTACCAGCATCCCCAGGGCAGTGCCAAAGACCACAGTTGACTCTTCGGGCAGCTTGAAGGTAATTAAACCTTCAGACTCCTGTTGTGAATCCTTGGACCTTTCTCTAAATATTTGCACCACATGTTCATTATTTTTATCCACTACCATTTGCTCTAACTTCCCAACAATAATGTAATATTCATGCTAACTTCTCTGTTTCTCTTCCTCACCCACTGCAACAATTTTCAGGTGTTTAAATTTTATCAATTAGATCCTCCATATCTTCATACCCAGCCATGTTTTCTTGAAAACAATAATGGATAATTAGATAAATTATTATTATTATTATAATAATATAAACAAATTTTCAAAAAGAAAAAAAATAATCTCACCGGAGATAGAGAAAGACCGCACAATAGACAATCCCAAATACAAAGTGTGAAAGTTGTGTCTCGCTTTTCGATGGTTGAGGTTTCCATAGGATGAGCGCTGTCATCTTCTCTTCTCTCCTCCCTCCCCTTCACGTGAATACAAAAGGGCAAACTATTTGAATCAACTAGCATGAACTTTCCCGCGCAACACGCGGGGAGCAAATCTTAAGAGATTTAAAGTAATTTATAAACAAAGTATACAACACAAACAAATTAATGAATAAAGCATTCCAGCCATATCATATTAGAAAAAGCATGCAATGCAGTAGGATACAAATCAAGCACAACAAAATAAATCTTCATAGCAACGAAGACAGTTTCACACTTGTGGCAGTTTGACTGTTGCATATGGAGACAAAAAAAATTTCAGCATGGAGTCGTGAACGCAGTAGCTATAAATAATCCAGTGATATATACTTGATTTCAAATTAAAACTGACAAATTTCTGGTCAAGAAATAATATTTTTAAAATGCATCAAAGGTTTGATCACACAAGCTGCTTTAGTGTAAGAATGTAGCAATTTGTTTAACTTAATGACACCCAGAAGTAGATTTTTCATGTTTAAGGTATCTATAATGGTAAAAAAACAAAAAAAGAAGGTTGGAGTAGGCAGAAAGGTTACAGACAGCAGGTTTAGAATTTATGAAAAAGGTATGATGATGAAGAAAGGTTGTATTCCTCATGTTAAGAATTATCGATAAACAGCCAACATGAGATGATAGAACTTTTTTTTGAATATATATGATACAGCATTTATTGCTTTGCTTTTTCATAAATGAACATATAGTGGCAAATTTGCTTTTTGAACATATAGTTACAATTCATGGGTCCTGAATATATATGATACAACGTTCTATCAGCACTGTTACATGATTTGTTCTTAATCATTTAAATCGTCATTTAATGTGGTGTATTTGTTGCTCACATCATTTTATAGGTTATATTTAAAATGAAGATCCTCAAAAATATTACTTTATAATTGATCTTAACCATGTATCCCTCGAGTAAAACTTTGCCATATATTACTTTAAATTAAAGTTAAAACATGATTTATCATATATTGAAAACGCTATGATATATCAAAAGGATGTTAAAATTCTGATTCTCACCGAGACAAGGATTAGCGGAAACACGGCAGATAGGATAATCAGGAATCTGGGATTTAATACGTGGCTTCGTCTTGAAGCGACTGGTTACTCCGGAGGTATATGGTTTTTGTGGAATAGTGAGGAGTTAAATTTAGAGTATATATCTTCATCTACTCAAGCTATTCATGTGAAGGTGATGGTGGGGAACAATGATCATCAATTTGTCCTGTCTGGTATTTATGCTGAACCTATTGGTAGTCTTCGCCAAAATCTGTGGGATGAAATTACTGAAATGAGTTCTGGAATTAATCTCCCTTGGTTGGTGGTAGGTGATTTCAATGCCTATCTTTATAATGAGAATAAAAGTGGGGGGTCGATTCCAAATTATAGATCTATGAGGCAGTTTCAGGAGTGTATTTCGAGTTCTCAACTCATTGAAACGGAAACTGTGGGTGATCATTTCACTTGGGAGCGGGGTTTATTAAAGGAAAAGATTGATTGGGCTTTCATGAACAATGATTGGAGTGGTTTTTATCCTTTAACAAAGACGTATCATCTTAGCAGATTTGGGTCTGATCACAGGCCAATTCTAGTACAAGCTCATCCTTCTCAGAATTCTAATCGGACAAAAGCGCCGTTTCGTTGCCAGGCTGCCTGGTTTCTTGAAGAGGGTTTTGGTGACCTTGTCAAACAAGCTTGGAATAGGGGAGAATGGAATGAGAAAGTTAGTAATTTCTCTAAAGAGGCTTGTGAATGGAATAGGAAGAAGGTGGGGAATCTCAATGGTAAAAAAAGGAGAATTATTCAACGTATAGAAGGCATTGAGAGATCAAGGGCTAGACGTGACAACCAGTATTTAGTGCAAACAGAGAAGGAACTCTGGAAGGAGTATAACAAAGTGATTGCTCAGGAGGAACTCTTGTGGTATCAAAAATCCAGGTGTAATTGGCTGAAATGGGGAGATAAGAATACGAAGTTCTTTCATGGGGCTGCAGTGGTGAGGAGGAGACGAAACAGAATTGATGGCATCAGAAATGACGAGGGCGAATGGATTTTTTATCAGAATTCATTAAAGAATATGGCCCTGGAGTATTATAAAAACCTTTTTCGGAGTGAAATTCTTAGTATCCAATCCATTGCAACACATCATACATTCCCGAATCTTTCTGCAGCTGAGCTTGAAATGAGTAATGCAGCGGTTACGAAGGAAGAAATCAAACAGGCAATGTTTGATATAGGGTCTTTTAAGGCGCCGGGCCCGGATGGCATTCAAGCAATTTTTTACCAGGAATATTGGCCGACTCTGGAAGATCATGTTAGTAATCTGGTGTGCGAGGTGTTTAGAGAACCTGAGCGGATTCGGGAAATTAATGACACCAACATATGTTTAATTCCAAAGTTGCAAAACCCGGAGACAATGAGGGATTTCAGGCCGATCTCTCTCTGTAACGTGAGCTACAAAGTCATAACGAAAATCCTTAGTAGACGTCTTCGTGATATCATGCCTAAATTGGTTGGTGATCATCAATGTAGCTTCATCACCGGTCGTCAGAGCTATGATAATGTGATCGTGGCGCAAGAAGTCATTCATTCTATGAAGATAAAGGCTGGGAAAAAGGGTTTCATGCCAGTCAAGGTGGATCTAGAAAAGGCTTATGACCGTCTTGAGTGGTCTTTCATATATGATACTCTGAAAGAGGTGGGTCTTGGGGATAAAATGTGCAAGATTATTATGGAATGCATTTCTAGTCCGAGATTCCAAGTCTTATGGAATGGGGAAGCTTCTGCTAGTTTTAAATCATCGCGTGGAATTAGACAAGGCGATCCTCTATCTCCCTATTTATTTACACTGTGCATGGAGCGTCTCAACCATATCATCCAAGATGCCATTGAGGACGGTACATGGGTTCCGATCAATCTCAGTAGGAATGGCCCAAAGATATCCCACTTATTCTTTGCGGATGATCTCATCTTGTTTGGGGAGGCTTCCATCAATCAAGTTGAGGTCATGTTGTCCTGTCTTCAGAAGTTCTGTGATGTTTCGGGTCAAAAGATGAACAAGAATAAGACGAGAGTCTGCTTCTCAAAGAAGGTTCACTTCTCTAGGGCCTATGACATGAGTCAGAAAATGGGGGTTCGTCTTACTGGAGATTTGGGAAAGTACCTCGGCATACCGCTTATTCACAAAAGAATCTCCAAGATTACTTTCATGCCTCTGCTGGATAGAACTTTCCAAAAGATCTCTGGATGGAAGAAAGGATGTCTTAACTTAGCTGGAAGAGCCACCCTTATAAAGGCAGTCTTAGCTGCTTTGCCTTCTTACCAGATGCAAACTTTATTACTTCCAAAAGGGATTGTGAGGGAACTTGAACGAAGAAGCAAAAGTTTCCTATGGGGTGATATGGAAGATCAGAGGAAAATCCACCTTATTTCATGGGAGCAAGTCACAAAAGAAAAAGCAGAAGGTGGATTGGGTATTCGAGATGTGGGAAAGCAAAATGAAGCCTTCATGATGAAATTATGCTGGCAGATGTTAAACAACACAGAGAAGTTGTGGGTTAGAGTTCTGAGAGGAAAATACCGGTGGGACCGGATAGAGGGTCCTGTGGCGGGTAGGAATATTTCATCCACTTGGAGAGGCATCTGTTCGGTTTGGGATAAATTTCAGAAAGGGGTGGGAGTTAGAATTGGGAATGGTGTTTCGTCTTCATTCTGGCACGACAACTGGTCGGAGGCAAATCAGCCTCTAATTGACCTTATACCAGGATGGGAAGCACTTGTCGACAGGAAGGAAAGGGTGTGCGATTATGTTACTCCCAGTGGGGAATGGGATATTGCAAAAATGACCTCATGGTTCGATTATAATAATATTCAAAAGATTATAAAAGCACATCCTCCGTGTGAAGAAAGAGGAACAGATAAGTTTTATTGGAAATTTTCGAATGATGGTTGTTTCTCTGTTAGTTCTGCTTATCATTTTCTTAATGCAGGTACAAGTAATACAAATACATCATTCTGGAGAGTTTTATGGAGGTGCAAGATGCCTGAGAAGATTAAATTCTTTATGTGGCTTGTGGCACATGAAAGAATTCATACGGGTCAACTCAGACAAAGGAGGGGTCTATCTGAGATCGCAACATGCCCATTCCAATGTGTGCAGGATGAGGATGAGATGCACCTTTTGAGGGATTGTATTAACGCCCGTGAAAGGTGGATTTCGATAATTAAACCTAGTATGTGGAATAAATTTATCAATTTGCAGGGGATGGAGTGGATCGAATGGAACCTGAAACATGAAGCAGGAAGAGAGTTCGCTAAGAAAACAAGATGGGCAACCCTGTTCGCCTACGTCTGCTGGGATATTTGGGTGGATAGGTGCAAGAAGCTGTTTGGAGAACAAGTAGGGTTGGATCGTCAGAGTGGAAACTCTAGCCTATTTCGAGCAAGCTGGGATATGGACCTAAGTGCAAATTGTTCATTTTATGATCGGGGTGCTGAGGGAAGCGGAAAGCAGAGTGTCAGGAGGCGGGGTTTTCATACCTTGGAAACCGATGGTTCGGTTCTTCAGTCTGGGCAGAGTGCCAGTGCAGGAATCATCAGAGATGCGGAGGAAGCATGGATGTGTGGTTACATGTGCAAACTTACCCATGTGCCACCGGTGATTGCGGAAATCATAGCAATAATCCAGGGTTTGCAAATTTGTTGTAATAGGAATGTAGCTAATATTATGATTTTTACGGATTGTACTGAGGCTGTAAATTTAATTACTAGGGGATGTCATTACATGCATCCTTTTAGGGAGGTCATTGAGCAGGCCAGACTATGGATGTCTAGAGATTGGAGTGTCCTGATTAACTATATCTCTAGGGAACAGAACAGTCAAGCCGATTACATGGCTAAGTTAGCTCATAGTAGTACTGATACTTTTGCTATCCTTGATCACCCACCACCTGCACTTGTTGTAGGCGTTGGATGATGAGGGGTTTTCTGATACTGCTTTTTCCTTAGTTAAGATGGTTGTTTGTAATTAATCGATTTTTAGATTAATGAAATCCAGTATTTTATTCAAAAAAAAAAAAAACACTATCTCAGTTAAAACTTGGTCATCTTCTCTTCTCTCCTCCCTCCCCTTCACGTGAATACAAAAGGGAAAACTATTTGAATAAATTATTCAGTCAAATATTACCTCTGAAAAATCGTCCCGCGTATCGTACTTCAAAGATTTTTCCTTCGGAGTTTAAGCAAGATCCAGTTATTTCCACTGACAAACATTAAACAATACGAACATCTATCCATTGGGATATTTTTTGTTTCACAGTCAACACGTGCCACTGATATGAACAATAAATTTAATGGCAAATATTCTATTCCTCCCTTAAAAGTTAAAAATGGTTACCCTCTTTTTTAATACTTTTTAACTCTTAAAAACTTTTTTCTTCTTTTAAAAAATATTATATATATATATATTAAAAATATATTTTTCTTATGATTGACTCCTAAAAAAACTTGTATTACACTTATAAATCCCTATATGAAATTTCATTTGACTGCTTTAAAATTATGTTATTTTTTAAACCTTACATACATGTATAAGTGAATTTTAGACCATTAATGAAATTTCTTTCGACCGCCTACATTTACATATGTTATTTTTTCTTTGGGGGAAAAAGTTATTTTTCCTGTTCAAGGTTGTCTTTTTGGGATAAGGTTATTAAAATTTTTAATCCCATCCTACCCAAAGTATTTGTCATATACTAAATTGTTGCCAATTTTCCATACCTTCATACAATTGCGTCAAGTTGAATTCTAAAAATCGTATTTATGAATTTTTTTATTTTTAAAAATAAAAATAATTTAAAATAAATAAAAATAAAAATCAATATAAATTACTAAGTCGGATCATATGACATGAAGTAAAATGGGAAAATTGAATTTAATATATTGTCAAAAAAATATTACTTAAATTGGTATTAAATAAGGAAAGTAAATTTTAGTTGAGCATATAAAATATATTTTAGAAGAAATGGCACAATTTTCCCAAAATTGATTTGAATTAGTACGGGAAAGAGTACTCATAGATCCGAACTAACACATCTGAAAACTCTTGAAAAACTCTAAAAAGAACTAGACAATCTATGATTATGTGTGTGTTTGGATTAGCTTTTGGAGAATAAATTTTATGATTTACGAGATAAGTATGTGAGAAGAGTTTTATCTCAACTTACGAAAAAATGTTTCTGAAACCGTAGTTTCAATGTTACCAAAACACTCACCCCTTTGAACCATGACCTAGTAACTTTTTGAGCAAAATACCATACACAGTAAAAAAAACTCGACCTATAGTTATTGAGACTCGTCCTCGTAGAATTACTGAAAAGGATAATGGCAATTAGTAAATGCTCTCTCTCCCCCCTCTCCCTCCCCCTCCCCTACTCTCTCTCTCTCTCTCTCACTCTAGTTCATGAATTATGATCGTTTTCCTCAGCCATTCACCAACCCCTACATCTCTTTTGCTTTTCTACTCTGGCTTTTCCTCCAACAACTTTTGCAAATCACAATTAAGATAGATAGATATATGTGTGTGTTTGCTAAATGAGGTAAAAGATAATACCATATTAATGATACTCACTATCATTAAAAGACAACTGCATAGAAACACTTATAATATATATTTTGTTGCCAACCTCTTAAATCTTAAACTCTTAATATAACTGACAGCACATACAAGTTTTAAACTCTTAATATAACTGACAATACACACAAGACAGGGTAAACACTAAACAAACTGAACCCCGGTCAAAAGCAGTGTTAGGGGTCGATTTTCCTCATCATTCTCATCAATCTTCCTCATCCTCTTCCTCTTCAGAAGTCTCATCCCCGTCTTCTTTATCCTCATCATATTAAAGATACACTGACAAAGAATAAGAAGACATATCACTAATAGGGGAAACAAACCATATCAGTAACACTAAATTAAAAACATAAAAAGACAAAAACCCAAACACACTATAAAAATATAATTAGATTCACTGTTCATCGTTGGAGCTGGATGGCTCTTAATAAAATAACTATCCAAACTCGAGAAAATCTCCAAATATATGAACTTAAAGATTTTGGGCAAGGTACTTGCATAAACATAATGGATACTTGAATAATTGGTTAGAAAAATTATTTATATTTTTAGTCAATAATTGCATACATTTTTATTTTTAAATAAAAATAATAATATTGTTTAGTATTTCTTCGATCTTAAATATAAGACAGAATTTACTTTTTTAAAAATATTAAGAAAAGTAATTAAATTACTTTAAACAACTTATATTTATTGTTTTTTCTCTAAATATTTTGCCTAATTCATACATTGATATATAATATAATAATACACAACATATGACATGATTAAGAAACTTATTTATTTTTTAATCTTTCCAAAAAAAATTAACTACATTTAGGACCGGAGGGAGTATGTCTTATATTTAAGATTAATTTATATTATAACGGATATGTTATTGAAACTAACAACTGATATCAACAATAATTTGAATGACAAATATTCTAATCCTCCCTTTAAAAGCAGTTCCCCTCTTTTAAGATTTTTTACCCCTAAAAAGTAAAAACTTGTCTGTTTCTATTTTTTTTTAAAAAAAGAAATTATATTTATATATATTAAATATATATTTATTACCGGCTTTCCCCTGCTACTACCAAGGTATACATGTTATTTTTCTTTTT
Organism: Inga laurina; assembly: GCA_963855925.1. Classification (NCBI taxonomy): domain Eukaryota; kingdom Viridiplantae; phylum Streptophyta; class Magnoliopsida; order Fabales; family Fabaceae; genus Inga; species Inga laurina. Next base: position 21,254,105 of record OY979702.1, on the reverse strand, counting down.
CAAAGTTTTATTTTGGATAAGATTACTCAAATTTTTTATCCCATCCTACCCAAAGTATTTGTCACATAGTAAATTGTTGCCAATTTTCCCGTACCTTCATACAATTACGTCGAGTTGCATTTCACAAATTTTATCGTGACTTGTCATTTTTTAAAAATGAAAAGTATTTAAAAGAATGAAAATAAAATCAATATAAATTACCAAGTGGGGATTTCATTACATGAAGTAAAATGGGAGAATTGAATTTAATATATTGTCAAAAAATATTATTAAAGATGAAATTTAAATAAAGAAAATAAATTTTATTTGAGCATATAAAAAGTATATTTTTGAAGCAAATGGCACAATTTTTGAAAAAATTTATTTGAATTAATTTCGGCTTTCCAGTAATAGCAATTTTTACGGTAAATTTTTGGCTAAAGTATGCATTTGATATTTTAAGTTTACATTAATTTTAACTTTAGTTCCTTAAGCTTATAAAATACTTCATCTAGTCCTTAACACGAGTATTATTTAATATAGTTAACGAAGTAATCAGTTTAATAGAAACATTGAATCAAATGAGTTGTTCTCACGTGAAATAATGATAAACATTAGTTACCAAACAACCAGATGCATCGAAATTAAGCCACATAAAAGGTAACATAACTAATAATGAGTCCGTTTGGATTGATGGTGGCAGAAGTTTTTTTTTTTTTTTTTTTTTTTTTTTTTTTTTTTTGCAATCTGACTCTTACAAACTTAAGTAAGGATAAAAATCAGATTGTAAATGTGATTTATATTTGAATTAGCTATAGTAGAAGTGGCTCTCTTTTTTTTCAGCTACAACTTATTTGAATGATTTCTAAAAAACAAGTTTAGATGAAAAATTACTAAAAGTAATGTGAATCTTATTAATTAATATATATACATATATATATCTTATATGTATATTTTGTGATAATTTTAAGGAGAAAATTATAATTATAATTAGAAAAAAAATTAAGATAGTTAATTATTATTAGAAAAAACTTGAAACTACTAAAATAATTCATTATAATAAATATGAAAATAATTAAATGTTGGGAAAATTTTGAAAATACCTTCATAGATATATTTAATACACATGTATATTTTAAATTTTGGCATAAAAAATATATATTACTATCTTTAGTCCTTAATGTATGACCTAATTGATTATAATATAATTTGAAGGAAAAAATTTATCATCTTTAATAATCTCTATGCCATATATAATTTCTCTCTTCTCTCTTTTCTTTTGTTTTTATACCCTTCTCCTCTTTGCTTACTGTTATGCAACCACATTTTCTTTTGTTTTTATAGCCTCCTATCCTCTCTTTTGCTTGCTGTGATGCAATCGTGTAAGCCAGAAGTCACTAAAAGTGGCTTCCACTCTATCATAGCTTATGAGATGGGAAGGCTTAAATTTTAAAGCCATCCTAAAGAGGTTAAAAATCATCCCATCTTGCTTTCTGTGTTTGCAGTATGTTTGAGCCCTCAGGCCGCTAACCCACATAGGCTAAACATTATCGGCCGTAAATTCAATAACCATAACTGGAAAACAATTTAAAGAATCAAAAAATTCACCCGCAAGTAAAGTTGGTTTTATAAGCAACTTGAAATAAAATAAACATTTACCTCTTGAAATCCCAATGACTTTGTTGGTGTCAGAATCCTTGATTGGTATGTCTCCAGAAACGCATAAGCAGCCCCGGCTGCAGAAGAAAATAAGAACAAAAAAGCAAAATCAAATACCATAGCATAAGATAATGAATTATAAGAGAAATTTAAGGAAAAATATATATATATTAGGATACCCAGAAAACAATTGAGGAAGTAAAGGAGGAGGAGAAAGAGAAGAGGAGAGTAGATGAGATTTTAGAAGAGGATCCAGTCTCATTATGCTCGACTCTCCTCAAAACCTTTCAGCCTCAATATTTAGGGCGAGATTTGCAAATTGCAATCCGATAATAGGAATTAGGGTAAAGTGTAAAAATGCCAATATATTTTTCTCAAAACAGCATCATAAATTTTATTTAAATGCAAAGCTGCCTTAGAATTTATGAAAAAGGAGCAAAAATATAAGTACTTTCGCTGCTTTTTGTTGAGTGGGCCCACGATGTTAATATTGAATCATTATTTTGGAAAAAGCTGCACACTCTCCCACCATCCTCACCAACCTCCCTAGGCACGCCGCCGAATTCTCAACTCTCCCTCTTCCCAGCTCCACTCCAACTCCATTGATAGAAGTGAGGAACCGGAAAGTTGTTCAAAAATTCCTAAACTTTTTACTGACATTTCGTCAGAGGTGCAAAGTATGGATGTTTCTTTAAAAAAAAAAAAAAATTAATCATATTTTCGGGGACAAGATTAAAAACCGAAACAAAATTCATCTCACACCTCTGTCTCAAAGTCGCAGCATTCTGGAAAATATCTTCGGAAATTGAAAGCTTTCATAAACAGATCCAAAGATCTTCGGGAAAAAATTTCCCTTACAGCGTCCAGGATAGAATCATACAACACAAATAGTTAAGAGATATTAATAAAGCGCAATTGGCAAAGCCTCGAATAAAAGGTTTCAAGCATGTTAAGAAAAGATCGGTAGATCGTCGAGAAACAGAAAATTCTTGACAGAATTTCAACCTTGCCTATTTGATCCACCAATTTCGTAAGCAAACTCAACTACGAATAAGAAACAACCTAACGATTCCTACAGTTTCCGCAAAAGTATATAAATACACATTTAAACGGACGAAAAGGTTGGAAGAACAATTACGTTTCCGTTCGAAATAATCCGACGATCTACAATTCTTTCAACTCCAAAAGCATATGGATATTTTCAAACACAAGCCTCGACTGTAACCAAAGAAAAGAACACAAACCTAAAGAAGCAGGACAGGAAAAGATCGGAAGAGAAAAACACACCTTGGGGTTTGGTTTGCAGAGTTTTCTCCGGTAGCGAAATAATTGTAATGTGAAGAAATTTCGAGGCTCGGGGTTTCTTTTATAACGAAATAAGGTGACCGCTCACGAGTGCCGCAATGCGGTGTTTATCCAATAATATTATCACACGTGTACAAATGAAATGGCTTTAGGCGACATTGACCCGGCAACGCTTGTAACCAAACAGATCTTTTGATGTACGACCAGGTTCCAATCTCTCGTCCACCGGCACAACTGTGACGGCGGAGAAAACTGGAAATCTGACCACCGGAAGTTCTCCTCGTACCACCATGGGAATTTCCCAATCAATAAGCCATCCTTGCCTGTTAGTCCCTTCCATACCAACGGGAAAAAAAAAAAACAAAAATATTCCCTTCCATGACGTTCGTAATATTCCCTTCCATGTGTGTGTGTGAATGAGTCAGGTAAACAGATGAAGAGGGTTTGTGGGTCGTTGTGATGATGAGTCACTACTCAGCAAGTATTATTCTTTCTAACGTTAAAAGCAGATGAATCAGAGAATGCAAATTTAAAGTTGTCTTCAATAGCCATCATTTTTAGTTTAAATTTTTTTGTTTCCTTCATAAACGTGAGATTCTATGTTGTACACTGATTCATAATATGTGATTTCTTTATACTTGAGATTCTGCAACACTCATAATTCCTTCAACTACTCTTCCTATCATCATCATATCTCACACACACACACTCATTCATTTGCAATCCCCTTATTAATTAGGGTTATATATGATAAATACAATTGTGTCGCAAAATTTATATTGAGCATTTTAATTGCATTTCTTTTATTCAACTACACTGAGTATATTTCTTAGTGTATTTACAATATGGGAACTTGAAAGTTGTGTGTGTGTGTGTGTATTGTATTCTGTCAAGGTAATAGTGTAATATCCCAATTTTTTATTATGGGTTAATCATGATTATTATGGATAATTATGAATTTAATTGGAGTTATTATGTGTTTTATGGCAATATTAAATTAATATGTCATAATTACTGAAAAATTGGAATAATGGAAATATTGGCCATAAGTGGTCATTAATAGAGAAATTAATTACTAACTAAGAGAAAATGAGATGTGTGATTAAAATGGCTAATGGAGAGATTAGATAAGTTAATTGGTGACTTATTTGGTGAGAGCCAATAGCAATTTGTCATGTGGCAAAGAGAGTATGGGAGAGAGAGTGCATGTGTGTGTAAGACAAATGGGATAAAAATATTTTTTTTCTCTCCTCTCTTCTCTCTCTTTCGGCTGGAGGTATGGGGGGGAGTATTATTGTTTCTTCTTCCTCACACTCCATCTCATCTCTCTCTCATTCTTGCTCTCTCTCTCTCTCTCTCTCTCTGTCGTCAGCCATGGAAGGGGAAAGGGAAGGGAAGAAAGCTTGAAAAAGGTAAGGAAAATGATCTCTATTGCTCAAACTCCCTTCATTAAAGTTGATCCTTGAGTTAAGAGCAACATTTCTACGGTTGTAGCTTGTCCATTGGTTGTGATTTGTGGCCACACGAAATTTTGGGAAGTGGTGAATCAAGAACTCTCTTTGGAGAAGTTGATAAGGTGAGCGAGACCTATCTATCTATCTAAGTTTCATACCATTTGAAATAGTTTAAATTTTCTGGAATTTTGGGCTCATTTTCAAAAATGAGGGCCATTGGGAGTTTGGTATGTGTTTGATATGGAATTTGTATGTTTGGAATGCATTTTTGGATAGATAGAATTGATTGGGTTGGAAATTGTTAAGTTTTGAGAATTTGAGATTTTAGTGTTTAAGGTTACCCAAAATCAAAGCATGATAATGGAATAGGATTTTGATGATTTTGACATTTTCATTGGATTCCTTGAGTGATTTTGTGTGGGGATAGCTTTGGTTGGGGTTTTGGGTTCATTTGGATCACTTGGGAAAAGTTGGAAAGTTGTCTGGTTTGAGCTCTATTTTGCGCAGTAAGTTTGGACGAGCGTTTTGGATGACCAAATGGTATTGGAAAATTATGAAACTTTCCAGTCTTAAAGTTCACATCCCAAGCTTCAAAATGGACATATATTTTGTGTCATTTCGTTTAGTATTCTGTGAGATATGGTTGTCCAAAGTTTGGGATTGAAACAGAACTCTGTTTTGGAGTAGTGTGTAGTTTTTGGTGATTCTGTATTTGTGTAGTGACTCTTCTCTCATATTATGTATGATGTTTTGGCATGCATAACTTATCGTTGAATTTGTGAAATGTGTGCCATGGTCCATTACGGCGTGAGCATATCAGCGTGAGCCGTGTAGGGATTGACGGTGGTCATCTCTAGGTCGGCCGTTGAACTGCCGTCGTAATCGACATGGATATTGTGAATCCGACCCGTGGGGCGGCGTTTGTGAATCCAGCCGTGGGCTGTGTGTATCTTGCCTGTATGGCTTGTGTATGAAATGCATTATATGAATCCCAGCTGTGGTGAAATGTATTGTGTGGATTGTTGTGCTGCAATGCAACGTGAGCAATCGTAAGGGATGACATGTGTCATACTAACCATTGCCGTTGTAGTTGCTTGTTGTGGTTAATGATTTGCTTACATGCACTATTATTGTACATTATATGATTGATTTGTTACTACGGGGATTCCTTAGAATCTAACTCTCCCAAAAACCATGTTTCAGACAGGGCAGAAGGATCAAAGGGAAAGCGGGCGACGAAGAGCGGATAGAGCTCTGATTTAGATGTATATTTTGGATTATTGGTTATCATGTATATCAATTGGATGTTTTTGGGAAACAATTGTACATAATGAGATTGGTAGTATAGTTTTGTATAATCCCCAAGTTAAGGGTAATGAATTGTGGGCTTTATGCCTTTGTAAAACCCTTATTAATGAATGGAACCCGAGTGTGTCGGGAATTTGCCTTATACTCTGATATTTGTGAATGAAATCAACTTGTACGGGCCATTTAGTATTGAAATGTAAATATGAGACCGTTATGAACAGATTTTGTAAAAGTTTTTGTAAGCCATAATTTTGGGAAGTTTGATTTTGTTTAAGTCCCAAAATCATTTAAGGTCTCTAATTCTACATCCATTATGTGTTTATGAACTAAATCTCGGCCTTAAATGTGAAGGGGGTTACATTTGTGGTATCTGAGCTATAGTTCCTGGCAAGGTGAGGATTTGCTAGGATAACTCCTTAGTTGACCTTAATCCTTTGAGTTTAGGGTAGCTTAATGATTGATAAGTGCTTGTTGTGTATACACATGAGTATTTCTACTAATTGTGGATTGAGATGAATTTTATGGATTATGTGTATACATTGGCTAAGGTATTGACTTGGTAAATCATTTGTAGTGATAAAGACGAAATGATTTGCCCTTTTACTAGAGTCAGGCAACAGGACCCAGAGGTGGAGGAACTTAATGACAATCCTCCTGATCCAATGCGAGAGATGATGGATCTTGTACGGGAACAAAGGGATATGATAGCTGAGCTGAGAGAAGAGCTCAGAGAGGAAAGGGCCAAGCGAAATGAGGAAAGGGCCCAGTCGACTCATGAGGAAACTCGACCAGAGACTCATCATGAGGAGACAGCTGAGGGGTCCAATAGATCTCACGAATCCCTACCTCACACGGTGCCTAACCAAGATTCTCAGGGGGTGCCGGTTCGTGAGGGGAGGGACTTGAATTCTTGGGTCTCCAAGTTTTGCAAGCATATGCCTCCGGTGTTCAGGGGGAGGTTTGATCCCCAAGCTGCTGAGGACTGGGTGAACCAGTTAGAGAAGATTTTCGAAGTGCTCGAGTGCCCTACAGAGGTGAAGGCAAAACTAGCGGTGTGTAAGCTAGAAGGGGATGCCGACCGGTGGTGGAGGAACATTGTCACGTCATTGAAGAACCGGAATGTACCATTGACTTGGGAGGTATTTGAAGAAAAATTCAACGAGAAGTATTTCCCCAAGTCGGTGAGGCTTGAGAAAGAGTCTGAGTTCCTGGCTATCAAGCAGGGAGATACGGAGAGCTTTGACGAGTATCTTTCCCGTTTCACTCGATTGTCACGGTATTCTGCCTACCTTCGGGAAAGAGATAATGAGGAGTGGAGCTCCGCTATGCTAATCGGAGATTGAGGTGCGAATTGAAGAAGAGGTTAGCTGCTCATCAGTTTACTAACTTCAATAAAGCCGTGGAAGAGTGTAGAACTGTTGAGTATAATCTGAGAGAGTTGTACCCATCTAAGGGTAGTGGTAGCCGGAATGAGCCTAGCAAGGCTAATACTTCTTAGAAGCGGAAGGGGCAAGGATCCTCATATGGGGGTGGTAGCAAGAAGCCCTACCAACCTGGGGGTCGTAGTGATCAGAGACCTCCAGCGGGACCAATGTGTAATCAGTGCAGAAAGTACCATCCGGGCAGAACCTGTGCTGGAGAGGTGATCTGTTTTAATTGCAAGCAAGTGGGTCACATTTCTTCTAAGTGCCCACGACAGCCGGTAGAGCAAAGGTCCAGGAATCAGGGTCGAGTGTTCGCGATGACACATGAGGAAGCTCGAAAGTCGCCTGAATTGATCCAAGGTAAAATTCTTCTTGGTGATAATGAGTTAGATACTTTGTTCGACTCGGGTGCAAGTCATTCGTTTATAGCTTATGACTGTGTAAAGCGCCTGGGATTGCATGTGCATAAACTACCATTTGATTTGGTTGTGTCGACGCCAATGGGTGTCAAAGCCGTGGCGGTCGAAGTCTGTTTAAATTGTGTGATAGTTGTTGAGGGTCGTGAGTCTTCAGTAGATTTAATCTGTTTGCCACTCCAACAATTGGAAGTTATTTTGGGCTTTGATTGGTTGACAGCAAATGATGTATTGCTTGATTGTGGTAATAAGAGAATCACTTTCCGTAGTGCACAGCGGGATAGCAATGTGATTTAAAGCCTTTAGTCGCCTCAGGTTAAATCAAAATAAACCAAATTATGCAGTGAAGGGCACAACTCGGGTCGTATTCTCTTGAGGAGCCTTTTATTTAATTCCTAATCTAAGCTAAGTGACAAAAATATTAAGATGGGTTTTAAATTGATTTTTTTTTCTTTTTAATAATGAAAATAACTTAAACTACTATTTTTTTTGGCTTTTTTGAGAAATTGTTGAGATAACTAATGAAATTGTGATTTAAACAAATTAATGATGAATGCTTTTTGGAAAAATGGAATACAGGTTATCCTTGCTCAAATTGAATTGGGAGTTAAACACTCACTAAGTCAACAATTAAACCTTAACAACTCGTTAAGTCTAGTATATTAATTGGTGATTACCCCTAGAACTCTAGCTAGATAATTACCTCTTAATACACTATTAAATACCACTTAGTGTGCAATTTAGGATTGGATTCATGCAACTTGTTCCTCTATACAATGAACATTCAACTGAAATATTCAAACAAGATCTAAGCAGTCATAATATTCATTCAAACTATGAAAGAATAAACAACCACATTAAACCAAAAGGAAATATAGAAATTTAAATATCAAATCACATAAACCAATCTAAATCACAATTGTTCAATCAATACTAAGATAAACAACTCGCAATCTCAGTAAATTAACTATATAACATAAAATCCTAACTCAGGAAATTCGTTACATAATTAAATAAAAAGATCAAAACAATTAACTCCCCTGAATGTATCTCTGGAGCTCAAACTAATCTTCCATCTCCAAGAAGCAAGAAGGAATTTAGCCTCTCATAGGATATGTCATAGCTGCAACTTTTTGAATGTCACAATAATCCATTGAATTAAGATGAAAGGAGAAGGAGAGAGGTGTTATTGGTGAATCTTGGTCCTCCTTCTCTAGCGTTTGCCACCACGTGTATCTCGTTCTCCTCTCGTCTGCTGCGTAGTCTGGTTCTGAGTTCTGGTGCGTCTCCCCTCTACCACTGTGCGTGTCTCCTCTCCGTTCTGGTGCGTCCGTTTGGTTCTGGTGCGATGATTCAGATCTGCCGCTGGGTGTCTCTCCTCTCTGCTCTCTCTAATTTCCCCTTTTATTAATTCCCTTTTCTAATTGAAATCTAGGTCAAATCCCTTTAAATTTGGGATATAATCTTCCAGGAAATATTTAGATCTAATCTTCCTCAAGATTCTGTATGAGAATTCAAAAGAAATCAGTTCCAGAGGCGGCAGGCGTCAATTTCGGATTTTTAGACCAAAATGGCATTTTACAAATTCGGGGTCCTGTTCTGTAATATTCACTGATAGCCAAGTGAATCAGTTCCGGCGGTGGTGTCTTCATATTTTGGGACCCAAGTGGCGTTTTTTAAATTCGGTGTACTTTTCTGTAATTATTTCTGACATTTTCCCCCTGAAAGTGAGAGCTAATATTACAGAAAAGTACCCTATTTACTGTCAAAATTCGCCTTGTAGCCTCATGCAGAATTCTATTTTCTGTTGCAGTCCATGAAAATCTTTACATTTTAGTCCCTCAACTCCAACTTTTCCAACGTGACCTACAATTCAAATCAATATCTTGTAATATCTTTATTCAAAACTCAAATTTTAAAAAATTAATTACAAGATTATAACAAATATATCCTTTTAAGATTTATTTTCACACAATTATCTTTAATTCAATTTAATCATAATAAATGTTATTTAACCCAAAAATTAATGATAAAATCCCTAAATATAATATTAAATATTATGATAAATTCGGGATATATCACAATGTAAATGCCAGTTTGAATTTACTTTCAATGGCTAAAGCTGAGAAATATCTTGAGAAGGGATGCCAGGGATATATGGTGTTCTTCTCTGTTCAGGGAGAGTCAGGTGAAGCTCTAGAGAGTATACCTGTTGTGAAAGAATTCCCTGAATTATTTTCGAACGATCTTAGTGGATTGCCTCTGGAAAGGGAAGTGGAATTTTCAATTGAGATTGTGCCTGGAGCTAGTTCGATATCGAAAGCCCCATATCGTATGGCCCCGAATGAAATGGTGGAGCTGAAGAAGCAAATTGAAGAATTGCTTGAGAAAGGATTCATCCGACCCAGTGTATCGCTGTGGGGAGCTCCGGTGTTATTTGTAAAAAAGAAAGATGGAAGCTTGAGACTTTGTATCGATTATCGGGAACTTAACAAGGTGACTGTTAAGAACAAGTACCCTCTCCCAAGGATTGATGACCTGTTAGATCAATTGTCTGGCTTGTGCGTATTCTCCAAAATTGATCTAAGGTCGGGATATCATCAGTTGCGTGTGAAGGCAGCGGACATTCCAAAGACTACTTTCAGAACGAGATATGGGCACTATGAGTTCCTTATGATGCCCTTCGGTTTGACGAATGCACCGACGGTATTCATGGATTATATGAATCGCATCTTCCGACAGTATCTTGACCAGTTCGTGGTTGTGTTTATCGACGACATCTTGATCTACTCCAAGAGTAGGGAGGATCATGAGCAACATCTGAGAATCGTGTTGAGAATTCTGCGGGAAAAGCAACTCTATGCCAAACTGAGCAAATGTGAGTTTTGGCTTACGGAAGTGAAGTTCCTTGGCCATGTAATCTCTCGAGACGGGGTATCGGTGGATCCTAGTAAGGTGGAAGCAGTACTTAATTGGAAAAGACCAGAAACTGTTTCTGAGATTCGCAGCTTTCTGGGTCTTGCTGGTTATTACCGGAGGTTCATTCAGAACTTCTCGCGTATTGCATTGCCGATGACCAAGCTCACGAGGAAGGATCAACCATTTTTGTGGGATGAATGTTGTGAGCGGAGTTTCACTGGGCTGAAAGGAGAGATTGACTACGGCACCAGTGTTGATTATACCTGATCCCAGTGAGGCTTACGTCGTGTATAGTGATGCGAGTAAGCAGGGGTTAGGGTGTGTCCTGATGCAGCAGGGACGTGTGGTGGCCTATGCCTCTCGACAACTGAAACCGCATGAGATAAACTACCCCACTCATGATCTGGAGCTTGCGGCAATAGTGTTTGCATTGAAAATTTGGCATCATTACCTGTACGGTGTGACTGTGGAATTGAACTGCGACCACAAGAGTCTCAAATATCTGTATGATCAGAAAGAGTTGAACATGAGACAACGTCGGTGGATGGAGTTGCTGAAAGATTACAACCTGGAGATCAAATATCATCCGGGTAAGGCTAATGTTGTCGCGGATGCTTTGAGTCGGAAGGCAGTGCTAGTGGCAACAATGATGATCCAGGAATGGAAACTGATAGAGGATTTTCAGGATTTGAATCTCTTAAAGGAAATCCTGTGTGCCAGTTATGGTGTGGTCCAAGGGGAGAATGACATGAGGACTGAGATTGAAGAGGCTCAAATGCATGATGAGCTAGCCCAGTCGATCCGAGCTATGATTGAGCGAGGAGAGACTCCAGACTATGACTTGTCACCAAGTAGACTGGTGCGTTATCAGAAGAGAATCTATGTACCACTGAAGGCGGAGTTGAGATTGAGAATTCTTGATGAGGCTCATAAGAGTCAGTATACTCTTCACCCCGGTATGACCAAGATGTATCACAACTTGAAGTCTATGTATTGGTGGCCAGGGTTGAAGAGTGACGTGACTAAGTACATGGCGCGGTGTCTTACCTGTCAAAAGGTGAAGATTGAACACCAGAAACCGCCAGGTTTGCTTCAGAGTCCAGAAATTCTAGAATGGAAGTGGGAGAGTGTGACCATGGATCTAGTGGTGGGTTTGCCCAAGATCAAGAGCTACGATGCGATCTGGGTGATTGTTGATCGACTCATGAAGTCTGCGCACTTCATACCTATCAATGCTAGCTATTCTCCTGATAGGCTGGCTGAGATATATATCAAAGAGATTGTGAGACTCCATGGTACACCGAAGAATATAATCTCCGATAGAGATCCTCGGTTTACTTCGAGATTCTGGAGGGATCTGCACGAAGCTATGGGTACTCAATTGAGGTTTAGCACGGCCTACCATCCTCAGACAGACGGACAGTCAGAGAGGACTATCCAGACTTTAGAAGATATGTTGAGAGTGTAATACCCCGAAATTTGGGATTTGAGGCTTGGGAATAAGCCTAAATTAAGTGGACTGCTAAGCCCCAATTTAGCAGGAGCCCAAATTTATCCCCTAATGATTTATATATCTTTAGGGTATTAAGAAAGTAAAATGGTGAATTTTGGAGAAAGTGATTATGCTTACGGTAAAATCACCTATGAGGTAGTGAGCTTGTCATATGATTTTGAATAAACAAATGATGAGTAAAAATTATGAAATTTTACAGGATGAAAGTAGACATCCTAAGCTTTGATTTGATAGGTCATATGAATCAATTAGAGCTATACACAAAAAGATATGAATTTTTGAAGTTAGCACAGAAAAACTGTGAAATTTCTAGAATAATATGCAAAGATTGAAATTCTGGGAATTTTGTGATTCCAGAAAGCAAAATTCTATATTTTTCCTTGAAACTAGACTCAATAAGGGTTCTATAGGCTTTGGAATCACTCCAATTCGATTTTTCTAGAATTAGTTATGGTTTTTCAAAGTTTGGGCAGGAATCTGCCAAAACTTTGTAAAAATTCGAAAATTTTGAAAAAATTATTAAATAATGAAATATGACATCATCCTATATTAAAGCACCTTTTCTTCATCTTCCTTCCTCCAAACTGACGCCATATTCAGCTGAATGAGTGAGAGAACGTTTGAGATGTCTAGAGAGAGAAAGGAGAAGAAAAATCACAAGGTAAGCCGATTTCTCCGATGATTTAGCTCCTAACGCATATAACTCCGATCCTAAGCTACTCCTTTATGTTCTTTAAGGCTTGGAACCTCAGTTTTCATGGTTAAGGAGGTTAGGGTTTCATCAAAGAAGAGGAAAAGTCAGAGGGAGCTTGAGGTAACTTCCAAACCTTTGTGTATTCACTACTACAGAATTGAGATATAACCACCCCCAAAGACGTCCCAAATTGAAAATTGGGTGGTTAAAAAGGGAGGCGGTGGCATTTTCGTAATTTTATATATGTAGGGAAACTTTTAGACGTCCCAAATTTGAATTTGGGACGTCTAAAGTGCTTCATGGCGCGAAATATAAATTTTTTAAATTTTTTTTAGCGCCTGGAGGTGGGATTAGACGTCCCAAAATGCTTTTGGGACGCCTAAACACAGACTTTAGGCGTCCCAAATGCCATTTGGGACACCTAAAGGCGCATGTCAGACACTTGTCTGACATGCGTCTTCTCATATGACTACTCTTCTTCAACCTCACATGTCTCATCTAACTTTACTCTTCTTCAACCTCCCCCACCTACACCGTCGGCACTCTTTTGCTCTCTTCAACTCGTCCCTCCTCCTTTCTTCTTCACTTCAACTCAGGCGTCCTCCCTTCCACAACCGCCGGCGAGCATCATCGCCAGTACAGTCCTAGCAGAGAAGCTGGGAGGTGGAGATCAGAAGGTGGGAGCCGTGAGTGACAGAGGGAGCTGCCGTTCTACACCATCGTTCACCACCGCCCTTCATCACCTTCATCATTCCTTCATCGCCCTTCGTCTTTAATTTGTTTCTTTGTATGGGACATTACCAAGTGTCTGTGTGGTTGTGGCAAGAAAGAAGCCGATTATATTCTTAATTTGGAAGAGAATTTGCAGTCACTGAAAGATAAATGGGAAGATCGATCTCCAAAGCTCATCTTGAAGACAAGAGGTATTGTGCATCTAAGCTATTCTTTCTTTTTAAAATTTTCATATTAGTTAAATTTTGAAGTGTTTTTTACATTATGAATAGCTTAGTCATCAATCAACGTAGGCGTGTGCAGAAAATTTCAGAAAGTATATAGTATGGATCGGACATTAGAGAAAGGAAACAAGAAAAATTGTATATGTGAAAAAGTGTATGGACATTAGAAAAAGTATAGTCTGGACATTACGATTGTAGCCTGACTATCATTTTACTTCTTTAATGAAAATTGTTACTTAATTATCAATAAAAATAAAATAAAAACTAACTTTTGGTTGGATAGATGAAAATTGAACATCAAATATATGAGGAAGGTTTGCTTAACATATATTTTAATTTCAATTAAGATTTATATAGTACATTTTTAAATTAGAGGGAAGGTTACTATAATTTAGGTAAAATGGAAGGTGGTAATTAATGTATTTTATTCAATTTTTTAATGTTTAAACTCATATACAAAGAAACTAATGAGTTAGGAATTTAATAAAAAAAGGGATAAATTGAACAATATAATTTGTTAATTTTTATTCTATATAATCTAAACTTAATTGTACCATAAGCTTATAGCAAAAAACTTTATTACTAAAATTGCACCTTAACCCTATATTTTTAATATGATACTTGTAAACATATTTTTTAAATATTTTTATATCTATTTTTAAACAGTGTGTAGATTTTTGCTCTCGTCCACCTCCTTCCTTTCATTGTCGTGCACACCACCGTGGTTCTTTGCTTTCTCCACCTCCCCACCGTGCATACACCTCTGATCTCCAACGTCTTCTCTACCTCTCCAGCATACTAGTGGGTGCCCCCTGATCAGGTTAGTTTATTTTCTTCTTGTTTTTTTTGTAACAGAATGGTATATTTTCCTTTTCATTCCTTAAAATTTACTTGAAATGGTTGAGATTGTGCTGATATATTGCTTATATTGAGATGGTTGAGATTATAGCCTGGTGTGTTTGGTGTGCTTATATTGCTTAAATTGCATGTACTCGGGAACTCCAGTGCAATGGTCTATTTTCTTGTTTATATATAAATTTACTTGTGTATATTACCATTAATTAGTATATATAATAAAATAAAATATGATTTGTTTAAATTAAAGAAATTCTTGTATTCAAAACGAATTATGAATGTTATTGGGTTGATAACTTAATTAGGCAATCCCATCATATGTCGTTGACAATTATACTAAACGTGTGAATGTGATTGGGAATGCCCCTAGGTAACAAAATGGATCATAGTTGGATGAATGCTTTGAGAACTAGTGAAGAATATGAGAAAGGGGTGGAAGAATTTATTGAATTCGCTAAAAAGAATGCTCCTGCAAAAAATGGGAAGTATTTTTGTCCTTGTGTCAATTGTTTGAATGAGAGTCGACGGGATGTTGATGTCATAAAGGATCACCTACTTTGTGATGGAATAAATCTGCGATACACAAGGTGGATATGGCATGGTGAGGAAGTAACGGATTATCCGTCGTACAAGACCATTGATGTGGATATCGTAGGTGAAGATAGAATGGAGAAAATGATTAACGATGTTGAGGCAGAATCCTTTGCGCAGTCGCAGGAGTATGACAGCCTGCGGAGTGATGCAGAGACACCATTGTACAGTGGTAGTAAGTACACGCGGCTGACAGGAACATTACATTTGGTTAACTTAAAGGCAACTTGTGGGTGGACCGATAGTAGTTTCACATTGCTGCTTGAACTATTGTGTGATATGTTTCCAGAGGATAATGTACTTCCAAATCGTATGTATGAGGCCAAGAAAATCCTGTCTACGATGGGTATGGAGTATACAAAGATACATGCTTGCCCTAATGACTGCGTACTGTACAGAAATGAGTACGGAGGTCTTAGTGAGTGTCCTAAGTGTAAAACTGCACGATACAAAGTGAAAAAAGATGGTGGTTGTGGTGATGTGACAAGTAAAAGGCAACCTTTAAAGGTTATGTGGTATCTTCCAATAATACCACGTTTTAAACGTTTGTTTGCTACTGCAACAAAAGCGAAGAAGTTGAGATGGCACTCTGATGAGAGAATATCTGATGGGAAATATCTTCGGCACCCAGCTGACTCACCACAATGGCAAAAAATAGATGAAATGTTCCCTCAATTTGGCAGCGAGCCGAGAAACCTACGGCTTGGGCTTTGTACAGACGGCATCAATCCGTATAGAACTCTTACTAGCACACATAGTGCGTGGCCGTTTCTCCTTGGAAGATACAACTTGTCTCCCTGGCTATGTATGAAACGTAAGTATATGATGCTATCTATGATGATTTCTGGACCAAAACAGCCAGGGAACGATATTGATGTCTATTTGGCGCCTTTGATTGAGGACTTGAAGAAGTTGTGGGAGGAAGGCGTAGATGTGTTTGATGCTTATAAGAAGGAGTCTTTCAAGCTACGTGCAATGATTTTCACAACGATAAACGACTTCCCTGCGTACAGAAACTTGTCAGGGTACAGCGTGAAGGGTCATAAAGCATGCCCAATATGTGAAGCAGACACACACTTCCAACAACTAAAGCATGGAAGAAAAACTGTCTACCTTGGCCACAGGAGGTTTCTTCATCGGTTCCACCCTTATCGTAGGCTAAGAAAGCGGTTTAACGGCTTACCGGAGCATGGAATGGCTCCAAAGTCACTAACCGGAGAAAAAGTCTACAGTCGAGTAGAACGTATCCATGTCACTTTTGGTAAGAATCAGAGGGTTGCGGGTGAGAAGAACATATGGAAGAAGAGATCCATTTTCTTTGATCTTCCATATTGGCTTTCGCTAGACGTGAGACACAGTATTGATGTGATGCATGTGGAGAAGAATGTTTGTGATAGCCTTATCAGTACGCTTTTGCACATACCAGGGAAGACTAAGGATGGGATTAATGCGAGATTAGACCTTGTCGATATGGGAATAAGAGAACGGTTACATCCACAACTAAGAGATGATGGTAGGAGGGCATACATGCAGCCAGCAGCGCATACACTATCAAAAGCAGAGAAAAGAAGTTTGTGTGGGTGTTTGCATTAAATGAAGGTGCCGCAAGGGTATTCCTCGAATGTGAGAAGATGTGTCTCAATGGACGATTTGAAGTTAGTGGGAATGAAGTCCCATGATTATCATGTGTTGATGCAACAACTATTACCAGTAGCTATTAGAGGCATAATAAAAGATGAAGTACGAAACACAGTGACAAGATTGTGCGTTTTCTTCAATGCTATCTGTAACAAAGTCATTGACACTGAAAAGTTGGATGAACTAGAAAATGAGGGTTACATTATTTTGTCACAACTAGAGATGCACTTTCCGCCTTCATTTTTTGATATAATGGTGCATTTGGTAGTTCATTTGGTGAGGGAGGTAAGGCTATGCGATCCAGTTTACCTGAGGTGGATGTACCCTTTCGAGCGATACATGAAGATCTTAAAAGGGTATTCTAAAAATCCTTATCGACCAGAAGCCTTAATAGTAGAAAGATATGTAGTTGAGGAGGCTATGGAGTTTTGCAAAGATTATATGTCAGGGAAGAAGGAACAATCTCGGCATGAAGAAGGAAGAAGCAAGGGAACACGAGGACTGAAAGTGAAGAATGTTCCTCGTGAAGAGGTGTTGCAAACCCACTTGTATATCCTGAATAATATGGAAGAAGTTCAACCTTACATAAATGAACACAGAAACACTTTGAAGAACAAGAATCCAAGGAAGAATGACATGCAGATTGCTATTGAGCAAAACAAGACATTCATGCAGTGGTTCGAGGAAAAGGTTTTGCACGAGATCGGTGTGTCTGAGACAATCGAGTGGCTAGCTTGGGGGCCTTCATTTCAGGTCATTACTTGGACCGGTTATGATATAAATGGCTATTCTTTCTATACCAAAGAGCATGATGACAAAAGTACCATGCAAAATAGTGGGGTTATGGTAGAAGCTGAATCTATGCACTTTTCCAGTTCGAGAGACAAAAATCCCATATTAGCGTCTATGGCCTATTATGGAGTTATAGAAGAAATATGGGAGATGACGTACAACAAGTTCAAAGTTGCTTTATTTAAATGTAAGTGGGTTAGCAACAATGCCGTGGTAATAGATAAACAATTTGGATTTGTCTCAGTCGATCTTCGAAGAGTTGGCTATAGAGACGAGCCCTTCATTTTAGCAAGCCAGGCGAAACAAGTGTTTTATGTCACCGATCCTGCCAGCAAAAATATGTCCATTGTCCTTAAAAGTAAAAAACAGAAGTATGGTGATCCGACCTTCAACCTTGATGACACACCACCTTTCACAATAACTACACCTCGAACAAATGAAGTAGAATTGGTAGATGATGACGAATATGCTGTAAGAAATGACCATGGTGAAGGACTATGGGAAACAATATAGAGTAAGACCTTAATTTATAAACGAGAACTGTGTTTTTTCTGTTTTACTTCCCGCTTAGTATATTTCGTTTTCATTGCAATTTACTTACGTTTCTGATGATGCTTTTTGTGTTAACAGGAATATGGACAACGTTAGTGATGACGAGAGGCGTAGAGATGACGAAAGCTCTAGCAATGACGAAAGGCCTAGAGTTGAACCCCCTGCAAGAAGGAGGGTTAGAGGCTGTACAAAGATGGGAGCATTGGTTGCACGTCATGAACATCAACAGGAGAGGCTGCATATAGACTTCGATGACAATCTGAATCCAGTTGGTCCTGAGGAAGACCACTTCATTAGCTACTTAGGGCTTTTAGCTCGAAGCAAAGTGCGCATTACCTACGATAATTGGAGATTGGTTCCCCCAAAAACAAAAGACATGATTTGGCAGCAACTTTTGGTATGTAAGTTTTGATGCATTGTAGCTTTGTTCTTATTGTTTCAAATATAATAATATTATGTTTTACCTTGCAGCAAACATACGATGTCCCAGACACCACGGAGATGTATAGGCACTGGATGGATGAGGTTCGTATACGATGGAAAGGTTTCAAGAACAAGCTAACAAAACATTACATTCGAGGGGCCCTTAGGGGTAAGGATCCATGTGCGGAGTATACATATTTATCTCCAGAGGATTGGAGGTTGTTTGCGGCATCACGAGCAAATCCTGAGTTTTTGGTAAGATTTCTGTCATCATGATATAGAACTTGTAATTTTCATATACTTTATATCGTTGATTCATTTTTTGTTGTTTTTCATTCATAGAAATTAAGTGCAGCAAATGCCCAGAGGCAAGCAGAAAATAAATATCAACATTTCATGTCTCGCGGTGGATATCGGAAGCTTGAGCGGCAAATGATGGCAGAAGAGTTACAGAAAATGAAGGAAGCAGCGGAATCTGATCCTAGCGTTGTTATCCAGCCACCGGCACCTCCTCCACGTTACAAAAAATAGAAAGCAGGGAGGATTAAGGATGGGAAGTACATAAATCCGACTGTTGCTGAGGTTGCTGCGAGGATTGTAAGTAGTTATACCATAAGTACCTAATTTTTTACATGTTGTGAGTGGTTTCGATACATTTACGATAAATTGCATGCTACAGGATGACCTGGACGAGCAGAGTAGCCAAGGTTCATTCAATCCAAGTAGACGGATGGACATCTTGTCAACGGCTATTGGGAAGACAGATGACCTTGGTCGTGTTCGAGGAGAGACACGGGGAGTTAGTGCCGCAAGGTATTTTGGACGAGAACCACGTTATTCGTCACAAGCTGGACCTAGTAAGGACGTTGTGGCCAAGATTCGAGAGGAGCTCGAACGAGAGATCGAGGCCAACCTTCGCGACAAGCTCCGACAAGAGCTGTTGCCAGAGCTTCAACTTGAAATGGCAAAGATGTTTGAAGCATAAAGGGCAAGGGACGAGCATAGAACTCAGGAATCCCCGGCCTTCAATAGCACCAGAGGAAGTTACAACCCTCTGGAACAACTACTTGGCGCCCCTTCTCCCACTCCAGTGTCGGGACCACTTGGCGACCCTTCTCCCACTCCAGTGTCGGGAGACCCTTGCACCCTCTATTTGGATGATCCACTGTTGCATGTTGTTGCTGATGCTCTCGTTCACACATGTGCTACCACCCACCATAATCAGCAAATTCCGGAGGATTTTCGTAGGGTGAATGTGACGAGTGTTAGAAAGGGGGAAGAAGGTACAGCCATCCCTGTTCCTGATCCAGAGGTTGGCACGTTAGGTCAAGCGATAGGATCTTTCATCCTTTGGCCTCGCAATCTTATTGGTTCAGACGCAACACCTCCAATGGTAGGAATTACCTTACTGTTACTGAAAATCTGTTGGCATCCTAATAACAATTTGTTTTTTGATGTTCTAAAAGGATGACGAAGCTGCGAGCAAATGGCCCTTCTTAGCACGGCTGCAACAGATCTACAAGCGCATTAAACAGATTGACTTGAAGATGCCTCCAGGGATTGTGGGCCAAGAGGAGTATCCCTACACGATTGACAATAAAGATCTCAAGCAGTTTATCAGGTTGGAGGAGATAGATGCAGGCTGGGTCAAATTTGCAGTCCGGTAAGTTTTTTTTTTCAATTTTCCCATAGAATTCATTTAGTGGTTTTTTATTTTCATACATTCAAGAATTGATTCCTTATTTTAATTCTATTATAGCACCTTCCACGATCTCTGCACAAACATGGAAAGAAGTAATTGGTATGGATTCTTATGTCCTGCGAATACGACATGGGATACTTGTACTGTGGCGCATAGGACTCACTATGTCGGCTACCAAATGGCACAAACCAAACTTCGTTGTTATCTAGCACCCATTGTGCAACGATTCGTATTTACATTTTGTCAATTTAAGAAGTTTAATAAATAATTGTCTTCTCACTCATCTAACTTCATTTTAATGTGTACATGTTGTTAAAGTTTCCACTGGACTTTGTGTGTTATATGTCCCCGCCGCAACGTAGTCTATTGGTTTGATCCCTTGAGTAAAAAGCCAGATAGAGATACAAAATCCGTCTTCGACACGTAAGTTATTCTGTTTGTATTTCATTGACAACAAAAATAAATGAATGGTTCTAATTTTTGTTCATTTTGCATTTCATGATAGTGCTTGTCAAACATATAGAATCCTAGGTGGGTCACGCGAGGGTGCAGTTGTTAAAAAGCCAAAGTATTTTTATCCCATAGTAAGTACATTCGATCCTACATAATTGTTTCATTGACGGTCCTTTTAGACATACCTTTATTGATTTTAACAACCAATTGCATCCCTTTGATTAAAAGTGCCCTCGGCAACCTGGCAACACTGAATGCGGATATTATGTTATACTTTATATGTATAACATAACTCAAAGTGGAATTACTAGCGATTTTGAAAAGGTAATCGCTTCTTCATTCTCAAATGATAATATTTTTGGTGTTCTAATTGAAATGCTAATTAATTCATTTGCTTGAGATTCATTTCATCAAAGCTTATTACTTTCTAATTTTCAGATTTTTGATAATGAAGATGCCTACCTACGTGAAGACCTTGATTTGATCAGAGATCTTTTGGCTGGACATCTTCTTCAACATATAGAGCAGTAAACTTGTTATTTTATATCAGTTTGTACTTGTGTGATGACAGCGTTTTGACACTTTCTGGTTGTTTTTTGTTGATATATATAGTAGTAGGTTGCATGAAAGGTTATTGTATGTATATATAGTAAAGATTGTAGTGCTGGATGTCCTTACCAGTTTGTAACGGACAGTGTGGTTTATGAATCCATCTTCTATTCTGTTTCTGCAGTTTCAATTCGTTGGGTAATACAGAATGTAAATTATGGTATAAAAAAACCTAACTTTTAGACGTCCCAAATTAAGAATTGGGAGGTCTAAAGTCCCCCAGGGTGGGACTTTAGGCGTCCCAAATTTTAATTTGGGACGCCTAAAGTCAAACTTTGGGCGTCCCTATCATTTGGGACGTCTTTTGTTTCAACTTACTACGCCCCCAGCATATACGTCCCCCCCGTTTTGGGACGTTAAAGGTGCCAAATTTGGGAGGTTAAAGCCCCTTTTTGTAGTAGTGATTGACTATTCTAGCTGTTGTGGGCATTTTAATCGGTGAAATTTTGCCGGATTGCCATTGGTTTTAATTTCTGGAAATGGGTATATGGGGCTGTTATGCTGCCCAAATTGATACTAAATGGTAGTTGTAACCTAATGGAATAGTCAATAAAGTGGTTAGGAGTAGAAAGGAACGTGTTTACGGAGCCGAAACCGAAAAACCCCAATTTTCCCCTTAAAACCTATATATTTCGGTCAGCATTGTAAATGGGTCTTAGAGTTGGATTTTCAATGATTTGATGATTCCATTGGATTTAGTAGGTGAAAATAAGTGGGGTTACAGTTGGGCACTTTTTCGGAAAAGGTCGAGAAAGCATAATTACGAAAATGCCCCTAAAACACTGAAATAAGGGCTGCCAAGGGCAATTTCGTCTTTTGGCAGTGAATTTGGTAATTCCAAGTCCGTAAATGGATTCCTTGGGTGAAAATATGTCAGGATAGCCCAGGTTAGAATTTCGAGAAAAGTACAGCCGAACCGGGTATGATGGGGCCGGATCCCCGGGGGTATTTTAGTAATTTTTCAAGATAGACTCATATAACCCCCAGAAACACTATGGAAGTATCTAAATAGTACATTTGACATTGTAGAATGGAATATGGAGGTCGAGCTGTTGGCACGATTTACGAGGCATGCGTTTCGAGGCGGAAAAGGGTTAAGGTAGGGGACTTACCTTACTTGCATGTATTTGATATCTTTGCTTGTGTAATGATGTATGTGGTTGCTTTACTTGATTGTGTAGAGCATATTTGAATAAATGAAGCTCTGTTTCTGTTTTCGCTGTGGCCATAGTCTTTTTGTATAAAACATTAAGCATGCAGAAATGTCATTATGGGGCATACATCTAGATAAAGCTAACATGTCATACACATAGCATCAATCATGCATGCATTATGGTATCTGTTTCCTACTGAGATTCTCTCGAATCTCACCCTCCCCTACCAACAATTTAGACAGGCAAACAACAATGCAGAGTATCGTACGAGGGGATTACAGTAGTGGAACGAAGACGGGAAGAAGTCTCTGTTTCACTGGGATGAGTTTAGACACCCTAGTAGCCTTGTGCGGCTACCTTAATCGTAAGTATCATATACAAACCCCTATGGGGAATTTATGTAATCATGCACATATTATCAGTATAGTTATGCTATTCCTGTGTTGCCTACCGAACCGCATATTGTTTTCCGCAAATACTCTGGTAAATATGAAATTAAAATAACGGTGTGACAGAGAGCGTGTGTCCAAGACTTCAAAGGAAAGTGGGACTGCTATCTTCCATTGGCTGAGTTTGCTTATAACAACAGTTACCATGCGAGCATTCAAATAGCTCTGTATGAAGCACTGTATGGGAGAAAGTGTCAGTCACCGTTGTGCTGGTCAGAGTTGTCTGAGAGGAAGTTGTATGGGCCAGATCTTGTTGATCAAACCGCTGAGCAGATCCGAGTTATCAGGAAGAGGCTCCTTACAGCACAGAGTCGTCAGAAGAGCTATGCTGATAAGAAGAGAAGACCTCTTAAGTTTGAAGTGGGGGATCATGTTTTCTTGAGAGTGGTTCCGGTCAGAGGCATCGGGAGAGTGATTAAGCGGAAGAAGCTGAGTCCGAGATACATTGGTCCATTTGAGATTCTGGCATGAATCGGACCTGTAGCATATCGGATAGCCCTACCCTCGAATTTGAGTAGATTGCATGATGTATTCCATGTCTCGCAGCTTAAGAAGTACCAACCAGACCCTGAGCATATCATTGAGTATGAAGAGGTTGAATTGCAAGATAACTTCACTTATGCGGTAGAGCCAGAGCGTATCATTGATCGAGAAGAGCGGCGACTCAGGCACCGAAGCTTACCGTTTGTGAAGGTGGTTTGGAAGGGAATGTCACCAAGGGAAGCCACTTGGGAGGCGGAAGCGGACATGAGGAAAGATTTCCTGAGTTTATGCCCCATGATGTGTAGCAAATTTCGAGGGCGAAATTTATTGAACGGGGGGAGAATTGTAATATCCCAATTTTTGATTATGGGTTAATCATGATTATTATGGATAATTATGAATTTAATTGGAGTTATTATGTGTTTTATGGCAATATTAAATTAATATGTCATAATTACTGAAAAATTGGAATAATGGAAATATTGGCTATAAGTGGTCATTAATGGAGAAATTAATTACTAACTAAGAGAAAATGAGATGTGTGATTAAAATGGCTAATGGAGAGATTAGATAAGTTAATTGGTGACTTATTTGGTGAGAGCCAATAGCAATTTGTCATGTGGCAAAGAGAGTATGGGAGAGAGAGTGCATGTGTGTGTAAGACAAATGGGATAAAAATATTTTTTTTTTCTCTCCTCTCTTCTCTCTCTTTCGGCTGGAGGTATGGGAGGAGTATTATTGTTTCTTCTTCCTCACACTCCATCTCATCTCTCTCTCATTCTTGCTCTCTCTCTCTCTCTCTCTCTCTCTCTCTCTCTCTCTCTCTCTGTCGTCAGCCATGGAAGGGGAAAGGGAAGGGAAGAAAGCTTGAAAAAGGTAAGGAAAATGATCTCTATTGCTCAAACTCCCTTCATTAAAGTTGATCCTTGAGTTAAGAGCAACATTTCTATGGTTGTAGCTTGTCCATTGGTTGTGATTTGTGGCCACACGAAATTTTGGGAAGTGGTGAATCAATAACTCTCTTTGGAGAAGTTGATAAGGTGAGCGAGACCTATCTATCTATCTAAGTTTCATACCATTTGAAATAGTTTGAATTTTCTGGAATTTTGGGCTCATTTTCGAAAATGAGGGCCATTGGGAGTTTTGTATGTGTTTGATATGGAATTTGTATGTTTGGAATACATTTTTGGATAGATAGAATTGATTGGGTTGGAAATTGTTAAGTTTTGAGAATTTGAGATTTTAGTGTTTAAGGTTACCCAAAACCAAAGCATGATAATGGAATAGGATTTTGATGATTTTGACATTTTCATTGGATTCCTTGAGTGATTTTGTGTGGGGATAGCTTTGGTTGGGGTTATGGGTTCATTTGGATCACTTGGGAAAAGTTGGAAAGTTGTCTGGTTTGAGCTCTGTTTTGCGCAGTAAGTTTGGACGAGCGTTTTGGATGACCAAATGGTATTGGAAAATTATGAAACTTTCCAGTCTTAAAGTTCACATCCCAAGCTTCAAAATGGACATATATTTTGTGTCATTTCGTTTAGTATTCTGTGAGATATGGTTGTCCAAAGTTTGGGATTGAAACAGAACTCTGTTTTGGAGTAGTGTGTAGTTTTTGGTGATTCTGTATTTGTGTAGTGACTCTTCTCTCATATTATGTATGATGTTTTGGCATGCATAACTTATCGTTGAATTTGTGAAATGTGTGCCATGGTCCATTACGGCGTGAGCAGATCAGCGTGAGCCGTGTAGGGATTGACGGTGGTCATCTCTAGGTCGGCCGTTGAACTGCCGTCGTAATCGACATGGATATTGTGAATCCGACCCGTGGGGCGGCGTTTGTGAATCCAGCCGTGGGCTGTGTGTATCTTGCCTGTATGGCTTGTGTATGAAATGCATTATATGAATCCCAGCTGTGGTGAAATGTATTGTGTGGATTGTTGTAATGCAATGCAACGTGAGCAATCGTAAGGGATGACATGTGTCATACTAACCATTGCCGTTGTAGTTGCTTGTTGTGGTTAATGATTTGCTTACATGCACTATTATTGTACATTATATGATTGATTTGTTACTACGGGGATTCCTTAGAATCTCACTCTCCCAAAAACCATGTTTCAGACAGGGCAGAAGGATCAAAGGGAAAGTGGGCGACGAAGAGTGGATAGAGCTCTGATTTAGATGTATATTTTGGATTATTGGTTATCATGTATATCAATTGGATGTTTTTGGGAAACAATTGTACATAATGAGATTGGTAGTATAGTTTTGTATAATCCCCAAGTTAAGGGTAATGAATTGTGGGCTTTATGCCTTTGTAAAACCCTTATTAATGAATGGAACCCGAGTGTGTCGGGAATTTGCCTTATACTCTGATATTTGTGAATGAAATCAACTTGTACGGGCCATTTAGTATTGAAATGTAAATATGAGACCGTCATGAACAGATTTTGTAAAAGTTTTTGTAAGCCATGATTTTGGGAAGTTTGATTTTGTTTAAGTCCCAAAATCATTTAAGGTCTCTAATTCTACATCCATTATGTGTTTATAAACTAAATCTCGGCCTTAATCATCAAAGGGGTTACAAGTAGAGTTAGGGTTCATGATCAATGCTTGGAGAAAGAAATGTAATCGCAACTTCACTCAGAGTGTTCGACCAAAATGATCTTGACATGTTTATTTTTGTCAAATACTTGAAGACCTTTGCAATGACACGAAAAACTTAAAACTTTCTTAATAAAAAAAGAAGATGAAAGAACTAAAGAATAAAAGAAAAGAAAAGAAAAACGCAATTTAGATAATTGACATGATAGAGTAAATTTAATACTGATTTAATTTATTGGGCTTGTTACACAGTAATTTCTTGAGAGAATTATTATAAGGTCCAAGGAAAGAATTTAATTTCTACTTCCTCTTTCCCTATATATATTTTATAAAGTCCTTTTGACTAAATTATGATGTTAAAAAATAGTTAAAATTAGTTTAAAATAATAAATATATAAATAATATACTTTTTTTCAAACAAACCTACTGTTGCCCCCGAATGCGTTGCCCCTAATTACTGTGTCCCTGTC
The DNA here is from genome assembly GCA_963855925.1 of Inga laurina. Taxonomy (NCBI): domain Eukaryota; kingdom Viridiplantae; phylum Streptophyta; class Magnoliopsida; order Fabales; family Fabaceae; genus Inga; species Inga laurina. The sequence goes on along the minus strand of OY979702.1, from coordinate 21,227,703 downwards.
GGTCTACGCCTACGTCTACCTCTTCTCTTTCTGACCTCTTAATATGGCAATTGGCAACTGGCAACACTCGATATTTAGAAATAAATTTGTATAGTGCATGAGATGTGTATTAATTTTTTGAAAAAAGTTAAATCCATATCTGAAAGTTTAATTTTCACATTAAGGCTTAAGTTAATTAGTGAAAGAAGTGAATACTTTCAAATTTATTAATTTTAGTTAAACAAATATTTTATAATAACGGCAGCTCCTCTCACCATGGCATTTTAGTTTAGTTTAATATCATGCAAAAGTAACGAAAAATTGTTGCATATATATATATATATTATTATTATAGAAATTGAATTTTTTATGTCTAGAGGCATCAATATGTTACACACAAGCCACATGACTCACGCCTCAGCGAACATATTTTTGGGTTATCATGAGAGAGGTTTCTGATCGGATATTTTTTTGAATAAAAATCTGAGCCCTTCAACTCATCGACGGCTTTATGACATGCATTTCATTTCATCAGAGCCTATTTGTTGAGGCCTTTACATCACAGTGAGTGGAGGTCAGCTTTTTCATATTTATTGCTTATTAGCTTGGAGTTTACCTTTACATTCCAGAGGCAATGTTTCAGGACTGATACTGATAGCGTGTTGTTGTAAAAAGTAAAATGAGTACATTTCAATGGATGAACGATTATTATTTATATTTACTTTTCAGAAAATATGGACTTTGTGATTACCCACAAAATCTCTCCCCAAAATCTTGAAGCTTTACAAATGTTCGTCAAGTGTTGTGATTTCAAATGCTGGAAATTTAAATTGCCAACATTTTCAAAAGTTTTTCACTTGACTTTTTCCTTTTCTATGTCTTTCGTTAAGGCATAAAAATCTGTTCATTTTGGATATATGCCATTAATTAGAGGATCGGATCGGATCAACAGGCTAAAAGGTCGGTGCAATTTCGCTTCATACTACTCAAACTGCATACACCATTTTCTTATTATATTATTTTTCTTTCAATTAGTTTGCAATGCCTACATGTTCTTTTTTTTCCAAAAAAAAAAAAAGATTTCAAATACCGTTGATGCATATGTTTTTTTAGAACTATTCATTTTTCCAACATTGAATGAGATATAAACAAATCAAACTTATGAATTGATCAGTTTATTATGTTATATATTTTTATGCCTGTTTGAGTATTTTATTTAATCTTTGCTATTTATCGATTTTCTTATTAATTTTAAGTGCAGAAAATGGTCATTGATCTTAAAAACAATAACAATTGCACCAAATGTGTTGGCCGGCAAACAGCCACAGAGCGCGATATGATAGATTGTTGAACATGTACAGGTCTTAAGACTGACTAGTCAACACCTCAGTTATGATGCGATTGCATTGTTAAGTTTTTGGGTGAAAAACAAATAAGAAACTTAATAAATACCCCTTCCGATCCTATATAAAAGATAAAATTAGTATTTTTGAGATATTAAGAAAACTAACTGAATTATTCTAAAATATTTATATTTATCGTTTTCCTTCCAACTATTTTGCCTAACATAAACTGATATATAATCTAATGATATACAATATAGGATATGATTAAATAATTTATTTAGCTTCCTTAATCTCTTAAACAAAAGTCAACTTTGCATTATATTTAAAATCAGGAGTAATAAAGATTAAATAAAATACAATAAAAATAACGAAGTAATTAACATTAACAGGAGACTAATGGCAGCTCAGTGGAGTATTGAATAGAAGGTAGTTCTCCCATAATATTTCGTTTTTTTTTTGAAAGAACATGTCTGAAGACTCCTCCTATAATGAACTTCAAGGTCCTGCATTCGAACTTAATTAATAACCTGATTGATTGAAAACTTGTTGGGGATAGTTTATTTTTAAGCAATAAGTGCTTATAAATCGTGATTTACGATATATGAGGTAAGTATGTGAGAGGAGTTTTATCTCGACTTACGTCATAAGTATTGACCCCAATAAACAATATCGAACACACACTGAGTTCAAGATCTTGAAGCTTGGGACGTGGCAACCATGCATATATATGATGAGGGATATTGCCCGATGAATCTATTTTTTGAAAACCATTACTTAATCCTAATCTTTTTTGACAATTACTGCAACACTCTTCTAGTTTTGCACCAAATTGTCGGATCTTAGAGCTTCAAAAGGAAGTGGCAGAAACAATTAATTATCTCAAGGGGAACGCTTCAAAAGGAAGTGGCAGAAACAATTAATTATCTCAAGGGGAACGATGACAATGCAATGATGGTTTATGATAGCTTCGGGATTGTGAATAGGGTAACCATGATACTCAACAAAATATTTATAGGTTTAAGTTTCTAATTATCTTGCACTAATTAATCTAAAATGTTGGGTGACACTCGCTTTGAAAGAGATATAGTGCTCGTTTGGAATAGCTTATTTTTGGGCAATAAGTGCTAATAAATCGTGATTCACAGTATATGAGGTAAGTATGTGAGAGGAGTTTTATCTCGGCTTGCGTAATAAGGACTTATTTTTTAAGAAATCATGATCCCAAACATGCCTATATATAGACGTCGAACTTTGATTATCCTATGGACATTATTTACGGTTGGAATATATTAGTCAATCCTTAATGGATTAGAGCCTAAACCTAATTTATGATGGGCAATCATGAAAAGACACAGGTTATAAAAAGAGATATATCCCTGTGGTTTAAAAATTATATCTATTGCCATATAATGGTATATTTAAGGGTTACATCTATTCCTATGTAACCGTACATACACTATATATATAAGGTGTGGAATTAAAGGATGGGGCTAGTCAGAATATAATACACACAGAAAATTGCTCTTCTCCCTCTAAAAATATTCTTTCATAAGAATGTTCTCTTATTTTTCTCTCTATGGTATATTTGTTGTGTAACGTGATTGAGGTTTGCATCGATACTCTGGTTTCGTATGGGTACTTTAGTGAGTCAATTGGATTCCAGCCACGCCCAAAATTCTTATATTTATAAAGTTGAAATTTGAGGGCATTAGTACTATGCCCCTTTTCCGAACGCAATGTTTTTCCGGCTCCTCATGATGTTGCCACTGCTCATTATAATACCGGCTTTCATGATGATGATCCCGGTTCATCATCGGTGGTGGCATCATCATCATCATCATGGGCTTAATTATTATAAGGCAGAGGCGGCATTGTAGAGGCCTCAAGTTTTGAGTTTGTAAGTAATATCTTGTACAACCAAAGTTTCACCAATATCCTTTCGATTATGAGTCTCTACTAACATCTCAAACAAGCCAGTTCCAGTAAAAATAAAGCAATCTCTAGTTTTTATGTAATTGTATTAGGGTCACTCTATTGAGAGCCCCTAATTTCTCATATACAGTATAAATTATTATTTCACTGTCATCATTCCTCTTGAGATTTGGTGAGGTTGTGGAGTATGGAGGTCCTCTGTCTTGCTTGGTGAATTCTATTAAATTTCTGTGTCTCTTTTTATTATGTTTTTTTTAATGATTCTTTAAGTATTTTATTAATCTTATTTGTTTTTAAGTGCAGAAAATGGTAATTAAAATTACTAACAATCGCAATTCTATTGAGTTGAGAAATCAGACCTAACCCGTCGGGCTAGCCCTTTTAGGCCCGAGCCCATCAAGGATCGGGTTTATAATTTAGAGCCTCTAGAAAGAGGAGGGCCTAAACGGACTGGCCCTGTAGGACCGCGGACTTAAACTAGCTGGTTTAGGCCCGTTTATTTTTTTAAAATAAATTTATATATTATTGCACCACACCGCTACACGGTGATATGTGATATGTATAAATTATTTTCAACATGTTTCGCTAGAATAAGAAACCTTTAAATTTAATTAATTTTGATTTAAAATTTAATGACTTTTAAACTCTATTTTTATTTAATATACACACAATTGACAGTAAAAGATAGATCAGGGCGAATGAAGGTAGATATTGCAAGCTCCCAACAATGCAAAGGTAGAGTGTGGGATCATAAAAATCAGGTCCTGCGGCAATAAGTTTAGAATTGACTGCCGTATGAGAGGACATAGAGTAAGCATTAAGCATGTGTGCTTTGGTTAGCAGATCCAAGATATACTTTCGCTGGGATAAGAGAATGCCATCAACGGTTTTGTGTACCTCAACACCAAGAAAGTAAGTGAGAGGACCCAAGTCTTTAACAGGGAATGCATGGCCCAAAGTGCAGATTAAACCACTGACAGCATGCTCAGAGGAACCAATTATGATAATGTCATCAACATAAATAAGCACAAGGATTTGATACTGACCATTGAGTAAGAAGAATCTGATTTGGAAGCGGTGAAACCCAGTTGTAGAAGACGAAAGCTGAGACACGAGAACCATGCTCAGGGAGCCTGTTTAAGGCCATAGAGAGAGCGATGCAATTTACATACATAATTTGGGTGAACCACTTGATAAAATCGGGATTTGGAGATCCATCAAGAAGTTACGTGGAGGTTGAGGATTAGAACCACCAATGAAGTAGAAATATCGTTGGCCATAGAGATAATGTTTGATTTGAGCCTTCCAAACCAGATAGTTCTCTGGGTTTAATTTGACTAAGATACAGTGGGAGGCATTTGAGGGAAACGATGGTGGAGTTGGTCTGGTGATGGTGCCGGAGATGGTTGAGGACGGGTGAGATGGGTTTTTAGTGGTAGAGGAAGTGTGGGAGGGGCTTTGAGATGGATCTGTCATTTTTGACTGCTAGGGCTCTCATATCATGATAGAATACAAACTTAGAATAACAGGGGAAAGGAGAAATCTAAAAATTATCCTCTCCTGTTTTTATTGATTGGATATTGTCCGTATATCACATATTTATAATACAAGAGCATATAGTATCTAGAAGAGATTATAAGCTGGGCCTTGAATTTGTAGTATGGGCCTTCATTGGTGTTGGGCTTTGACTTGTGCTAACAAATAAAGACTAGTAAAATATTTAAATTTAATTTCTTATTGAGGGCATTTTACATATGAATCATTCCTAGAATGAGTGGCCATTCCATCTTAATCTCAATATGGAATGACAACTGTGGTAGGTTAGATTTGTTGTAATGAATTATACTCCATTTTGTCCTAATTATAAGATAAAGTTGATTTTTTTGGAGAAATGAATGCAGCCAATTAAATTACTTTAGAGTATTTATATTTTTATTTTTTTCTTCAAACTAATTAATTTGACTAATAAACTGATATATAATCTAAGAATACTAAAAATATAAATATTCTAAAGTAATTTAATTGTCTTCCTTAATTTTTTTCAAAAAAGTCAACTTTATCTTATAATTAGGACCGGAGATAGTAAGAAAATAGAAGGAGGATTTTTAAGGATAACGAAGATGACTAGTTTTTCTTATAGTGACTATAAGATATCATGATGGCCAAAAAACAAAACTATAAGATATCTGGCCCAAAAAACTATAATAATGTTTTGTGGGAATTGATTATAGTGATTAGGTTGGAATTGGAGAAACTATTGGGTTGGAATTGATTGTAGTGCTGGGAAAAAAAAAACTATAAGATATCATATTATGTTCTTAGCGTAACTATAGGGTGGAATTGATTATAGTGATAGGAATAACATAGGATATATAGAAAACAGTGTGCGTGCGCGCACTCCTTCAATTCCCCTTGAGCTATAATTATTTTACGGGAAAATTATACTCAAGTCTCAAAGAGGACAAATTAATATTGCAAGGCTGCCTGAAATCTCAAAGTTACTAATACATTCCCACCATTTCCTATGGTAAGGGAATTTCGAGGGACATTTTTTTCCCAAACAAAATAGTCGGTGATAGAAAGAGAAAATTAAGAGTTTCCTGCGAATGAGCAAATTAGCTAATTAACGTAAAATTTTCTGGCCGAAAAGAACAAGCTAGAAGAGCTGCAACTGTATAAGCGAATCATACATGAATCTAATTTAACAGTGGATAACAAATAATTAGAAGAAAAAAATTTAACAGAAACAAGTCATGAAGGAGATAATGAGGTTGAAGAGGAAATTTTCTTGATCAAGCATCTCATGGCGAACCATTCGGAGAAGAGTGAGGTTCTGAGGAAGAAGACGACTGTAATGGAGAATGGTGGAGATGGAGGAGGCAGGCTCAAGAACCAGAGAAGTTATAAGCCTCACCAACGACATCAACATCCAAGTTCTCACAGACTGCACCAAAACCAACAAACCTTAACAAATTTGTAACCTGAATTATACACAAAACCCATGAAATCCAAGAGCAGAGAAAAAGAGGGAGAGAATGGGACGTACCATGAAACGAATCTGGCCCTCTAATTTGGGTTTGGGTGAAGAAAGGAAGGAAGAGATATTATGGGTTTGTGTTTTCTAAATGTAGCAATTTGAAGTAACGCACTTTCATACCTAACTTTCAGATTCAACTCTCCCATTTGGACTCCTAAGTGAAATTTGATGAAGAAACATGCACGTTTCAATTGTCCAAGTCCAACGCAAATGAGCCAATCCATTTCTCTTCTTTTTATTTTTATTTTTCAAAAAGTCACATTTAGTTCTTTAACTTCATCTAAAGTGTTAATTTGGTTCCTTAATTTTATAAAGTATCTTTTAAATCCTCTAACTCTAACATTATTTCTTTCAAATGATATTTTTTTAAACAATCATTATTTTGAAAATTAAAATTAATATGTCTCAAATGCTTTATTAACATTTTAAATTTTTTGTTAACATTAAGGTCAAATGATTGAAAAAACCCTTTATAAAATTAAGAGACAAAAATAAAATCTCATGTGAAGTTAAAAGACTGATGATGTATTTTTAGCATTTATATTCTCTTAAAAATCTCCCTACTTCACTTCACGTGGTGTGTTTATATATTTTTTGTATATATGTATATATCGCAAAGATTTCGAACAGTGCAAAGTTTTGTTTAAAACCATGAATAATTTTTTTAATTATCTACGCGTTATAATATATTTTCATGTATAGACTTTTACCATCACCCTTTTTCTAACCAAATTCCTATCACCCTTACAGAACTTTTTGTATTTTAAAAGGAAATACATAATTTTAAATTTTTAGAGGGACATGACAAAGATGAGATTGAAGAAGGCGAACAAAACAGAAGTTAAGGCCCTGTTTTTTATATAATTGATATTAACATTATTTTTGATAATTATTTAATATGTTATTATATTAATAAACTATTTTAATAAAAAAATCAAATAGAATGACCAGTAAATAACACAAAATCTCCCTACTTTTAATTACTTAGTATGTGAAGTGAAAAGACTAATGATGATGCATTTGAGCATTTCTATTTCTTAAAAAAAAAATCTCCTTGCTTTTTTTGATTGAGAAAAAAAAAAGGGAAGATCTCTATTAAAAATCATTTGAAATAGCAAAACCCACAAAAATTCTTTATAACATCTAAAAAACAGAAAAGGGATGTGGGATGTATAAGGGATATTGAAGTTTAATGCTAAAGACCAAAATGCCCTTCAACTCTTTTACTCACACACTCACGCGGGACGACTCTAGACCATAGGAAGGCTCACGGTTCTCTCCTAGAAGGGTCACATTGGGTGGTAGAAGGCTTATCGTCATCCCCAAATCGGGAAGCGTGGGTGCTGGGTGGAAGCCATCGTGGTGTCATACATTCTCTAGTGGGGGAGTATTTCATGTTGATCAAGCTCAATGTCTTGTTATGTGTAACATTTTTTACTCCTCAAATCCTAGGTTACCTATTTTAGTTCAACCTTTGTGGATTTTGTTTTGGGTTTTTGAAGCATAAAAAAGCTGGGTACTTGTTCAAATAGGAATAAGTAATTCACACGAGAGACACAGAGAGGATGTTGTTGTCATGAAGAATCTGGTATTTTGTAAATTCTATTATTGTACTTGGCATTTACATTATTACTCTTGTTAATGGTGACATTGATGTAATTAAAGTATACATGAAGGAACACCTTCTTTTGAGTTCATGACTTATATGCATTGGGTGTAGGTTGAATGAGTAATGTTAAATTGTCATTTGAACCCTTTACTTGATAGTTGTTGTGATGAACATTTGTGGTTTTTGTTAACGTCAGAACAGAACTTGTCATTCCCGTTACCATTATCGTCAAAACCAATAAAAACTTTGTCATTCCTATTAGTGAACTTGTCAAAGACCAGCCCTTTTAGGCCAACACTGTCAAAGTTGGTGAGACTAATTTGTCATTCCTATTATGATTCTCGTCAAAATCATTAAAAACTTTGTTATTTACATTAGTTAACTTATCAGCGTGCAACCCTTTTGGGCCAACACTTTCACATGTTTGGTGAGAATATGTTGTCATTCCATTACCATTCTCGTCAAACTCATTAAAAACTTTTTCATTTCCATTAGAGAACCTATCAAAGACTAGCCCTTTTGGGCCAATACTCTCAAAGTTGGTTAGACTAATTTGTCATTTCCATTATGAATATTGTTAAAACCATTAAAAATTTTGTTATTTATTAGTTAACTTGTCAGCGTGCAGCCCTTTTGGGCCAACATTTTCATAGGTTTGGTGAGAATATGTTGTCATTCCCGTTACCATTCTCGTCAAACCCATTAAAAACTTTGTCATTTCCATCAAAGAACTTGTCAGAGACCAGGCCTTTTGGGCCAACATTCTCAAAGTTGGTGAGACTAATTTGTCATTTCCATTATGATTCTCATCAAAACTATTAAAAACTTTGGTATTTTTATTATGATTCTTGTCATTGTCCAACCATTTTAGGCCAACACTTTCACACGTTTGGTGAGAATATATTGTCATTTTCATTACCAATCTCGTCAAACCCATTATAGACTTTGACTTTCGCATTAGTGAACTTGTCAGAGTCCACCCCTTTTGGGCTAACACTTTAACATACAAGATTTGTTGATTTACTTACTTCATGTACAATAAAAGTGCAGAATAGCATATTATTGGAATAAAGGGACTATTGTTTTAGTAGATTAACATATACACTAACAGTACATCACAAAAGGCCACTGCTATGAATCAGTATACAAAATCGGTGACCAAAATAACAACTTTACTCTGTCACCCAAAATGCAGTGCTTGGTTACTAAGTTAGACAACAGGTGTTAATCTCTTTACAAAATTGTTGAATGCTAAAAAAATAATTGTTTGAGGAAGACAAAAAAGTTACATTAAGAACAGAATTATGTCAGTGTTATCCTCTTGCTCTAGGTCATTTATGAAGTCCGTAGTCTCAATGCATCATCCCTCTTGCTATTCATTTCTTTCGCCTATACACCCGAACCTCATCCTCACCATACTCGAAGATTACACCTGGCTTTCAATTGTTCAGCCAAAATTAGCACATGGACGCCACAGTCTCGCCTATATGACATAGTGACATTAAAAACAAACACTAATATTATAATGTAGTATCAGAATTCAGAAAAGATTCTTCATTTTAGGTTAGTTTCAATAAAGAAAAAGGCATAAGCCTTAATGCTTATGGAGCAGGTCTAACAGATTTGATTGCTGATTTTCAATTTGAATCAGTTGTTCACAAATCATAGAACAATCCTCAACATCTTGAGGATTATCACAAACTTCATTTGCGCAATTGAGCTTAACATCTAAGTTAGGATTGTCATTATTATAAATTATAACCAGCCCATAATGAAGACCCAGAAAAATCAAGGGCTGGGATCAAGTGGGATGTCTTCAAGATGTCTTATGAGAATTATATGAATTGGGTGGTCCAAAATCTGGCTACTTCATTTTTCTTCATCCGACTACCAAAAAAGAAAATTATTACTGTTATAAATTAACTTATCACGAACCTTCTCTAGAAAAAGGAAAGGATGGTCCTCAATGTATGAGTTTTTTATAGGAGTTCAAATCCAGACAATAGATGTCCAGTTGAATCAAGTATTAAGTTATATGTAATCCTATTAAATCACAAGTTAACAAGCATTGCCATTTAAATTGAAGTAGAATTCTATTCATTTTCTTTATGCTTGTTTCTTGCTCTCTTCAAGATAAAATTTTTTAGCATGAAAAACCAGAATGTAACCAACCATACATCACAAGTGTAACCCCCTGCCGTAATTATATCCGAAATACGGGATTAAAATGAAATAGAGACCAATAAGAAATAAAACTATTTCAAAATCCCATCTTCACGATAGGGTTTTCACAGATAACTTTCAAAATATAATACACCTGGTCTCATATTCAAATTTCGAATACAATTACTATGCGAAGATAAATCACATTTATACCAATATCAGAGTACACAATATAATCATCCCGGTAATCCCGGGTTTCATATCTTAGCTAAACAATCATAAGGCACATTAGCCCATACAACTCCTAAAATAGGGATTACACAAACCCATTCGAATACATACTCAATACTCATCCAAATATACAAATATACATCCAGACTATAATGATAACCAACTACCAACTTCAATCCCGAAGGAGTCTTCATCGCCCTTAGCTACTCGCTATATCCTTGATCTACTACCCTGTCTGAAAGGTTAGTAGGGGAGGGTGAGATTCGAGAGAATCTCAGTAGGAAAACAATATCAATATGCATGTACGATAAATGTTTAATGCATGACATGCTTGCATCACATAACTATCATGATGACTAATCTGTAAGCTCAATGCTTCAAAGAATATACTAATGGCCATAGCATAAATTGAAACATAGCTTCAATAACACATAACCATACAAAGCTAAGACATGCATCAACACATTAACACATATATCAAATACAAGCAGAAGAGATATGTTTCCTACACTCTTTCCACGTAAGCTCCAGCACAGCTTACTCATGACCAGGCGAATATCGAACCACGTTCAGGGCGAACATCAAATCCTATAACCAAACAAGGACATAGGGTTAAATCCCTTTTCCAATTCTTTAACTCTCAAACACTTAAGTTGGTTATGATTCACGACCTTTAGGTGGCTAATCAAAACCCAAACATATGCCTAAAGGCTTGGGAAACACTTGACCAAAGATCACCTTTTTAAAAGTCCAAATGCTGATTTTTGGGGGTGGGCCGCGGCCCACAATCCTTGGGCGGCGGCCCAAAACTGCCCAGAAACATTTGGGCTGCGGCCCAAGAAAATCCAGTTTCTGGCTGAACTTCCAAAAATCATAACTAATTCAGGAAAAATCGAAATAAGGTGATCCCAAATCCAAATGAAAGCTATGCAAGTCCTTTACACAGGAAAAATATTGGCCTTTACCAGAAATCACAACAAAAATCCAGATTTACACAAAATCCAACATTGCTCCAAAACAGAATCCAGTTTCGACCTCAAACTTTAGGCAAACAGAAATCCCAGTTCACAAAACGAAATGACACAAATTATATGTCCATTTTGAAGCTTGGGATGTGAACTTTAAGACTGGAAATTTCATAATTTTCTGACTTCATTTGCCCAGTCAAAACGACCACACAACAAGACTGCCCAATACAGACTTACACTGGACAGAATTTCCAGTTTTTCAACAATGATTCCAATGGTTCCCAAATTCATACCAAATACCATTTTCACATAAATTTGCACAAGGAATCCATTGGAAACACCAAATCAACCAAATTCACATTACATTGACATGTTTTGCCAATAATCATAACATGTCATAACAATTCACAATACCAACTCTACATTACAATTTCTTTCCATTTCAAATTCAAAACCAATTTCAATGATCAAATACCACAACATGGCACCATTTCCAACATAAAACACAATCCAATTCTCCAATCAAAAATCACATGAAAATCAGGGCAAAATTCAAAATTTACAAGGCTTAACCAATAATCACAAAACTTAGGTCAAAATGCTTCAAATACTCACCTCTTCCTCTTTCCCAAACCAATTCTTTGATTCCTCATCTTTCCAATTTTCCTCAAGCCATCAAACACCTTCAATCAAGAATCTAAAACCATAGAGATGAAGCTCTCATCACTATGAACAACTTTATAGAAGGACATTAGAGCATTAGAGGACAAGAACAAGGCCAAAACATCACCTTTCTCTTTTCTCTTCCTTCCCTTAGCTTTGGACGTTCATGGAGGACAAGAGAGAGATGAGAATGATGAGATGATGAAGCAAATCAGCTTTTTGGCCACTAAAACCGACCTAAAAGGGAAGAGAGGAGAGAGGGAAGAGTTTGACATCTTGACCCAATCCAAAGGTCCACATTTTGCCACTAGTCAAGATCTTGTTCCATCAACCATGAGTTCACATGAGCACACCACATGAGATTCCACCCCTTGATCTAATACACAAATCAATCCTAACCATTGATCTTGAAGTTACCAATGAGTTTCCTCTTCGGTAACTGACCAATTGGTCGGTAACTTTACCGTTTTGCCCCTGATTATGGTAATTCTCATTGAATCACCACCAACACTTCACATCTTTTCATTTAGCCACAATATGCGCCTTCCCTCTATTTTAAGTCAATTTAGAGGTTAATCCATAATTGAACTTAAATATAGGGTTTCGGCATTGCTCACAGCACTTACGAATCACATTCGAGTGCCAGATCACATCATAGTCTCCAAAAGGGTTATTTATCACTAACCATATCCACTTTTGGAGTCATTAACCCTTAATCACAATTTGGGATTTTGCTAAACCGGGGCTTAGCAATTCACTAATCTCAGGCTTATTCCCTAGCCTCAAGTCTCAAAATTCGGGGTATTACAACAAGCATACTTACAAGAGAACTAATATGCAATATTGTGGATGCTTAATTCCACACTACACATGAATAAGAAGCTTAAATGTGGAAGTTACAAAAGTTATAACTACCAGGGCCCACACATAAGCACGAATGGTAATTTTCTCAATTCAAGGAGTCAACAGCTACAATTTCCCCTAGAACAAAAGGGTAATTTATTTGACTATAATGATATGGAAAATTTACAATATATCATATATATTCAAAGAATTCAAGCAATTTAGTCACCAAATTGTACCTAGGCCGGCTGTAAGGGCAACCTCATTCACCATTCAAGTCTCTCTTTGTTTCCACATTTCGTTTTTGAGAATCATAATGGGAATGACAAATTAGTCTCACCAACTTTGAGAGTGTTGGCCCAAAAGGGCCAGTCTCTGACAAGTTCACTAATGGAAATGATAAAGTTTTTATTGGTTTTGACAATAATGGTAATGAGAATGACAAGTTCTGTTCTGACATTAACAAAAACCACAAATGTTTATCACAACAACTATTAAGTAAAGGGTTCAAATGACAATTTAACATTACTCATTCAACCTACACCCAATGCATATAAGTCATGAACTCAAAAGAAGGTGTTCCTTCATGTATACTTTAATTACATCAACTGTCACCATTAACAAGAGTAATAATGGAAATGCCAAGTACAGTAATAGAATTTACAAAACACCAGATTCTTCATGACAACAACATCCTCTCTGTGTCTCTCGTGTGAATTACTTATTCCTATTTGAACAAGTACCCAGCTTTTTTATGCTTCAAAAACCCAAAACAAAATCCACAAAGGTTGAACTAAAATAGGTAACCTAGGATTTGAGGAGTAAAAAATGTTACACATAACAAGACATTGAGCTTGATTAACATAAAATACTCCCTCACTAGTATATGTATGACACCGCGATGGCTTCCACTCGGCACCCACGCTTCCCGATTTGGGGACGACGATGAGCCTTCTACCACCTAATGTGACCCTTCTAGGAGAGAACCCCGAGTCTTCCTGAGGTCTATAGTCGTCCCGCGTGAGTGTGTGAGTAAAAGAGTTGAAGGGCATTTTGGTCTTTGGCATTAAATTTCAATATCTCTAATACATCCCACATCCCTTTTCTGTCTTTTAGATGTTATAAAGGACTTTTGTGGGTTTGGCTATTTCAAATGGTATTTAAATGAGATTTCCCCAAAAAAAATCTCCTTATTTCACTTCACGGGGTGTATGTCTATTTGCAAAGATTTCGTACAGTGTAAGATATTTTTAAAAAACCATGAATGCAATTTTTTTAAATATTCACTCATGTTAAAACATATTTTCATGTGTAGACTTTTTCCATCACTCTTTTTTGACCAAATTCCATCACCTGTAGTACAAAACGTTTTTGTATTTCAAAAAGCAATACATAATTTTGAATATTTAGAGAGACATGACAAAGATAAGGTTCAAGAAGGGGAATAGAACTGTTCGGAATTGGGCTTGGTCCACCCTTGATGGATTAGGACCAAACTCATTAGCTTTGGGACCAAATAAAATACCTAAATATTGTGGGGTATTAGTTGGTAATCTTCCCTAAGTGTTTAATTAAAATCAAGTAGGAATAGTTTCCTAAAGGTTTTGGTGGGAACAGTTGTGATCAAACGTGGCTTCATGTTCTGCAGTATAATGGGACATATTCTCCCCAAAAGAAAAACAGACTGTGAAAACAAAACTCTCTCTCTCCTTTTCTCTCGTTGAATTTGCTGTGTAAGATAGCTGAAGCCTTGGTGATCTAGTTCGCATGGGTACCGTAAGAGTTCAAAACAATACTTCATGTACACCCAAAACCCTACAAGAACAAAAGAAGTTAAAAAGACTCCAAAAATAACTACATAATCCATGACTAACCCTTTGATCCACGGCCTAGTGGCTTTTTGAGCAAAATAACATACATAGTAAAAGACTCAACCTATAGTTATCGAGACTCATCATGTTTAAGGAAACATTACGTATTTGACATTATAAAAGCCAAAAAGAAACATTCATTTAACAAAATAGCTAAAATAGTGTTTTCAATATATGATAAATCATGTGTTAGCTTTAATTTAATCTTTTGTGCAATGAATGAATGAAAGCAAAAGCTATATGCATAGTTAGGAAATCATATCACAACTATTTTTTCAGATTGCTATATGGCAAAGTTTCACACTTTTGGTCGCGGCATAATGCTTTCCCCCTCCTGATAACTAATGCATGCATGGTCAGGATCAATTATAAAGTAATACTTCTTGGATCTTCATTACGAACATTACCTATAAATTCATGTGAGTAATTATGACAACTAATTAAATGATGTTTTAATTAAGAACAATTACTATAGTAGTACAACTTGATGGCTTGAGAATGTTACATACATCATTAACACATCATCAAGAAGAATACGATAAGGCGTGTTCTTTGTGGAGATTGTTCCAAGAAACCATGGACTAAGAATAAATGCTTTGAAAAAAAGTAAAGTTTGCTATCAATGACACAATATGCTCTACTGAAAGTTTGAAACAAGTTGAAAGGTAGCATCTTGATTTGGTTTTTTTTCTTTGTATTAAGAATGATATTTTGTTTTTACTTGCATGCTGACTTATGTAAGACTGGTATACACTTGCAGGGATGGCTATGTTGACTAACTTTGTCCCTACTACAAGGGTACTTGGGGTTGAAAATATAAGGAGACAAGGCGTGTTCGTAGAGCACTGCTATGTTTTAAAGTTGATGTTTTTTACTTCCTATTTTTCTTTGATTGTATTTTATTGGCTTTTGGAGTGTGTAACATTATTTGATTGTTATTTCATTGTAAGTCTGATGATGCTCAACAAGTATGGTTAAAGATTTACTAAATAATTGAAAGTTATTTCTCAGTTGAAACTAAATGTGGGAGAGTAACATGGTGACTATTTGCATTCATTGTTATATTATTTTAGTAATAAGGCTTTTCTTATAAATACAAAATGAAGTGTATCACCTTCTGGTGACTTAATATTAAGAAAAGGATAATGACAATTGGCAAATGCTCTCTCTCTCTCTCTTCCATTGTCCTCTTGCCCGTATAAAGTTTCCTTCATGCATGTTTGCTTTTTCATGGAAAAGTGTATTCATAATGCACAGACCAAAACTAACATATCTGAAAGCTCCTGAAAGACTCTAAAAAGAACTACACAATCCATCACTACCCCTTTGATCCACAACCTAGCTAGTTTTTTTTAGCAAAATACCATCATAGTAAAAGACTCGACCTATAGTTATTGAGAGTCGTGCTTGTAGAATTACTAAAAAGGATAATGGCAATTAACAAATGCTCTCTCTCTCTCATGAATTATGATCATCTCTTTTAGCCATTCACCAACCCCCACTCCTCTCTTACTTTTCTACTCTGGCTTCTCCTCCAACAATTTTGACCAATCAATTCCATATTTTTTTTATGAATGAATTACTCATTGATTGACAAAATCTATCCACTTCTTATATTTATAAACTTCCATAAAAAAATATATAAATAAAAATGACAAATACGATACTGCCCCTGTTCACATGCTCCTTATGACCTTATTAGACTATGTTTAATAAACAAACCATCCAAGACTGAATAGAGGATTGTTTGATCATTTCTCATTGTTTTTTTGGAAGTGCCCTGTTTAGTTGCAATGTAACTTTTCTAAAATAAAAATTGTATTCACTAATTTGTTTAAAAAAATAGTCATCAAAGATTAATCCAATGGGAAAATTGGGGATAAATCCCTATTTGACAAATTAATTGGAAATGGGACCTTAAGCATTTCATTCCTTGAGTGTACTAAGTGTGAGGGAGAAAATGACCTAATTACCCTTTAAAAAAATCCATCTTGAGAAATATCCATAGTTCAAGGAAGGACATCGCTCTCCACTGTGGAAGCCAATAGAAAATAAAGGGAATAAAAAGGTTAAATTCCAGGTTGTATTTCAAATTCAGGAATAAATTTAAAAAGAATTCAATTAGCAATATAACAAAAAGCTTTTTGAACGTAAGCTTATCCTTTATATCAGAAACTTTAAGGATGTGAGGATGTTGAGCGAATCAAGCCAAGTTCAAATTCCGAGCTTAAAACAAAACGCATATATATATCCGTCTGCTTAGAAACCCTCATCAATTCCCCCTTCACCAACTCGCCCTTCTTCTTTGATGACGTCGTTTTGAGACCTAGCGCCTTCTTCACCTTGTTTCTCCCAGCGTTTTGTAGCATAGTTGAACCCATCTTCTCCTATCGACCGGGCCAAAAAATTGAATCCCCCTCTACACAACCGCAAGAGATCATTGCAGCCACCGTCATAGTTAATCACACAATTGAAGCCACCAACTATCTAGTTTCTTTAGATTTCCATTCCTAATTGTTGCCCTGTTAATTTTCTTCTTTAGTTAACCTTTTCAATGGATATATGATTCTTGGTTTTTACATTTTATTTCTTTATGCCACTAACAGAGGAAACAAACCATATCAGTAAAACATAATTTAAAAAGACAGAACACTAAACACACTATAAAGATATAATTGAAGGATAAAGGCAATTAGAAAATGCTCTCTCTCTCTCTCTCTCATTCATGAATTATGATCATCTTCCTCAGCCATTCACCAGCCCCTACTCTTTTTTTGCTTTTATACTCAATTAAGATATGTGTGTTTGCCATATGTGGTAAAAGATAATACCATATTAATGATAATCACTCTAGCCTGAGGAATCCTAGTGTCACAGGAAGGATGAGAGTGTATGGACACTGCCTGAAGTGTCCAACATATTTCTTCTTAAAGAGCCATATTTCCCACCTTTTCATACTGCCTTTGTAACTGTCTTGATTCAACATTGTATCCAACCGTTAGCATTGGCAGGAAATGAGAACCAAAAACGTCCATTGTCACCTACTCTTACTGTTAACTAGGTTGGTCTACCTTTAAAAGGCAGCGGCTCAGAAACACTAATAATATATATTTTGTTTCCCACCTCTTAAATCTTAAACTCTTAATATAAATGATAGAGCGCACACAAGTCTGAAGCTCTTAATATAAGAGACAGCACATACACACAAGTCTTAAACTCTTAATCTTCGATAGCATGATCCTCTTCTTTTTCATTGGCAGCAGGATTCTCTTCTTCATCATCTTCTTCGTAGGCAGCAGCAGGGCGATCTTCGCCGGCAACTCCAACCTGAGGAATCTTACTATCGTGGGAGGGGTGAGGGCTTATGGACACTGCCTTGAAGTGTCTAGCATATGTCTCCTTAAGAAGCCATATTTCCCACCTTTGCCTATTGCCTTCGTAATTGTCTTGATTGAACATTGTGATCCAACTGTTAGCATTGGCAGGAAATGAGAACCGATAATGTCCATCATCACCCACTCTTATGTTAACTAGTATGGTCAACCATTAAAAGACAGTGGCTCAAAAACACTAATAATATATATTTTATTGCCCACCTTTTAAATCTTAAACTCTTAATATAACTGCAAGTCTGAAGCTTTTAATATAAGAGATAACACACACAAATTTTAAACTCTTAATATTAGAATGCCCTCTAATATTCACCGATTGCATGCATGGGGTACTCTTGAATGAAAGGCACAAGTTCTGAGGATCTTAAATAAATAAATAACTAAAAGTAGGGTAATTGAGTCAAAGGATTCGGTTAAACAATCACATGAAACATTCAAAGTATCACTTGTATCTTGAAGATTTTTAGCATTTTCCTTTTTTATAATAATTTTTTATGGAAAAATGCATCACCCTCAAAGTCAAAGTCTCCTCCATTGCTTTTTTTTCTATGCTCCGGTGTGTAAGTATTACTCTTCCTATTTATAAAATCTTTTCTATTAAAAAATTTGGTTCTATTTATAAGTCTAGTTTCAACATAGTAAATGTATTTTGAACTTTTTTACCTCTATTAACTATAACAAACAAAAAAAATTTATTCATGTTGACTTTTAGAACCAATCATAAATATGAACAAAATTGAAAATTTAACTTATAGTCAATAAGTTAACTAACTCTCTTTGTTATGTGAGAATTAATTAAAAATGAATTATAACCAGGTATATAATATTATATATCTAAAACTTTAAAATGATTTAAAATAAGTTAGAGGCAGCCACACTCGCCGTATGTTACCTAAAAGCTGAAAATTTTTTTAGAACCGGACCGGTTTGGCGGTTGAACGGCAAAGAGAACGGATCGGCTCTTAGTTTTAGGCCGCCTAAGTGACTGAGCCGCCCAAAGCCGGGATTTCGGCCGGTATGCAAAATAAAGCGAGGAACCAGAGCGAGTTGTGGAGAGCCAGACCGGCGTCAACTAAAAGCAGCGCCAAGAGAGAGAGAAAGCAAGATACAAAGACGTAGAGAGAGAGAAGGCCAAGCAACATGCCTGTGTCTTTCCTCCATCTTTTTCCAGAGCAACTTGGCGAGTTGTAGAGGGAGGAGATATTTTTCAATTGGAAAAGATGAAGAAGAAAGGAAGACGCAAGCATTGGTTGTATTAGAGAAAATGAAAAACCATTGTCTTTCATTTTGTCCTCTCACTCTTCTCTAGTTTTCATGATCGTCCTTCATAGTCGAGAAGCAGTCAAGCAAAAAAAGTCCCCATAACTTTGTTCCAGTGAAAAGAAATGAAGAAGGACTAAAAGGCTAGGAGAGAGAAAATGTAAGCCCGTGAACACGTTTTGGTGTTGCCAGCTAATAACTCCTTTTTTATCTCAAATCTCTTTATAGTTTTAAGGGAAAATATCAATTAAATATCATTTAAAATTATAAAACACTAAAAAATTTATTAACACTCTAAAAAGACATAAATGTACTAAATAATAAATTGAGTTTTTCAAGTTTTTACACTTTTATCATTTTATTCCTCAAATTTTTTTTAACAATAAGAGTGGTGCCCCTGTCAGAGCACCACCACTGGTCGGCCGCCGGAGCGCCGGCAAGCCCCCAACTGCCGGAGCTCCAACCGGTGGGAGCTTTTTTGGTGGGAAAGGGTTCTTTTGTTTTTTGAAAAAAATTACTTGAGAATGGCAAGAGGTGGGATTGAACCTATCTCATCCCTTTAGCAAAGAAGCATGGTGGCCATTGGTCCACCAAAGCCCCTTTAATATATATATATATATACACTTTATTAAATATGTATAATATAAAATAAAGGCATAGTAGCTTTGACAAAGTCGGTAATGATTTTGACAGATTCAGTAATAGAAATAACAAAATTTGTAATGGTATTAGTTAAACCATTTGCTGATGAACCTTAACTTGTATGTTTTCATCAATATTTTTGCACAAAATGCTTTTCTCAAAATTATTACAATTTTTGTCAAAATCATTACTAAACTTGTCAATCTCATTACTAAATTTGTTAAAATCATTTTATTTATATTATGAATGTTTTCATAATGAGATTGTCAAAACCATTACAATTCTTGTCAGTTATGAGATTTACAAGTTTAGTAATGATTTTAATAAGAATTGTAATGGTTTTGACAAAATCATTTGCTGATGAATCTTAACTTACATGTTTTCATTAGTATTTTTACATAAAACACTTTTATCAAAACCATTATAATTCTTATAAAAGATAATTACTAAACTTATTATTTCCATTACTAATTTTATCAATCATAATCTGCTAACTTTTCCAATTTGATAATCCTCCCTTTAAAACATTTGAAAGATATTCAACGCTTGATTCTCTGACAATTACAATTACATACGAGTACTCACTTTTTAAGAGAAGATCAAATCACATTAACAAAAACAACTGTTTGAACTCAAGAGAATCACCAAATATATGTACTTCAAAGATTTTGGAAACGTACTTAAATAAACATTATGGGTGGTTGAGGATACATTACGGGGACTTGAATATTGGTGAGAAAACCTATTTAATAATTTATTAAAGAAACATTATTTATATATACATCAATAATTGCCCACATTTTTATTTTTAAATATGTTATTGAAACTTTCAACTGATATCAACAATAATTTGAATGACAGATATTCTAATTCTAATCCTCCCTTAAAAAACAGTTCCCCTCCTTTTAATATATTTTATCCCTAAAACAATTCAAAGAATCAAAAAATTCACGCGCACGAACTTTGGTTTTATAAATAAATTGAAATAAAATAAACATTTACCTCTATCAAATCCCAATGACTTTGTTGGTGCCACAATTCTTGATTGGTATGTCTCCAGAAACGTAAAAGCAGCCCCCGTTGTAGAAGAAAATAAGAACAGGAAAGCAAAATCCAACAACACAGCATAAGATAATGAAGTATACAAAAAATTTAATAGAACCCAGATCTGGAACCAGGAACAAGGATGGCTGCAGTAGAGGATGAAGGAGTCACCGGTGGTTGGAGAAATTAAAAAGTTGAGAGAGAGAGACAGAGAGGAAACTGAGGACGAAGGGAGGACCATAATCCCAGGTATATTTATAAAAGGACGAAGGGGTGAAGCCTAAACAGAGAAGGGGGCGAGGGCCGGTGCGACGGTGGTGGGGAATGAGGGGCCGCCGGTGAGGGTGGTGGGGGAGGAGAAGAGGGGCTATGAGGAGGAAAAGAAGAGGTACGGCGGAGAAAGTGATGATAAAGGAGGAGTGAGGATCAGATGAGATAGGAGAGAATGCACCCAAGAATTTGTTGTGATATGTGAGATAGTGAAAGATAATGGTATTGCGGCACCATGCTCACCTTCTTTTTATTATTATTATTTTTTTCAAAATCTGCAAATTAAATGCGTCCAACTTCATATGCGATCACCTTTATGCATATTGCATTCAATATTGCAGGGGACGAATGGAAGCAAAAATGGTCTAATGCATAAAGAAAGCAAGTAAAGTTGATACAATTTATTATTAGATATTTTTTCATGTGCTTAATATAAGACATATTTAGAGAACTAATATTGATTCTTAATATAAGACATATATAATCTTTCATATTTAATTATTAATATTTTTCTAATTTATTCTTATTGATACTCATTCAATAAAAATCAAAGAGGAAAAGAAATGGGAGAATTAAAAAAGATGGCTCAGAGTGTTTTAGAAAATATATATCATGTTAACTAATTTAATTACCTTTTTTAATCAAATCAAATGAGGTAAATTCGTTTTATATTAAGGATGAGAGAAAGGAATATATTTAAGACATTTGTAACTTTTGTGCGTTTGGATGTAAAGGGAAAAAAAAAAGCACTTTTTGTATTTAAAAACATGGTTTCAAAGGAAAAATCTCCAGATAAGGGTTAATTATGTTGAATTCCCATTAATTCCTTTAGGGGAGCGCCATAAATGGATTGAGTGTTCAGTGTTGATATTGGATTGGTACTACCATGTGAACCATTGCCTCTCTAATATAAAATTCTGTTTTACTTTTCCACTACCACAATAAAGATGACATGAGAAAGGAAATAGTGTTCACCGAATACTAACATTGTACTTTAGGCGGTTTATTTGGGTTAGCGGTAGTAGAAGTGATTTTTTTTTTAATTTAACTTTTGTAGGATAAAAGTCAGATTGTAAATATGATTTGTGTTTAGATTGATGGTGGCAGAAGTGGGTTTTTTTTTTTTTGAAAAGTAAGACTTTTAAGCTTCTTCTCAAAAGCTGCTTTTGAAAAAAAAAAAAAAAAAACCCAATTGTCAAAATGCTAACCCAAACACCCAAATTTTCAAAAACCTAGAAACCACCGTGATTTTTTTTTTAAAAAAAAACCCGTTTAGGATGACAGAACGCCATACCAAACAAATACTAACCTATTAAATGGTGGCATGTTGAGTTAACCTGCCAATCTCCAAGTTTGCCCCTTTTTTGGAAAAAAAAAAATTGGCATTAAGAAAAAAGAAGTTATTGACTTAATATTCTAGTCTTAATTTAAACATAGCCTAATTACAATTTTTTTAGATACATATATTGGCCAAGCTAGCTTGGATAGTTCATACAGCCTAACATATTACACATCAAAAGATTGCATATAGTCATTCCTCGTGATGGGAATACACCCGTAACGGGGGACCGGTAAGACAACTAGACATTGAACTAAGTTCTGAGCGTCCTTTGCCAAGTAATCAGCACACTGGATTGTATCTCTTGGTGTATAGATGTTCAACATCCCATTCAGAGTAAAGCAAATCTCTAACTGCATTAATCTCCAATCTGAGTGGATGATGTAGACCACTATCCTGTATAATCAAAGATACGTCTTGAGAGAATTTGTGTAAGCAACAACTCTCTGGAATCCATATTGTTTACATAGTTGGAGGCCTTGGGATAAGGCCATAAGCTTAGCAATAGTCGGTGGAACAAATCCAAGTCTTCGCTGAAAATCGAGAACCCACTTGCCTCCATGATCCAGAACAAGTCCTCCACATGCTGCATTGCGGTGAACATCAACTGAGCCATCAGTATCTAGGCGAACATATCCTTCTTGTGGCAATCTCCAGGAATGATCTTCTCCAGCATTATAGCAAAAAATGCGATGCTTCAAGTTGTTTGAGACGGTAGACTCCATGATCTAATACAGGCCACCATGAATAAGTTCGTTCGGTTGAGCTCGAACTCCTTCCATGATGCCCTTACATCTATTCTTCCATAAAAGCCAGCAGATGATACTGAATATCCGGACCCATGGAAACCGATGAAAATAAGGCTTCCCTAGCGAAAGTGACAAATTGTCCTTGAGCCAGCCCTACAAATTAGATCAAAAAAACTAAAACGAGAGTTAGGGGCAATGAAATGTAACCACACTGATCTCGCCATCTCATAGTCACGAAGAATGTGTATAATGGTTTCTGGTTGATGACACTGAAAAGGACACTCCTCACTAATTGGTAAACCTCTCATAGCTCTAAGTGAGTTAGTAGGTAGCCTCTCATGAATAATCTGCTAGAAGAACATCTTCACTTTCTCCGGAACAGGAAGTTTCCATGCTTTCTTCCATAGTGCTGCGCCATTCCTATCCCGTAAAGTAGAAATGTAATTATAAGCAGCATGGACACTAAATTTGCTATCCGAAGCACTTCTCCAGCAGAAGGGATCATCTCCAATTTCACATGGAGAAGGAACCTGAACTATAAGATTAACCACCCAGTCTGGGAGAAACTCCCTCCATTGTGAAATGTTCCACTCCCCATTCAGTAATAAAAAGTCCCTTACTTTAGCACATGGATTTAAACAATGAAAATTATGATCAATAAACTGAATCAGGGGTTCAGCAAGCAGGGTCCACAAATCTCACCAGACATTGGCTATAGTTCTACTACACAAATTTCTACCAATTCCACTATAAAAAGTGTCCCAAATAGCAATAATACTACGCCACATGCTAGAGGAGTTGGCCTTCTTAAACATGTGGGATAGTTGCTATTGCCGACCCATACTTCCCCTTTAAACAATGAACCCAAAGGGCCTTTGGTTGAGTTAAGATACCCCAACAAAGTTTCATGATGAAAGCAATGTTTTGTTTCTTAAGAACTCTAACACCTAAGCCATCCTCCTCTTTAGGTTGTTTGATTTGGTCCCAAGAAATAAGATGCATCTTTTGACCTTAGTGACATTGATTCCATATGAAATTATGGCTGCTCTTCTCCAACTCCTCTAGGATGCCTTTAGGAAGTAGCATGGTTTACATGTGATAGCTCGGCAAGGCTGACAATACCGCTTTAACCAATACTGTCCCGCCTGCCATGGTTAGATATCGCCCCTCCAGCTTGTCAATCTCTTTTTCGCTCGCTGGATAATGGGGAAATAAACAGCTTTAGTAATCCTATGATGTAGTAAGGGTATACCAAGATATTTGCCAAGATCACCGGTAATCCCCAGCCCCAAAGAATGACTTAGCTCAAGCGCCTTGTTAAAATGAACATTGCGGGAAAAGAATGCTTTAGATTTGGTCAGGTTGATTTGGTGTCCTGAGACTTGACAAAAGGCTTGCATAGTGTCCCACATCAGATCAAGCTGGTCTGTTGTAGCCTCCCCAAACAAGAGAAGATCATCTGTAAAGAAAAAGATATGATATTGGAGGAATATGGTTATTGAACCGAAGTGTAATATCCTGGATTGTAATCAAGGGATAATAACTTCAAATGATGTAATTAATGTTAATTAAGCATATTTGAAGTATATATTGTGTAATGTGATATCAAGATCATTAGTGATGACTTAATGAGCAATGTATTAATCAGGGGTAAAACGGTAAATTTACCGAGCGATTGGTCAGTTACTGGAGAGAAAACTCTTTAGTAATCAAGATTAATGGATGAGATTGAATGAACAAGAGATGTGATCTTGTGCATGTGAGTCTAGGTGAGCTCATGTAAGGGAAGAGGGGGATGGTGACAAGTGGCTAAATGAGAACCATTGGATGAGTCAAAATATTCAAACTCTTCTCTCTCCCTCTCAAGTCGGTTATGAGTGCATGGGAATAAGGAAAGAAGCTGATCATCATCATTCTCTCTCTAGTTTGCTCTCCATTTCCAGCGAACAAAGCAAGAAAGAGGAATTAAGGGCTTGAATTTTGTCAAGGTAAATGGTCCTATATGCTTAGCTACCTTTCATTAATGTTGACCAAGAGGTTGAGAGCTTGGTTTCTATGATTTCAGAATTTCCATTGGTGGTGTTTGATTGTGGGACAAATCTGAAAGTTGGTGGAATCAAGGTGTTGATTTTAGCAAGTTGTAGAGGTAGGCTTGTAATGCATTTTGATATATATGTCAAGATGTTTGCCTAATCAATGAAAATTCTGGAAATTTGACCTAATTATGATGTTAAATAAAGGGTAGAGTTTGGTTAGAGTGTCACTGTTCATTTGGTCAGTTTTGACACTTGGGAGTGATTAGAAGTTGACTTGAAGTTGAATAAGTGAAAGGTGTTAAGTAGTGGTTTTGATGGATTATGGTTTAGAGAGGTGATCTTGATGTTTGAGTTGAATTTGGGTTGTTTTTGGTTGCCAATGGGTTCCTTGTGTTGAAATAAGTGAGAATGAGCTTTGACACAAGTTTTAGAACCATTGGAGTTCATTTGGGGAATTCTGGAAGATCATATCAGTTGCTGCGTTTTGGGCTTCTGATGTGGATCACTCGAGTGGGAGGGGTCTCACTCGAGCACAAGATGAACATGCTCGAGTGAGCAAGTTTGTGCTCGGGTGAGGGTGCCTAAAACAATGGGGGTGAGCGTTGCAAGTTATTACTCGTGGGCAGTTTGCCAAGAGTGCGCTGGCACTCGCGAGCACTGAGGATCAGTGCTCGAGCACAGGTGTTTGTGCTCGAGTGAAGGTAGAGGAAGATGTGGAGAGATGCTCTCGGGTTGTCACTCGCAGGCCTCACTTCCGTGGTGCTCGAGTGCTTCTGAGATCTCTGCTCGAGCACAGCCTCTTGTGCTCGAGTGAGAGTGTAGAATTGTCGCGGGAGTTGCTCTCGGGCAAGCACTTCCTGCGTCTCACTCGCATGTGCTCGAGTGAGAATGGGGGGTCATGCTCGAGCACGGCCGTCTATGCTCGAGTGAGGGGACCCAAAAAAAAAATCAGTGTTAGCTTTCCAAAGAGGGATCTTTGGGGATAGTTATCCCAACCCTTTAGGCATATGTTTAGGCATTTAATGGCCATCTAAAGAGTCCAAATGAATACCAACTTAGAGTGTTATTGAATTAAGAACTTGGAGAAGAGATTGACTTAATGTCCCTATTTGATTATAGGATTTGACATCTGCTATCCTCGTGAGCCTACTGTGCCGGCAACCGTCAGGAAAGGATCAGGTAGTGACTTTTCTTTTGTGCCATATGTGATGCATGGTATGTATGTATTTTCATTGCTTTCCAATAAGTTTGTATGTTGCGACTTATGTGGATATGTGTAAGCACCGTCAGTCCAATAGTCCCTGAGTAGCTAACAACAGTTCGGGTTAGGACGGTGTGCCTATCCGGCGGAGAAAGGGGATGAGGGTAGAGTGTGAGTTGTGTTGCTGTATGATGAATTGCTTACATGCTGTGTGCTTATATGTGGTATAAGTGCTTAGTTACTACTGGGATTCTCTCGAATCTCATTCTTTCCTTTGACTAACCTTTCAGACAGGGCGAGTGGCTCTAAGGAGAAGCGAGCGACCCGGAGTGGTTAGAGCCTCCTAGGGACATAGTATGGATTATGTTGGCTGTTCATTTTGGACAAGGGATTACTGTATAACGTTTTGAGTTGTAAATAGTTGGAATACTTGGTTTTGTAATCCCCTAATCAGGAGATAGAACTCTATGTGTATATAGATGAACCCGGGGGTTGCCGGGGTTAAAGTTATAAACTCTGATATATGTAAATGTAAGTTAACTGCACAGGTGATTATATTCGATAGTCGAAATCGAGACTGGGATAGCAAAGAAGTTTTGAAAAGTTTTGTAAGTCCCTACTATCTAGTGGGTGATTTGACAAGTTTTGCACTATCCTGCGGTCTCAAACCCCTTTTATTACGTTTTATCGAATTATAATTATGTTATTTAAGGCAGGGGGTTACACGAAGACCCTTCCAGTGACCTTCCCTGACTTCCTTGTTGATTAATTGACTCGGGCGCTCCATACAAAGCACAAATAAATAGGGGCATAGAGGGTCACCCTGACAAACTCCCCGAGTAGACCTGAAATTTGGAGACTTTGATCTATTCCAAAGAATCTTCATGGACACCAAGGAGGTACAGGCCATGATGAGGTAAACTAATTCATCTCGTATCCCAACACAAGCAAGGGTGGATTGCAGAAACTTCCAATCGAGACGATCATAAGCTTTCTCCATGTCAACCTTGATTGCGACCACTCCTCTTTTCCATCGCTTACTTCGCATAGTGTGGATAGCTTCTTGTGCAATGATAACATTATCACTACTCTGACGGCCTACTATGAAACCACATTGTTGGGGTTGGATCAAGTACTGCATCGCCTTCTTTATTCTCTTTGCAATAATTTTAGTAATAACCTTAAAGATGACATTGCAAAGAGAAATAAGGCGAAAGTATTTTAAGGTCATGGGATTATCAACTTTTGGAATAAGAACAATGTTAATATGGTTGATATCCTTAACCTTCTCAGGTTGATGCCAAATTTCTCGCACAAGAGCACACACCTTATCCCCAATGTGGGCCCATTGGGTGTGAAAGAAATATGCCTAAAGACCATCTGTGCCAAGAGCTTTGAGAGCTCCTATCAGAAAAGTAGTTTTTTATTTCAATATCCTCCACTTCTTTGTGAATCAGGACATCATCATTGGGATGTAAGGGGGGAAAATTGGCATACCAGTGTATAGAGTTAGGGACCTGGTGATCCCTAGTATATAGATCGGTAAAGAACTTGGTAGCCATGTCTCTTAATTTATCCAAATCAGTAACCCAATTTCCTTCGTCATCTTGAAAGGCTTCAATACATTGTTTTTTCCGTTTAATCAACGTTGACGTGTGGAAAAATTTGGTGTTCTTGTCTCCCCAAGAAAGCCACTTACACCGAGATTTTTGATACCAAAGGAGTTCCTCCTGGGCACACAATTTGCTATAGTCTTGCCAGAGCTATTTCTTAAGTTTGAAAAGGCCATTAGAGGGATTATTTTGTCTAGCTCTATCTATACCTCTAATCTGTGAAGAAGATGCCTTTTTTTCTAAGAAGACTACCAAGAACATTAGAGTTCCATTTGGAGGCCTCATCCGCAAAGATCAATCTACCCTGCTGCCAAGTTCTATTTTCCTAGGATTTACAAACCATGTCAGAGAAAATATCTTCCAATGCCCAGACAGGATGGTAATTAAACCGACACTTGGTGTGTTGGATCAGGGAGTTAGCACCATTTGTGACAAGCACAAGCCTATGATCGGATTTATATCAAAGTTGGTGAAAAACCTTGCCTCGTGGATGGTTGAGCTCCTACTCAAGGTTGCCAAACACCCAATCCAGTCTTTCTTTCACCCCTTATTTCTCCCATGTAAAGCGGTCTCCAGTAATAAGTATCCCCAACAAATTCAAGCTACTAATACAATTTGAAATTGTGTCATAGCCAGAAGAAAAGGTGCAGAACCTCCTACCTTATCAGCAAGGGTCAAGAAGGTATTAAAGTCCCTAATAATTATCTAAGCTCCCTCAATATTATGGCCAAGTTCATGCAAGGAACACTATAAATTTTCTCTTCTACTAACCCCTGGTTCCCCATAAACAAAAGTAACAAAAAAGGAATCCATAGTTCGCTTATCTGAAATCTTACAGCGAACCAACTGAGTAGTAGAGAACAAGTAATCAATTTGAATATTAATATCATCCCATAAAATCCAAATGCCTCCTGCAAAACCAGTAGCCTCCAACCTAATCCAATTACGAAAACCTAATTTACGGGTAACATTATCAGCCCTATGACTACTGATATGGGTCTCAATCATGGACAAAATATCAATATTATTAGTATGGACTAAATTTTTAATGATGTGGGGAAAATTCCTACCCCCCACACCCACACAATTCCAAGAGGCAATTATTATAGGATTAATAATATTAGGAAGGAGAAGGAGGTACTTACTGGCTACCAATGACCCCATCAACTCATATGAATTGCTCCACCAAACCCTGTTGGTTCCCTACTTCAAGTATTGCCTCCATAAAATCATCTCTAGTGTCATCCTCTAAGGAAGTGGACAATGTAGGTATAAGAGCTGTATTTGGTGCAACACTCATACTTTGCTCACATTTTTCCTTAGTAAAAGCTTCATTTGGCTTTATGTCCTTTTTATGAGGGCCTTCTAATAATAATAATTGTTGAGATCAGACCCATAATGGCGCTGGGGTGTTAAAATGGAAGTGGGAGCAATTTGCGTTAAGGAACCACCCACTATGACATGTTTTCTACGGCCCACATGATTTTTGGAGAGCCCATTACGGTTTTCTCCAACTTCCTGGCCGAGCACGAGTTTTTCCCTAAGATTGGGCCTTCCCCCTTGTCCTGGCCCATCATGCAAAGAAGGCCCCACTCCATTTTTTTTGTTCTTTTCCTTGCCCATTTCCTTAGGCACGTTTTTCCCTTACTACTACCTCTTCTATGGCCTGGGGTCTTTCAAAAGTTTCAATCCACACCCACGTCGTCATCATCATCACAACCGACCTACTCTTCTGCCCCCTGGAATCTCATCACCATACCATCAGCTGCTCCTAGGTCGGCTAGAATTTAGAAGCGCGAGGTTCCTCCGCCAGTCTCCGAATTGTGGCCATTTCGCGTCTCAGGTGCAGGATTCTTCTCTGTATTGAAGCTCTTCTCTAGTCTGATGACGCTTCTCTTTTTTGTCGCATTCCCCGATTGTGGCTTCCTTCCTGAAAAAAGTGATCGGCGTGTATTCCACACAAGCATCCAATGCCCAAAAATTTCATCAGAGCTGGCTTTAATCGGCGGTGGCGTAGGATAAATCCTCAACGGTACACTGGGCTGATCTTGCCCTGAAGCCGGTTGCGTGGTATCCCGATATGCCCAAGGCCAATGGTCATTGTGGTGGTCATAGCGACTACAAGAAAAATAGATGAGACCCATCCTTTCGTACTCCACCTAGTAGACCGAATGGGCTACAATTACTCTTGAGACAAGCTTCTTCTGGAGGTCAAGCTCTACACAAATCCTTGCATACTTGCCTCTCTCAAGTTTTGCAGACTCAGAGGTAGTGGTAGATGGGGTAAGCATATCCACTTTCATTATTCTTCCAATGTAATTACCCAATCTGGTAATAAATTCCTTGTTGTAGCATTGCATTGGGATATTGGGTATTCTAACCCAAGTGATAATTCGTCCAAGCGGATTATTATGAGGGTCAAAATGAGGAGACCATTTTTGCATCAAGATTGTGTGTTGTTGCACCACCCATGGCCCCTATATAAGACTTGTTGATAGAGCTATCCCCACCCCTCTTTTTGCGGAAAATAAACCAGAAAGTAATTGTTGGGTACATCTACAAGATCAAAATGAGGAGTACGCCATATACGGCTAAGGTATGCCTTTAGAGTGTAAACATTGTATTTTTTGCCTAAGAGAGTTAGGATCAATGCAGCATTCCAGGGGTGACACCAAGTATTGTATTCCTCTGCTGTAATAGGAACAACCGGGTGAATCTGCATAAGAGCCCTCACTTCCTCAGAAAGTTCCGATAAATCCCATTCCATATTAATAGTGTCAGACAAAAGGTCCTCTTTTTCTAAACACTCACCTCCATTGACAATGCCATTAAAACCAAGAAGGGAATCTTTGTAAGAAATAAAATTTGCCTGAGGCATCTATCGATGGGAATCTTCATGCTCCATGGAGACATCAGTCACTGAAGAAGGTTCATCAGACATAGCAGTGTCCATGGTAATGTGAGAAGAATTATTTTTCATCTTTTTATTGCTACCACTAGCTAGGACATCGAAAGGCCGGTCCGGTGGAAGTTTCCGATGATTCTGGTCATCCAATTTGGACAAAGGAAGGAAGGAGGCATACTATTCAAGAGATAATAGACCTTTCACCGCAACTCAGAGCAACAGACACCGCTGATTTCACTGAAACCACGGAAATGGCTTCTAAATAACATAGCCTAATTACTAAGGTGGTCGAAATGTCTTTATAGTACGGACTGGAGGTACTATGCTCTTAAACATTTCATCAACAAATAGAAAATTATGATTCTATTTATTTCAAGTATAACTATAAGACCAATTTTTAAATGGAATAATGTTTGAGGGACTAAAACCTATTATTTAAAAACCATGGTAAGTGTGCAATTATGAACATTCATGTTCCAAATTTATGTCATTTCCTTGTCTTATATATATAAATCATACCTTCCGATACTCTTTATAAGTGCACTATTTTTCAAATGGTAAGGTATGCAACCACTAGTAAAAAATTATTGCCTGCATTGTGGAATATGTGTACAATTATTGTGTAATTTCAGCTTTATCTGTGTATACATATACTTTTCATAAGATTCTTAAAAGTTGATGGAGGTTCTGGTAAAGGGACAAAAAGAAAAGAAATTGTGCAAAATATGAAAGCTGTAGAGTTATCCATGCAGATCTGGTCAATAAAACAAACAAAAGAAAGAGATGTCCATGCAGATATGGTGATATTAGGATTGGAATATTTTTTATTTTTTTATTAAAAATAGACAGACTTATGCAAAAGTTGCAGTAATAAGTTCATGAAAAAGGAATGCTTTTATAACGAGGAAATAGATCTTTTTAAAAAAATAAAAAATTGTTTCCAAAATTTCACAAAAATGGAATGGCTTGAGAAGAGAAAATAAGAAAGTAGTTTGAGGATGATGTTAGAGTGAATCAGATATGAAACTTCATGGGAGTTTCAATTCTCTTTATTTTAATTTTAGACATTTTTTATTTGGATCAATATATCTTTTATAAATAACATCTTACAATTCAAAACATATTTTTTCTTGGCCTCATCCATGAACATCTCATTCTAAATATAACAAAAGGCTAAAGTATACTTTTGATCCTTT
Source organism: Inga laurina (assembly GCA_963855925.1). NCBI lineage: Eukaryota > Viridiplantae > Streptophyta > Magnoliopsida > Fabales > Fabaceae > Inga > Inga laurina. The sequence continues at coordinate 21,195,414 of OY979702.1, read as the reverse complement.
AAATTTATATAAGGTATCATTTTAGTCCCTTAAATTTATAAAGTGCATTTTTAGTTCTTAAAGTTTAACACCGTAAATGTTATTGTTAGAATTTGAAGGATTGAAATAAGGAGGAAACAAGAACCTTTAGAATATTGTTGAAACCTTAATGCTTAATCTTTAGTACAAGCAATTGAGCAAGAGCCTTTATATAGACAAATACAGACTAGTCCTAGAATCTAATCTAACTTGAATAAATCTAATCAAATAATAATATCAACATAAGATATATAATATCTTAATATGAGAATATACAAGTGGCTATAATAGTAGGTGGACTAAAAGTAACATCTTGGAGCAAGTGTTGATATGGACGGAATAAAAACAACGTTGAGTTTATCTGGATAGAACCGGACAACAAAAACAACTTGGAGCAAGTGTCAATCTAGAGGAACAGGAACGACATCGAACTGATCTGTATGGAACCAAACAGTCTTTGGGTCTAGGTGGAACCAGATGATGGTCTTCAGGTCTAGGCGGAACCAAACAACCTAAAGATCTGGGCAGCACCATATGGTCAAAAGATCTAGGCAGAACCAGATGGTCAAATGATTTCGACAAAGCTCTAGGATGAAACCATATCCTCTCCAGGGAACAGAAGATCTAGGTGGAACCATATGGTCTTGGCAGAACCAAATGGTCAAGAGATCTAAATAGAGTTCTCGGATGGAACCATACACTCTCCAGGGAATGGGTCTGTGGATCTGGACGAAGCTCTGGGACAGAATCATACACTCTCCAAGAATGGATCTGGGATGGAACCAAATAGTTTGCAAAGGAAAAAACACATGCATAGCCCACTACGCATTGGACGGAGGCACATAACCAGAGTCAGAAACTTTTTCATAGGCTGAGATGATAGAGAGAACGACCGACAAAGAATTTTTTGGTTGAGGATGAGCCAGTCTTACCAATAAGAGGAAGGTTTTTGAGTGTTCAATTGGTGGGGCTGAGTTTGCTTCAAGTCATGACTATTCTCAACACTCAAGGAGGTACAACAACTATGAGTGAGAAGAAATGGACGTTCTCCATTCTTCTTGTACTTCTTTCTCTTCCTCCTCCTCCTCTATACTATGTTAGAATTTGAAGGATTGGAGTAGAGAGGAAACAAAACACTCTAGAATATTATTGAAGCATTAATGCTTAATTCTTAGTACAAGCAACTGGCAAGAGCCTTTATATAGACAAATCTAGACTAATCCTAGAGTCTAACCTAATCTAACATGAATAAACATAATCAAATAATAATGTCAATATAAGATATATAATATCTCAGTTGAGAATATGCCACATATTAAGATAAGATATAATAATATCTTAATAGTTACTAATGAACAATGCTAACTAAGTAAAATCACTACTACAAAATATGAATTTAGTTACACTAATCTTATGGCACTTCTTCAAACATGCATCGGAAGAGACTTTTTTCTTTCTTTTTTTTTTTTTAAAAAATCCATGTGACAGCTATGGCGCTTGACCAGGAAAGGGCCATAGTTGCCTAATACATTGTATGGCGCTTGCATGAGAAAGCACCTTACAAGTGGTTACATTTTTTTTTTAAAAAAACATACTCCCTTTATGGGCAAGTGCTATACAAGGGACGGGATATTAAACATAAAATTGGATGTTGCCTTGAATGGTGTTGGGCTGCCAAGCGCCATTCAAGGCAATGGTGCAATTTTTTTAAAAAAATAAATTCCTTATGTAAATGCCTGTATTTTTTTTAAATATATCCTTTGTGCACACAAGCGTCGTATAAGACTTCTATTTTTTTAAACAAAATACATGTGGCAGTTATGACGCTTTTTTGGTTAAGCACCATAACTATCCATGTATTTTTAAAAAAAATAAGAGAAAGTTTGTTGGGAAAGTAACAAAGATTCATTACCATGATAGATGCTTCAAAGGCTAATTTTTATTTTTTCCTTCTTTAGTTACATACAGAATAATAGAAATTTCTTAAGTGAAAAAACTCCATTACCATGATAGATGCTTCATTGGGAAAGTTTGTCTATACTAAGAAACAAAAACTGAATTTAAGAATTGGTTTAGAGGTCAAAACCTAGAGATAAATCACCCCTATTAAAAAAGATTTTAATATTTTTTAATAAAAGGCCTTGGACAGCGTTTCATAAAGTCCAAGGCCTACCATGGACGACGATTCAAGGCACCACGCACCATTCAAGGCACATTTTTGTGCCTAGTGTTTTGAATATAGGAGTTTTTTTTTAAAAATTGATCAGCTATGACGCTTTGACAAAAAGTGTTGCAATTACTCCCACTTTGTATGGCGCTTGTATATAAAGCGCCATACATACAAGGTGCTATTTAATTTTCACAACCCGTTGTTCTCATTTTAATTTTCATCTTCCTCTGTTCCCTCTAGCTCCCTTATTTCCCAGAACTTTGTTGCAATACAAAGCTTCCTCTACCATGTGTTTTTTTCCTGTCTAGGCCTCCTTCAAAAGCTCCCTTGCGTGTAAGTGTTTTTTTTTATACCTTTGGTTCACGTTTTCATTTGTAGTTAAAATATGTCATGAATCTGATATATATGCTCATAATTTTTTTTTCCAGGTATTTATTTAAAGTGTCAACTCTGTCTTCTTGAACTTCCTATACATTGTAAGTTTTTTTAATTTTTGAGCTTACAAATTTAGTAATACTTAATTTAATCCTCCATAGAAGTAACGTATATGGCTCAAGTTTAAGCAACTTAAATGCTGGAGTTTTTTTATGCTTAACACATGAAGACACAATATTGCAAAAGATACGTGCTATGTTATTTCATTTTGTTGTGGATTGTATTGTAAATTGCTGTGGATTTTGGATTGTAAATGGAGGATAACATCAGGAAAATAAAATAATTATGAAAAATTATTTTTTTTAAAAAAAGACTTCCTACAATGCTTCTCTAGAAAAAGTGCCATTGGAAACCAATGGCCCTTCCCATTGACTTCCAATGGCACTTCCCTGTGAAAGCGCCATATCTTTATATGTACAAAAAATGTTAAATAATCAAGTAATGACGTTTCTATATATTCAAAAAGCGTCGTAGTTTGTTTTAATGGTACTGGAGGGTACAACGCTTCCTAAGCGCCATATTGTTCTTTAAATTAAGCGCCACAATTTGTGTTTTTTATAGTAGTAAATTAAGTGGTGACTGTTACAATGTTGACGAAGCAAGCTTTCATTTTTTTTCTTTGACATACATAGTAATAGGTTCATCTTCCTTTTGTTCTAATAATAATTGGAGTTTGTACTACTGCAACGAGGTGATCTAATTGACTACAGGGAATACATGGAGAGGGGTCCAATAATCGATTAGTTCATCTATTGCATGAATAGTTACAGAGAAGTTGCTATGTCAAATGATCCCAAGTTTGATCATATTGACCTCCGAGAAGCAAAAGTAATGCCCGTGAATTTAATCTTTTTTTCTTCCATTGAATCTAAAATGGTTTTTCTATTATTGTTCTCTTCCATTTTTTGGGAAGTAATTTTCTTCACATATTTTTCATGAAGCTTCTGTAAGCCAGTCATGCCCAAACCAAGGCCAATCAAGAAGGCATTGATATTATGATATTATAAAAATATTAATAATTAATTTCTTGTTTGGTGTTACGCGGTGGTGATTCATGGAGGAAGAAGGTTTTTGGCGGAAGGAGAGAAGAGTTTCCCATGAAAATGAATTAAAAACTAAGCTTTTTCTACAACTATTATTTTAATCAAAATCTTTTTTTTTTAGGCATAGCACAATGATCATTTAACTTTGTTTAGTCAAAGTTTTCTATTAGTAACACTAACAGTGTTAAATTTTAAGGATTAAAAATGCACTTTATAAACTGAAGAGACTAAAATGATACCTCGTATAATTAAAAGACTAAAAGTATATTTTAACGCATGATAAATATTGAGCTTTACGCTATTCCTTATTTATTTTGAATTTTGAGAAGATAATTTTTCCAAATTAGAACTTTGGGGGGAAAAGGTTCTTCAAAAGTTTTAATTTCTTATAAGTATCTTTTTGTGATCAATTCTTGCATATGTATTTAAAGAGTACTTACAAAAATACTTCTTCGGTCTTTAATATAAAACATATTTGGGGAGTTGATCTTAATCCAAAACATAAGATATAGTTTTCATATTTGTCAATATTTTCCTAATTACCCTTATTAGTGCTCTTTCAACAATAATCAAGGAGAAAAAGGAATGAAGGAATTAGGAAAGTTAACTAGGGTGTTTCAAAAAATATATGTTATATTAACGAACATAACTAATTTCCTCGATCTAATCAAATTATGTAAATATATCTTATATTAAGGACCGGAGGAGTACTTACTCGTCATCCATTATAATTACATGTGAAAAATAGAACATACCCCCTTTACTTATATAAAAGAATCACTTTACCACTAGAGCAATGCACCAATATGCAATTCTTATGTAAGGGAAGGAAAACAGTAATCAATTTTAAAATAATATATATGTAACAATTATTCATTACTTTTTTCATAATATTTAATTAAAAAATAACTTTTAAATTTTAAATTCAATTAATATCATCATAATCTCCATGATAAGTGATGACAGAGGGAAAATACATAACGAAAGTACGACACACTTCTCTTCATGATCAGATTTTTTTTAATTAATCTATCAATATCTGCACATGCAACAGTTGAGTGGTTGAGGAAACAAACCTAATGGAGACATGTTCGTTTTGTCAAAGGATCCATATACCTCCTGTATAGCCTATGACTTTCAATCGAATCCAATTATTAAATCCCAATTTTCTTACAATCTTACCGGCTTTCACATCACTAACCCTTGTTTCTAGCAGGATGATAATTTGAATATCTCACCCCAGAATAAATCTCTGACTCCACCAAGATTCAACTTGGACGCCAGACCACGACAATTCCAAGACACCCCCTTCCCCTATTCCAACTTAAATTGCACTGCCCTCAAAGCCAGACGTCCAGTGAGTGCTCCTTTTTCTATTCTCGTTGAGTCACTACAAAAAAAAAAGGTATTTTGTAGCGGTGAAGTTGTAGCGGTTATATTAAACCGCTACAAATTATCGTATTTGTAGCGGTTTTTACCTAAACCGCTACAAATTTGTAGCGGCAAGCTTTTTTTGTAGCGGTTGTGTACACAAAACTGCTACAAATTTTGCACGAAATTCCCGCCAAAACTTATAGCGGTGATTTTGTAGCGGTTAATGCACAGAAAACGCTACAATATTCCCGCCACTTGGCGCGACCAACAGTGTAGCGGTTATTTGTAGCGGTTACAGCAAGAGAACCGCTACAAAATACCAAAGGTCAGCATTTTGTAGCGGTTATACCCCTATAACCGCTACAGAATTTCAAACGTTGTCATAATTTGTAGCGGTTATTGTTAAACCGCTACAAATTTAATTATTTGTAGCGGTTACAGTAGCGGTTATTTGAATAACCGCTACTAAAATCTGGCCTATTTAAGCCTCCGCCTTCCTCATTTCTCCTTTTACTCATTTTGTTTCCTGGAGCTTCTCTGAGTGATTTCTTCAAGATTTGAGCGTTCAGACGTCTGTGCAGGAGTTTTTACTACAATATTTCTTAGTATTTGCACTTGAGGTACGTATATAACATGTATTTTATTTATATTTTTATTTTTATTAGATTTTTGCATAATAATGTGACTAATTTATTTTTGTTTTGATTTGTACAGTTGATATGGCTTCAAGAGAGGATAAGGGGAAGGCCCCTGAGGTCCCCAAACCGATTTTACGGGGTGGCAACAGCCGGGCAGGGGGCAGAGGGAGGGGCAGCGCTGAGGCAGGGTGACCGCGGCATCTCAGCCCATCCCCCCACAGGAGTCGGCAGGCACCGCAGACGATCCCACAGGAGACGACCGCACCAGAGGTACCTGAGGTTAGGGGGCCAGATATTAGCGTCGAGGACTTCCTCAATGAGGAGGAGTTCGAGATCCCGATTGGGTTCAAGGAGATGGAGCAGTTCCTTTGATGAGGAGGACGCTCGGGACCAGAACAACCCACGGGGTCGTCTTCGCGGTCCACTGGGTTTGAGGTACAGGTCAAAGGTAAATTAATTTTTTAATTTAGTAAATTATTTATTTAAATTAGAAATGTTAACTTTGAATTACAATTTATCTAACGTGCGGTAAACTGTGCAGACGAGCAGGGGAACGTTTCGACGAGGAGGCTAGACGTGACCGGTGTGAACAGGTTGGATCGAAGCCTGCGAGTTATAGTGCCGTGGAATGAGGGCACTGATCAGCCTATCCACAATGGGGGTCACCTGCTCAACCGCTTCCTGAACGACCTGGGCGCGAACTGGATGCGGTTCCCCCTTCACTTCAGGATGTGGAGGCACGTTCCGAAGGGGCCGAAGGACTTGGCTTGGGAGGAGGTGGTTCAGGTAATTAAAATTATTTAATTAATATTTTTTTGTAATTAATTATATTTAATTAATATTTTATAAATTATGTTTTTTGTAATTATTGATATTTAAATATTTTTTTCAGCTGCGGTTTGCCGTCCGGGCCAACCGGAAGAGGTACGCCCTCGTGAAGATGGGTAACGCCTGGAGGAACCGTCTCTTCCACAGGGTGGATAAGGACGGGACGATGCCTCTGGAGCAGTTGATCGAGAGCGTCCCAGACGGCGTGCCGCCGAACGACTGGGCGAGTTTCATCCAGTTCAGGAGAAGCCCTGAGGCGCAGGTAATGTATTTATTAGATTTTTTATATATAATTTTGTAATTGTTAAATATTAAATTATAATTTCAATTTAATTTGTATTTAAATTTAAATTATAATACATTTAATTTTTTTTAGGAGCTTTCTCAGAGGAACACCGAGATCCAGGCGCAGCAGACGATCCACCACACAGCAGGATCGAAGACCTTTGCTGTGACCTATAGCAAGCTGGTAACTTTTCAAAATATCACTTACTTTTAGCTGATTATTTCATAATACTAATTGATTTGTGTAATTGTTTCAGGAGACGAAGGCACAGCAGGAGAACCGTCAGACAGACTATGGGGAGTTGTACGCTATCACACACAGACACCGTGACAGGACTGCGACCTCTCAGCAGGCAGAGGCGGCCATTGTAAGTAATTTTATTATTATATTTTTTATAAAACCAAGTTAATAATGAAAAATGCTAATTAGTCATTGTTTCATAAAATGATAGGAGCGGATGCAGCAGTCGTAGGCTGAGTTGCGACAGACCCAGCCTGAGGAGTCACAGGGGTCAGTGGACCCGACGGCTCCTTTGAAGGCGGGTTTGGCTCAGGCTGAGCACCCCAGACGCATGCGGGGGTTGGGGATAGGCGCCAAACCCAGCATGGTCTACGACAGGAGCGCCGCCTCTGAGGCTGGTAGCTCTAGAGGGGTCAGACGTCCGAGGGACGAGTCTATTGACCAACTACGGTCAGATTTGGAGCAGCGGATGCAGCAGTTACAGGAGCAGCAGATGCAGCTGCACGCTGATATGATCTACGCTCAGCAGACGCAGTGGCGTGAAATTGCGAACAACATGCTCGAGCGGTCATGGAGTCGCCTGTTCCCGGACGAGCAACATCCAGAGGTTCCCCCTGTCCCTCACTACGTTGTCCCGAGTCCTCCTCCTCCTCCTGCTGCTGATGACGATGGTGCGGTTCACTCTGCGCAGCGGCCTCATCCAGCAGGACCTGAGGGAGCACAGATGATCAGCCCCCAGCTACTCAGCAGGCAGAGGCGGTTGAAACATTTGTAAATATATATATATATATAAGTTTGTATTTCAGAACTTTCTTACTGTGTTTAATATAATTATATTTATATTATTAGATCACGTTGTTTAATTTATGAATTAATTGCAATAAGTATTTATATTTCTAAATTAAAAAAAATAAAGCATATATATTTGTAGCGGTTTTTTAGTTAAAACCGCTACAAATATATATATTAGTAGCGGTTCTTAAATAGAAACCGCTACTAAGATATATAAAGTTGTAGCGGTTTCTCTTGTGAAACCGCTACAACCATATATATCTTAGTAGTGGTTTTACAATAGAAACCGCTACAAATATATATATATTTGTAGCGGTTTTACAATAAGAACCGCTACAAATACTCATCATTTGAATTTTGAAATTTGCCGCCTTTGTGCACATTTGTAGCGGTTATGTTATGTATAACCGCTACAAATTAAAAATTATTTTTAAATTTTCCGTACAATGTTTTTAATGTTAGTAGCGTTTTATATATATAACCGCTACAAATACTCAGCAAGTAAATTTTGAATTTCCCACCAATGTTAACGGCTTGAAAATTAGTAGCGGTTTTTTATACATAACCGCTACAAATACTCAACATATAAATTTTGAATTTCCCACCAATGTGTAACGGCTTGAAAATTAGTAGCGGTTTTTTATATATAACCGCTACTAATATTTTATAACTGTAGCGGTTAGTGTAGCGGTTTTAGAACTGCTACAAATTTATAAACGTTGGAATTTCAGAATATAAGGTTCTTGGCATTCGTCATTATCTTCTCACTCATCTTCTTCTCTATACTTTCTTCTCTCTCACTTGTAGCTATGGATAAATCATGGATCAGGTTGCCACGCAATTCTCCTAAATATTTGTACGGATTAAACAGTTTCTTGGATTTCGCATTCACTCATGCCAGCTGTAACGGCAAGATCGTCTGTCCGTGTCGGAAATACAAGTTCAAGAAGTGGCATGCACGAAATTTTGTGAAGAAACATTTGCTTGTGAAGCCTTTCCTTGAGGACTATACGTTCTGGTCAGTTCATGGTGAGAAGGCCGGCATTAGATATGACGATGCTCTTCCTCGAAGTTCTCAAGTAGGCGTTCAAGTAGATAAAGATGATCCTATGAATGATGCTGTGCGTTATGCATTTGGATTTCAAGGCGACAACTTCAATGAATAAGTGCACGGCTCTGAGCCGGTTTTTATGGGGAATGAAGCAGCTCGAGATTTTTTCAGCTTGATGGATGAAGCAGATCATCCTTTATATCAAGGTTGTCGCAAATATTCTAAATTATCTTTCTTGATCAAATTGTATCATATCAAGTGCTTGTGTGGGATCACAGATAAGGGAATGTCGATGTTGCTCGACTTATTACAAGATGCATTCCCCGACGCCGAGATTCCCACAACATTCTACGAGGCCAAGAAGAATATCAACATGTTGGGGTTGAATTATCAAAAGATTGATGCATGCCCAAATGATTGTATGCTGTATTGGGGAGACGATTCCAGCAGGGAGACGTGTAAGAGATGTCACACATCGAGGTACAAGACAATTTGGAAGGGGAAAAAGCAGAAGAAGAAACCTGCAAAGATTCTCAGGTATTTCCCTTTGAAACCGCATCTACAAAGATTATTTATGTCATCTAAAACTGCTGAGCACATGAGGTGGCATGCCGTTGATAAAAACGAAGACGGTAAATTAAGACATCCGCGGGATGCAGCTGCTTGGAAAATGTTTGACAACGACTTTCCAGATTTTGTGACTGACCCCAGAAATGTTCGACTTGCGTTGGCGACCAACGGTTTCAATCCTTTCGGGAATCGTAGCACAAGTTACAGTATTTGGCCAGTAGTCTTAGTTCCCTACAACTTACCCCCTGGATGTGTATGAAACAAAGCTCTTTCATTATGTCTATGATCATTCCAGGCAAAAAGGCACCGGGCAATGACATCGATGTGTATCTCCAACCGCTTATTGCGGACTTGCTTGACCTGTGGAATGTCAGCTTGGAGACGTACGACGTTTACAGCAAGACTTTGTTCAACATGCGTGCAGCCTTGATGTGGACGATTAGTGACTTTCCTGGCCTTGGCACATTATCTGGTTGGAATGTGCATACTGGGTCGGCGTGTCCAGCTTGCAATTTTGACTCTGACGCATTGCGTCTTCCCCACAGCCGAAAGTGGTGCTTTATGGGGCATCGGAGGTTTCTCGATGGAACGCATAAGTTCAGATTGCAACGGAATCGCTTCAATGGGAAACCAGAAAAAAGAGGACCACCTCAGACTTTGTCCGGTACAGATATCTTACAGCAGCTTGAGCATGTTGACTTCGAGTTTGGAAAAAGCGACGATTCAGCACAAACTCACCAAAAGACGCGCAGGACTTCGGCGCCTCAGCAGTGGAAGAAGATAAGTATTTTCTTCACGCTTCCATATTGGAGATCTAATTTACTTTGCCACAATCTTGATGTAATGCACACTGAAAAAAATGTTTGCAACAATGTGCTGTATACGCTGCTTAACGAACCCGGCAAGACAAAAGATCACCTTCAAGCGAGGAAAGATTTACGTGACATGGGAGTTCGTGCAGACGCTTGGCCAGATGAGCATGACAGATTTCCACCGGAAAAGTTTACCCTCACAAAACCGAACAAGGAAGTGTTCCTCGCGACGTTGAAGAAATTAAAAGTTCCTGATGGGTATTCAAGCAACATTTCTCGATGTGTCGACTTGCAGGCTCGAAAGGTTGCTGGCCTGAAGAGTCATGACTCACATGTTCTTATGCAGCAGTTACTCCCTCTGGCTATAAAGAATACACTTCTTCCCGATGTTTCCATCGTTTTGGTGGAATTTTGTTCTTTCTTTCGGAAGTTGTGTTCTAACATTTTGATCGTTGAGGAGCTCGATCAGCTGTAGTCGAAAATCATTCTTACGCTTTGTCATTTAGAGATGATATTTCCTCCGTCCTTTTTTACTATGATGGTTCACCTCATAGTCCACCTCGTTCATGAAACAAAGCTCGCTGGACCAGTACAATATCGTTGGATGTATTTGATTGAGAGGTACTCATTTTAAATATGTGCTTTAATTTATTGTCCATTTTTAATGTTTGCTAGCCGTCCTTTTCATCATTTTATATCAATTTTCTCTTATGTACTTCGTAGGTTCCTTGGGAAATTAAAATCTTATGTGAGGAATAAGGCGTGGCCAGAAGGTTCTATAGCTGAAGGCTATATAGGGGATGAGGTGCTATATTTTTGCTCAAGGTACTTTGATGATCTTGAGACGGCTTTCAACCGCCCGCCTCGTGTTGACGATTGTCATGAACCTGCACCGACATCAGGAGAATTTATCCCTCGTGTTGGTAAACCAGTTGGAGCAACTGAGAACTTTAAACTAACGGCAACTGAGAAGTTTCAAGCACATAGACATGTCTTGATTAATTGCACTCAAGTTGAACCTTTCATACGGTAAGAATTGTACACTCACATGTTATTCGATCTATATCTTTCGTAACATTTCTCACTTTCATTTCACTAACGCCTTTCCATTATTAATTGCAGAAAATTCAGAAGTCATGTTAAGCGTCAACTCAGGATCCCTACACAGACCTCCTCGGAAGTTGATAGGAGGGTCCATAGAGAATTCCTGAGCTAGTTTGTGCGCAGAATACTAAATGACCACAACCCACATTCACCAGATTTCAGAGCTCTCGCAATCGGCCCTCTTGATCATGCAAAACGGTTTACAGCATACAATGTAAATGGTTTTAAGTTTTGCACGGTTTCACGGGATCAAGGATTGCAAACACAGAATTTGGGTGTTTATGGCACATTTGGGACAAGGAGTTATGCGAGCAGCAGTGACGCCAACATGCAGTTCGGAGGCGTCCCTTACTATGGCAAGCTTCTTGATGTGGTTGTGCTTAATTATCAAGGCCATTTCACGGTGACGCTGTTTAAGTGTTTGTGGGCAAATACCACTACTTCTCGGGGACTGACAACTGACGACGTAGGGATCACATCAGTCAATTTCTCACGGCTGATTCATACTGGTATTTCTCAAGATGATGAGCGTATATTCTAGCTTCAGAGGCACATCAGGTTTATTATGTCGAGGACGAGAGGCATAGGGATTGGCACATGGTCGTTCATTTAAAGCCAAGAGACATTTACGACATGGGTGAAGGCGATAACATCGCCTACGAGAGTGAGCCATTTCAGCTAGCTGATTTTGAAAACTACTTCCCTGAAAGCGATGACAATTTACCTCTACTGTGGTGAGTTTTTTTAAGTCCTCGTCATTTGAATTAAATTTTTTAAAATTAATAATACATCAATAACAATAATTTTTCTATAAAATTTCTGTAGGGATGGCGACGATGAGTGATCAAATTCAAATTATGCTTTTGTCTTTACAAAAAATGCAAAAAAATTTTTAAAATAAAATGTAAAAAAAATTTTTTTTTAAAAATTAAAATAATATTTGTAGCGGTTATTAAACTGCTACAAATAAAAAAACCGCTACAAAATGAATAACCGCTACAAATAGCACTATAAATATTAAACCGCTACAAAAATACAAATAACCGCTACTAACTAATAACCGCTACACTAACCACTACAAATAGTACGTGGATCCCTATAAATACCCTTACTACAACTCATTTCAAACACTCCCCAATTTCTTTTCACCTTACCTTTCTTTCATTTTCTCTCATTTACAACTTCTTTCGTATGAGTAGAGGAGCTGAATAATATGATCAAATATGGTAACAAGATTTTAAATTGTTTTTAGAATACTTCTTTCCTTTCTATAAAATTTATTCTAACCATTTTTTTTTTCTAGATATATCATAACTGTATCTCTATTTCATCTATTTTTCTTACACAATTACATTATATTAGATAACATAATAGTTCCTTATTACCTACCTATCCTTAATAATATTATTAATATAAATTTTATACTAATCCAATTCAATTACATTTTTCCTTTTTATTTATTAATAAGTTAAACTATTAAATAATAACCTAATTGAAATAGATAAAATAATAACAAAATAAACTATTTAATTTAATATTGAAAAAACAGAAACAAATAATTATATATTTTTAAAAAAATTTAAATATTTGTAGCGGTTATTAAACCGCTACTAAATAACTTGCCTTTTTACAACTCAAATTAAATTTTTTTGGCGCCAAATTTGAATTTCATGAAATTAGTAGCGGTTTTCAAAACCACTACTAATTTCATAAAATTCAAAATTAGTAGCGGTTTCTTAACCGCTACAAAATAAAAAAAAATGTCATTTTTTTTTCGCCAACAAAATTTCAATTTTTTATATTTGTAGCGGTTTGATAACCGCTACAAAAAAAAAGTCATTTTTTTTCGCTCTCAAAATTTCAATTTTTTATATTTGTTGCGGTTATATAACCGCTACAAATATCTCTGAAAAAAATTTCATCCATGTGGGTGTTGTAGCGGTGAAGTTGAACCATTACTAATGATGTAGCGGTTATTTTTTATTGAGTAGCGATTTTATATAATCGCTACAAAACTGCTTGCAACATACGATTTAGTAGCGGTTCTAGTAACCGCTACTAACCTTGTTTGTAGTGGTTAGAACCGCTACTAACCTTGTTTGTAGTGGTTAGAACCGCTACTAATACCCATTTTTAACCGCTACTAAATTACGTTTTTTTTTAGTGAGTGTGTATGTATATAAATATAAATTAAAAGTAAATAAAAGCATTAAAAAATTTTAAAATAAATATTTTAAATGGTTTATAACATATTAATTTTAAATAAAAATAACAATATCAAAGATAAATACAAAATCAATTTTTCTCCTTTGGAGGAGAGAGAGCTTCTCTCTATAGGCGGTGGTTCTACTACTGCTCATGTTTCACGTTCATGCTGATTTCCTGGCTTTATCCTCAACTCTGTTACCTTGGGTGGTTTCTTGATTTTGTTTTCTGCAGTTTCATTCTATTCTGGTTTATTTCTATGGCTTTTCCTTGGCAGTTTATCCTTGGGATCCAGATATCTCAATTGGTGATCTTTCTTTTTCCTACTTTACGGCTTGGATCCAAATCTTTGGTCTCCCAATGGAATTTTATAATTTGGATGTAGCTTGCTCCTCGATTTGGCACCATTATACAAATTGATTTTTCATCTTCAACGGTTTTTGGTGGTTTTCGTTTTAAAGTTAAGTGTACTCTCAAGTCCTTCCATCCGGATCTTTCCAACGTCCTCCTTCCCTCTGGTAAGCCACTTCATCTCTCTTTTCTCCTAGAGCATGCTTCTTCGTTATGCTTTGGTTGTGGTGAGATTGGTCTACGTCGGTCTATTCGGGGATGCCACGTCAACAATGTGTGGGGCCACGCTCCTCTCATATTTGCCGCCATAGACGTCCTTTGGGCTTTCTAATCCCACCAACTTGGATCATCTCAATTCTTTCAAGGTCTCTGCTTCGGTCACATCTACACCCAGTTGTTCTGGTTTAAGTGTTTAACCAAGCCTCGACACATTCTTTTCCTTCCTGTTCTCTTAAACGGAAAAGGTCCGACTTGCTCTCTTATTAGGTTAAACGAACGAGACTGGTTACGACGACTTTTAAGGCATTAATGGTGTGTCATTTGAATCGATTTGATGGGTGTTCATCTTATGATGACACTCTTTGGTTTCCTTTGCGTATGTGTCGTCCGGTGCTTTCTCCCACCTTGCTTCCGATGCTATTTCCTCAGACCATTTTTTGCCACGACTCTTTCCCAACAGTGGTTCATGATGCTCGTTTTTTTTCTCTATCCACGGGCCGGCATCAAGTTCTTTTAAATTGTTTCATACGCTACTCTGTATATTCTTAATCTTCTTTGGTGGCTCGGTTTCGGCGATGCTTGGATCTTCTCTGTTCTACTAAACCCATCAGCTCCCAGGTCATGAATTGTAGGCATTTCTCTTTCTTTTCTGAGGATGTCTTTTACTCATTCCTTCATCGTTGGAGGATTGCTGGACGGATGATTCTTCGAATCACTGCTGGTGATATCTTTTTCTTCCTCAATCTATCTCTTGATGAACATGTTCCCCATCGATTACTTGGTTTGATGCACCATATGAATGGTTCCGATGGTTATATAGCTTACTACGTTTTCATGGATTCTAGGAGCCTCGATGGGAATTACTTATGCGAGATGGTTACTTTGTTGTTGTTAGAATAGGTATATTGTGTTTAGCATTGTGTATAATCTGGTTGTAATTTGGTTGTATATTCTGGACAAAGTTAGGCCCATATCGGGTATATCATTGGCTGTAATGAACTCAGTTGCTCATAAATAATAGTGGCCTTGGTCAATATTTGTTGACTGGGCTTTCCATACTTTTGCCTCACTTATCCTGACTCTCATGGTATCAGAGCAAGGCTGTATTATGGGCCTAATGATACATTCAGGCCGATCTGTTTGTTGTTGAGGCTGGCCCAGTCCGTCTCTTGATTTCTTGCCTTTCAGCCCAATCACTGTATCAGAAATTCAAGATCCCACCGAAGGAACACTGTAGTTCCAAGATCCACCGTTGATCTACATATTCGATCCACCGTTGATCTGTATATTCTGCATAGCACGGATTACTGCACAGCACAGATTGCATTTTTTTTGGGATTTTGAATCCCCTTCTCTTCACCGATCTTGTTTTCTCGATTTGCTTTCTTGGTTCGTTGATTCCGTCCGCTGCTCGGTTCCTCTGTTCCGATCGGTGATTTCGACCAGTCAGTCTTACGGGTTCGTCTGAACGGTCTCCCTATTGCAGTCGGTGGTTTACGCCGTCAGATCGGTTCTCCTGTTCCAGTCGGTGCTTTCCATCGATTCCATCGGTTAGTCTTCTTTTCTTCAAATTTTCCCTACTCCTTCAAGAACCGGTATAATGGCATCGACCAAACCCGAGATTGACGTTCATCATCCCCTCTATCTCCATCCGTTGGATACGCAAGCCATGACCTTGGTTTCTCAAATTCTCACCGGCACCGACAATTATATGATCTGGTCGAGAGCTATGCGAATAGCTTTGCGAGGCAAAAATAAGCTCTGCTTTGTTGATGGTAGTCTTAGTCGAAACAAACTGCCGGACCTTCAGGAATATTGGGATCGCTGTGATGCTGTGGTTCTCTCCTGGTTAATCAATTCGGTGCACAAGGATATTGCTTCTAGGATTGTTTTTGCTGATACATCCCATTTGGTTTAGAAGGATCTTCAGGAGCGATATCAGAAAACTGATGGAACCAAAATTTACTCTCTTCATCGCAATATCTCTACCATCAGCCAAGGGAATCTGAGCGTTGCTTCCTATTTTAGCAAATTGAAGGAACTCTGGGATGAATATTCTTCTTTGGTACCACTGCCATCATGCCGCTGCGACACTGCTCAGGAATTCGTCAAAATATCCCAACAACAGAAGCTCTTTCAGTTTCTAATGGGTCTCAATGAATCTTACCAACAGGCACGCTCCCAAATTCTCTTGATGACTCCATTGCCTACTGTGAATCAAGCTTACTCAATGATCATTCAAGATGAAGATCACCGAAGTATCTCCATACATGGCAACAATAACCTTCTTGAAAATGTCACCATGACCATAAGGGGTGGCAGGACCGGAGTGGACGAGGCAGGGGCAGGTCTCAAGATGTGTGTACACATTGTAACAGAAGAGGCCATAAGCGGGAATCCTGCTACCAGTTGATTGGGTTTCCCCCTAACTCTAAGACTCCTCGGGATTCAGATGCTGCAGCTAATCAAGCTATTATGGATAAGTCCACTCCTACCGCGAATTCAAATCCTGCTCCTACTCTTCCACCATCACCAGCACTCACCCAACAGCAATATGACAAAATCCTTTGTTTGCTGCAAAAGGATGATGAGGAGATAGCCGTTGGGGCTGCAGAGGAGATTGGTGAGTATGTGTCAGGTATTGTTAATGCCATCCCTGTTGACTTGTCTCGTTCACATTGGATACTTGACTCTGGTGCCACATGTCACATATCTGGTAATCTGCATATGTTTCATACTATTAATCCATATACTGGCCCCGTAAGACGGGTTAAAATGCCTAATGGTGATAGAATTCGTATTACACACATTGGGACTGTTGTTTTATTTAATAATGTTGTGTTGACTGATGTGTACTATTGTCGTGATTGCTATTTTAACCTGGTTTCTATATCCATGTTAACGAAACAAGTGAATTGTGCTATCTCTTTTTACCCAGAAATGTGCACTGTGCATGTAATTGCTACTGGGAAGACACAGGTGATTGGTAAACTGTGTAGTGGTCTCTATCTAGTTGAACATGACCTTAAGCTTGAAGCAGTTATGAATATGCAAGATTCTAAGCAATTGCTTTCTGAGTTGTGGCACCATAGACTAGGTCATTCCCCTTATGATGTAATTCGTCATTTAGATGCTCAAAGGAATGACAGACCCCTAAGAAATAAGAAGTCACCAACATGGCTCAATGACTATATTTGTGCAGCTGCAACAAACACTCAAGAAGAGGTAAAGACAACTTGTAAGTATCCCATCCATAAATATATATCTTATGACAATATCTCTTCTCCTTACAAAGACTACTTGTTATCTACTGATGCACTTCTTGAGCCCCAAAGCTTTCATCAAGCATCACAGGACTCTAAATGGATGGAGGCTATGAGGGATGAAATGAAAGCACTAGAACAGAACAAAACTTGGGAGATAGTGGATCTTCCCAAAGGAAAGAGGGTGATAGGATGCAAATGGGTATACAAGGTGAAGTATACTTCTAGTGGTGAGGTGGAAAGGTATAAAGCAAGACTTGTAGCTAAAGGATATAGCCAACAAGAAGGTATAGACTACTTTGAAACCTTCTCCCCTGTTGTAAAAATGGTTACCGTGAGAGCTATCTTGTCTCTAGTTGCAATGCATAATTGGCATTTGTTTCAAATGGATGTCAATAATGCATTCTTGCAAGGAGACCTAAATGAGGAAGTATACATGAAAATGCCTCAAGGATTTGATTCTTTTGATAAAACTAAAGTTTGCAAATTACACAAATCCTTGTATGGTTTGAAGCAAGCTTCTCGACAATGGAATGCTAAGCTCACGGAGGCATTAATACAAGGGGGTTTTAGGCAAAATAAATATGATTATTCTCTTTTCATAAATCAATCTAAAACTGATGTGACTTTAGTCTTAGCTTATGTAGATGACTTGGTGATAGTTGGTAATAATATAGAAAAGATAAATGCTTTGAAAGCACACTTGCACCATAGGTTCAAAATAAAGGATTTAGGACATTTGAGATATTTTCTTGGGATAGAGGTAAGTAGATCAAAAAGGGGAATAGTTCTGTGTCAGCGAAAGTATGCCTTGGATCTTATTTCAGATATGGGACTAAGTGGAGCAAAGCCACTTTCGGTTCCTATGGACCAAAATATCAGATTATCAGTAGATGGTAGGAGTGATAGCAGATTTACTAGAAACAAGAAACAGGACCAAAAACTGACTAAGAGGAAACAGCAAGATCCTCTCCTATCTGATCCCACCATATATAGGAGATTGGTAGGTCGTTTATCATATCTTGTTGTTACTCGTCCTGATATTACTTATGTTGTGCAGACATTGAGTCAATTTCTGAGTGCACCTAGAAAGGCTCACATGGAGGCTGCCATTCGGGTTGTACGATACCTCAAAGGGAATCCAAGTTCAGGAATATTGTTGGAGTCTAGAAGGTCTTTTAAACTGGAATGTTATGTTGATTCTGATTGGGCAACTTGTCCGGACACTCGGAGGTCAGTAACTGATTATGCAATCAAGCTTGGGGGATCTTTAATATGTTGGAAGTCGAAGAAACAACGTACGGTTTCCAAATCTTCAGCTGAGGCAGAATATCGTGCTTTGAGTGCGGTTGTTTCTGAAATTGTATGGTTGTCACGCATGCTAAAGGATTTGAATATCAAGGGAGTACAGCCAGCTCAAATCTTTTGTGATAGCAAAGCTGCTATTCACATTGCAACAAATCCGGTGTTTCATGAACGAACGAAGCACATTGAAATAGATTGCCACTTCGTTCGTGAAAAATTAATAGAAGGTTGTATCTCTCTACATCATGTAAACTCAAGACAGCAGTTGGCTGATCTGTTAACGAAGCCACTTGGTCATGATGACTGCAAGAGACTTTTATTCAAGTTGGGAACCATTAATTTGTATGGTCCTCAACTTGAAGGGGGTGTTAGAATAGGTATATTGTGTTTAGCATTGTGTATAATCTGGTTGTAATTTGGTTGTATATTCTGGACAGAGTTAGGCCCATATCGGGTATATCATTGGCTGTAATGAACTTAGTTGCTCATAAATAATAGTGGCCTTGGTCAATATTTGTTGACTGGGCTTTCCATACTTTTGCCTCACTTATCCTGACTCTCAGTTGTGTTTTCGCCTGTATACTTCATTAAGCATTTCAGGGAGCTTATCCCTCACTTGCCCATCTATTATCCTACTGAGCTTGATAAGTCTCTTTTAATTCATAATCGTGCTAATTCTACCTATATGAGAATCAAAGCTATGATTGGCAAAGAAGCTTTGGACTTTGCTCATGAACTCTCCACTTTTGGTGTCTCGAGCTCACTCAATCATCGCCGTCCTAATTTTGTGGAGCTTGCTTATGCGGTTCGTGGTGGCTGCCGCCGTAGCCGTGGGTCTTCTCTTCCAAACGCCATGGTCCCCGATGTATGTCCCCTACTTCCTTCGATCTGGGTTCGTGTGAAACTTCTGCCAAAAAGTTTCGTCTCGAATCTGCATGAGCATAGGCTTCATACCCTCCCACCGAATGGGCAGCGCCGTTCGAGGGTTGTGCTTCTACAGGCTGCCCTGTTTTTCTTCTCTTCTAGCAGTATGGCTTTTGGTCTGGTTTCCCTGCACCATGCATAGTTTCAGATTTCCTCAAGCTTCTCTTCTCCCTCCGGTGTTTGATGGACCCTCTACTTTCTGCGATCGATGGAGTTTTTCATCTTTCACCTCTCTCTTCCTACGGGAAGCTTTGAACCTTGTTGGTTCATCTGGGTGGCCCATGTCCTTTGGGAGACATGTTGCCGGTCCTTCTCTGGGTTCATCTTCCTCCGACTGTGGACTTGGCGCTGCTTGACGTCCGCCTTTCGTTTGATGCATGGTTCATGCCTACTGTGTTTGTTTTTTATTTCTGGTTGTAATCGTGTTCTCTGTTTTTTTTATTGATACTTGGTTGTAGTCTTTTTATTTCACGTGCTTTCCTTTTGCTGCATCTGTATGTGTTTTTTTTTTAGGGAAAATCCCTAGAAAATACCTTTGACAAATTCCTAATCAGTACATTGAAATTAAAAAATTTGGATCAGTCACGCGTCAGTACAGATGAATAGTGCGGGCGGCGCCAAAAAGACGATTTTGCCCTTCAGCCCTCATTTTTACCACTTCAAAAATAACAACACTCGGTTCTTAATTAACAACTCTGGATTTTTTATTAACAACTTCGTATTCTTGTTTCACAATTTCCTCATCTAAGTTTCAAGGTCAATAACAACACCTTTTTTTTTATTAACAACACGCCCTCTTAATTAACAACTTTGGATTCTTGATTAACAACTCCGTATTCTTTATTAACAACTCCGTATTCTTGATTAACAACTCCATTTCATCTTTTTACTTTCACAATAACAACACCGGTGTTGTTATTAACAATAACATATTCTACATTAACAACTCTCATTTATTGTTTCACAACTTCGTAATTTAAGTTTCAGGGCCAATAACAACACATCTTTCTTTATTAACAACACCGTATTTTACATTAACAACATTATATTTTTGAGATACGAATATGTGGAAGAATAAAGCGGAATTGTTAATCAAGAATTCAGAGTTGCTAACAACAAAACCGATGTTGTTATTGTGAAAGTAAAAAGATGAAACTGGAGTTGTTAATCAAGAATACAGAATAGTTAATTAAAAATCCGGAGTTATTAATTAAGAACCGCGTGTTATTATTTTTGAAGTGGTGAGAATGAGGGTTGAAGGACAAAATCGTCTTTTGGCGCTGCCCACACTGTTCATCCGTACTGACGCGTGACTGATCCGGAGTTTTTGATTATAATGTACTGATTAGGGATTTCCCTATTTTAAGGGCATTTTATAGGGATTTTCCCTTCTTTTTATGTTGTTTGTGTTTTTTCCTTTCTCTTGGGCTGGTCCATGCTGAGGTTCTTTTGTAAGCTGGCCCAGGTTATGTTGTAACCTTTTTATCTTGTTTGTTAATGGACTTATCTTTTATCAAAAATAAAAAATAAAAATAAAAATAAAAATGACAATATTATTTAGTAATTTGTATTATAACGGATATGTTGTTGAAACTTATGACTGATATCAACAATAATTGAAAGACAAATATTCTAGGGAATAATAAAGAAAAAAATTTAAAAATAGGAAGAGATAAAAAAAAATGTTTCAAATATTCGAATCATCCCTTAAAAAATAATTCCCCTCCTTTTAATATTTTTTGGTAAAGAGATATTATTTATATATTAATAATGAATATATTTTTATTATAATTTAAAAATAAAAATATGTCCGATTATTATTAATTTATAGGCCATAGGTATCAGGCAATCCTGCATATATATAGGGGCACAGTGCTTAAATGAAATTACAAACAATTTCAGGAGTAAGATGCAAATTTAACGATGATGTTTTACTAAATATGCTCCTGATACAAGTAAATATGCGCCTGATACATGTAAGTTTTGTTAAGTGGAAAATTGCACACAAACCTTTTAAAATGGGAAAAAATAATAAAACCATTAACTCATTCTAAATGTTTGTTACTTAGTATTTGTGGGACTCATATTGCCTTCTCTCTCTCTTGTATATAGGGGTGTTTAAAATCGGGACCGGGACCGGGATTCACCACTCCCGGTCCCGGTCCCGGTTTTTGGCCGGGATGCAAATTGCATCCCGGTCCCGATCCCGGTCCCGGTCCCGGTAATCCCGGGCGAGACCGGAATCAAACAGGGAAATCCCGGTTTTTTAAAAAAAAAATTTAAAAATATTATTATTTTAGTTAAATTTTCTATAATCTAGTGTTTAAAGTAATTATTTAACATCTAATAAGACCATAATAATCACATAAATTGATCTAGAATTTAAGAATAACATTTTATTATTATTATTATGATCACCTTCATTATTTTTATTATTATTTTTATACATTATATAGTAGGATTAGTATCACAATATATACAGTTTAACTCTAACTAAATATGTGATACACATTTTATCAAATGATAACTTAAATTATGGGATAAAAAAATACAAAAATAAAACAATAACTTAGTTTTTAAGAAAAAAATTTAAAAAAAATAAAATAAAATAACCGGGACCGGGATTATAAGGTATGTGACCGGTCCCGGTCCCGGCCGGGACGGGAAATTCCCGGATCAAAATTTCGGGACCGAGACCAAACAACCAGGACCGAGACACTTTGTACACCCCTGCTTTTATACCTCAACTTTCTCATTCTCACCGGTCATTACCACTAGAGATGGTAATATGGGTTAGGACCATGGTCCGAGCCCGCCCAACCCGACAAAATGGGCGGGTTGGGTTCTACAAAACTGGGACCATATTTATGCGGGTCTTTTTGGCCTGAACCCATATGGTCCCAACCCGTCACGGGTTGGACCACCGGGTTGACGGGTTGGCCCATTTTTTTTTTTTTTTTTTTTACTAAAAGGGAGAAGGAACTCAGAAGAGGCAGAGCCATGATACAAATACAATCATACATATTATAACCCATAATCCAAGTCTCCAAAGTCCAAAACGTAAGTCCAATTCTCCAAACTTCCAAAGCCCATTTGTCAATCCTTTCCTTACTCTCCTGCAGTCCTGTGTAGTGCCCTAGTGTGTATCCTCTCAGGCTCTCAGCTCACTGCTCAGTGCTCAGCGTGGTGGTGCGGAACTGCAGATTCTCGGTCTCGCTTCCCAGTTCCCACCCGAGTCTCCGAGAGTCCGAATGCGATTCTGTTCTCTGTCACAGGCACGGGCGCACGGCGAAATCAAAATGCCGCCATAGTTCTCTGTCACGGCCTCACGGCTCACGGGCATGACGATTCTGTTCTCTGTCACGGGCTTCGGCAATCGGCGATTCCCACCCAGTTCGGCTTCGGCACGGCAGCCCCGAGTCTCCGAGTGGCCTCCGACTCCGAGTGGTGATTCTGTTCTCTGTCACGTGAATCTCAGGCTCGGAGCCTCCCACTCACTCCGTCACTCTCACTCTCTCAACTCACACTAAACCGACGGTGAATCTCAGATCTCGGTGCTCAACACCTTAGGCTCCCACTCTCTCGACTCACTCGAATCTTAGCGCCGGTGTATCTTCTCCGCCTCAGGTGCGTTCTGTTTTGTTTTTCACTCATTTAAGAGTTTGTGATTTGATTTTGCTTAGTCAAAGACTCATAGCGGTAGCCTAACCTAATGTGATTTACGAAAATGTGATTTGATAGCTATTGTGGTTGATGCCTATTCTGCTTATTTATTTGTAGAAAAATAACATGTCTGAGACTGAGATGAATAAGAATGTTGCAAATGAGAATCAGACTAATGTTACAGAAGGAAGAGATGGAATAGGCTCTGAACTTGGCTCTTCTACGCATGACAGTATTGCAAAGAGGGCCAAAAAATGCACATATGATGTTTGGAGGTATTATACTAAACTTGGCATACAAGATGGGAAAGAAAAAGCTAAATGTAAAGGGTGTGGAAAAGAGTTTGCTGTGGGTAGTAAGAATGGCACTTCAACCATTTGGCGTCATGTGGATTCATGTCATGAAATTCCAAAATATCATGACATTGGTAACATGATGTTAGACCAAACTGTCAAGGTGAGAAGTAGACATCTTGATCATAAAAAATTCCGGGAATTGGTTGCTAAAGCAATTGTTGTACATGATTTTCCCTATTCTTATGCTGAATATGATGTTGTTAGGGAAATAAATCAGTTTTTGAATCCTGAGTGTAGGTTTATTACTAGGAAAACTTCTGTGGTAGATGTTTGGAATCTGTATCTTAGAGAAAAGGAAAAGCTTAAACAAATAATTGCAACATGTCCTAGTAGAGTTTGCTTAACTACTGATTTATGGACTGCAATAACCGCAGAAGGATATATTTGTTTGACTGCTCATTTTGTTGATGACAAATGGAACCTTAATAGCAAAATACTTGCATTCACACACATGGAACCTCCACACTCTGGAGTTGAATTGGCTAAAAAGGTGTATGATTTAATGGTTGATTGGGGGATTGAAAAGAAAGTGTTTTCTATTACTTTGGGTAATGCTTCAGCAAATGATAGTATGCAAAAGATATTGAAAGATAGGTTGAATTTGAGTAAAGGTTTGGTATGTAATGGTGAGTTTTTTCATGTGAGATGTTGTGCCCATATCTTGAATCTCATAGTTCAGGAGGGGTTGAAGGTAACAAGTGAAGCTGTGCAAAAGATTCGGGATAGCATTAGATATGTAAGGGCATCAGAGGCAAGGGCTATCAATTTCAAGAAATGTGTGGAACAAGTTGGCATTACAACTTCTATGGGTTTGAGGTTGGATGTTGCAACTAGATGGAATTCAACACATACAATGTTAGAAAGTGCAATTACATATCGAGATGCTTTTGCTACTTTAGCTTTCCATGACACCGGTTATAATCTTTCTCT
This sequence comes from Inga laurina, assembly GCA_963855925.1. Lineage (NCBI taxonomy): Eukaryota > Viridiplantae > Streptophyta > Magnoliopsida > Fabales > Fabaceae > Inga > Inga laurina. Next base: position 21,170,837 of record OY979702.1, on the reverse strand, counting down.
AACAGATGAAGAGTGGTCTAGAGCAGTGGAGATGTGCAACTTCTTGGCTCCATTTGCAGTGATAACTGAGTTGATTTCTGGGTCATCATATCCAACTGCTAATATGTATTTTGTGCAAATATCAACCATTGAGTTATTGCTAAAGCAACATGTGCATAATGATGACCCAGTGATTCAACAAATGGCTCTGAATATGATTGTAAAGTTTGACAAATATTGGAGTGATTGTAGCATTATCCTTGCAATTGCAATCATTCTTGATCCACGGATGAAGTTTGATATAATAAGGTTTACTTATTCTCAACTTGATCCCATAGATTACAATGAGAAGATTGAACATGTTAAGAGTAAGTTGTATTGTGTTTTCAATGAATACAAAAGTTTGAGTGTGATAGGAGTAGGATCATCATCATCTTCAGCCCTTGATATTGCTACATCAGCTGGTTCAAGTTCTACTTCTACTATCAATGGAAATGTTCCAACAATAATATCTGGCCGACCTCCTCTTCATTCGATTGCAAGCAGTGGAAGAAAAGCAAATTTATCCAATATAGCTTTTGGGGTAAGTTTGCAACTCTTGATTAGTTGAATTATTAATGTTATTTTGATTGATAGCTTACTAATACTTTATTACTATATTGTAGACTTATCTTAAATGCAAGAGTAAAGACATTGCATCAGTGGAAAAGTCTGAACTAGACTACTATCTGGAAGAAGCAACACTTGATCCTAACTTATATGTAGACATGGAAGTTTTGGATTATTGGAAGACTAACTCTGCTCGTTTTCCTTGTCTTTCAAAGATGGCGTCTGATATTTTAAGCATTCCAATAACTACAGTGGCTAGTGAATCAGCTTTCAGTATTGGTTCACGAGTTCTCACAAAGTATAGAAGCTCTCTTCTTCCTGATAATGTTCAAGCCATTATCTGTACACGTAATTGGATGCTTGGTTTCCCAACGGAAGATGTTATTGATGATGGTAATATAATTATATTTACTCATTTATCTCATTGTCATTTATTTGTTCATTTAAAATTACTAAATTAGCATAATATTATATTTCACTTTGTTTTAATATATGTGGCAGTGACTGATTTACCTGGGCAAAAGCAAAGTGATCGAGTTCAAGATACGGCTTCACATCGTGCTTCAAATTGAAACAACCTTATTTTATTTTGTTATGTATGAACCTATGATGAATGTTTAATTTGTAATGTATTTTAATTTCGTCATGTTTAAGTGTGTAGAGAAAACAACCTTATTCAATAAGGCTTATTGTATATAAAAAAAAAACAATCCTAATATATTGTTTTAAAAAAATTGGAAAATAAATATGGGTTGGCCCGCCCAACCCGCCAACCTAGCGGTTATGGGTTGGGTTGGCTAAATGTCAACCCATATTGATGCGGTCCTTTTGGGACCGAACCCATATGGTCCCAACCCGTGACGGGTTGGCCCGAACCCACCGGTCCGGACCGTATTACCACATCTAATTTACCACCCGTTCTCTCTCTCTTCACTTAGGTGAAGATCAGGAGCCTTTGGAGAGAGATGTAAGCTTTGATTCGATTGAAAGTGAGAGAGACCAAAACCAGAGGAATCAATGGGGAAACGCAAGAGATTGTTTCTTGTTTTTTTTGCTATTCGGACTTCTTCTCTATGTTATTATTCTTGGTCATCTTCTCAAATTCGAGCTCTACCTTTTGATATGCTTTAACCTTGGTTTCCTAGGCGGCGGTGGATTTTGTCGTTTTGTTCTTGGCACCACCTTCTTTCAGAATAATACTCGAGGATTTTTTTGCTGGAAATTGAGGTTGCTTTGGTGGAGCCTTTTGATGTGGCATTTAGCTTCTTGTTCTTGGTGGTGGAATTGAGCTTCTTCACCACAATATCGGCGAGGACGTTGGGTATGGTTTTGGATGATGAATTGGAACCAACTTTGGCAAGCTTGGTTTGATTTTTGGAGGATAGGTTGGATTTGATGGTGTTGGTCTGTTAGGGTGTGTGCACAAAGAGAGAGAAGAAGGTGGCGGTGACTAGTGAGAGTGAGAAAGCTGAGTTGTACAAGAGAGAAGACACCATGGGTCTCACAAGTACAAAACAACGGACGTTTAACATGAGTTGCTATTTTTGCTCTCTTTTAAAATATTTGTGTGTAATTTTACATCCAACAAAATTTAATTATGTCAAGCACACCTTGAGTAAAACATCATTATTAAAATAGCACCCTAACCTTAAATTAAACCCCTTCTTTCAAAGAACAATTTCTGATGCAGCATTTTGGCAAAATATTTCCAGGGAAAGCATCGTGGTAATTTCCGGTATTGTGCATGGTATTTTGCCAGAAAAGACTCAACCTGTAGTTATAAAAATTTGAGTAGTGAAGTCATGTTATATGAAGACAAAAAGGATTGTGATGGAATAAATATTATGAACTTAATAACAACTGTTACGAGAGGACAGGTTCATGTAGCTCCTGCAACACGCCAAACATAGAGCCAGCTGTTGATTTCACTCTCTTCTCCATTGTCCTCTTGCCCGTATAAAGCTTCCTTCATGCATGTTTTCTTTTTTATGGGAAAGTGTATTCATAATTCACAGACCAAAACTAACCCATCTGAAAAACTCTAAAAAGAACTGCACAATCCATCACTACTCCTTTGATCCACGACCTAGTTGTTTTTTGAGCAAAATACCATATACAGTAAAAGAGATTAGCAGAATGTTATACTGTGTCATTAATTTAATTTAGCTTGGTCAAAAAAAAAAAATTTAATACCGTCCATGGAAAATCATTTCTTTTATAGAACGGGTTTAATTTTTAAAAAAAAAATGGTCCACCCCCTATGCGACTTCAGCATTTTTCTTTATATATATACATACGCCTATATAATGGTCCACCCACTCGTTTGATGAGCTTGAGATTTTTTATAGTCTATTCAATCTTTCGCACACCAAATTAAAATACTTTCCTCTTTTGATAACATTTTTCACTATTTTATTCTTTGCTTGAAATATTAATAAAATGTAACCTTCAAAATTAAGGTTATAAATTTGGATTCTTTTGCTGTATATGATACAGTTTAAGGAAAGTGTTGTAGAATTTGTAAAGGAAAACATGCCCCTCATCAGACAAAAATATTACCTTCTTTTTTACTTAAAAATGTTTATGCAATGGTTCTGTGTATGCTTTGCTTAGACATTTTGTCACTGTCCATAATTACAAATTCTGCAAATACATAGATCTTGTCGTTACTCTTATAGTCTTATAAACACCTTGTAAAATTGCACACAATTTTAATACCATTAACTGAATCCCATATTTCATTTTGTGCCTGTGGTGATATGAAATTAAGAAAAGGATAATGGCAATTAGCAAATACTATCTCTCTCTTGTTCATGAATTATGATTATCTTCCTCAGCCATTCACCAGCCCCCACGCCTCTTTTACTTTTCTATTCTAGCTTCTCCTCCAACAACTTTGACCGATAAATTCCATATTTTTTTATTTATGAATGAATTCTCATTGATTGACAAAATCTATCCACTTCTTATATGTATAAAATTTTAAAAAATATATATAAAAATAAAAATGTCAAATAGATACAGCCCCTGCTCACATGCTCCTCGATCCTTTCTCGTTGTTTGTTGGGAGTGCCTTGTTTAGTTGCAATGTAACTGTTCTAAAATAAAAATTGTACTCACTAATTTGTTTAAAACAATATAGACATCAAAGATTAATCCAATGGGAAAATTAGGGATAAATCCCCATTTGACAAATTAATTGGAAGTGGGACCTAAAGCATTTAAGTCCTTGAGTGTAATAATTAATAAGTGTGAGGGAGAAATGACCAAATTACCCTTTAAAAAAATCCATCTTGAGAAATATCCATAGTTCAGGGGAGGACATCCTCCATAGTGGAAGCCAATAGAAAGTAAAGAGAATAAAAATGTAAAACTCTAGGTTGTATTTCAAATTCAGGAACAAATTTAAAAAGAATTCAATTGAAAAAATCCATCTTCTCCCAACGTTTTGTAGCACAGTTGAACCCATCATCTCCGATCGACCAGGTCAAAAAATTGAATCCCCCTCCATACAACCCCAAGAGATCAGTGTAGCCACCGCCATAGTTAATAACACAATCAAATCCACGAACTGTCTAGTTTCTTTTGATTTCCATACTTAATTGTTGCCCTGTTAGTTTTCTTCTTTAGTTAACATTGTCAATGGTTATGTAATTCTTTGTTTTTATACTTTATTTCTTCATGTTGTTGAATGAAATCTCATTTCCAACGCTGTCAACTTTGGCTGATAATATACCATATTAAAGATACACTAACAGAGGATAAGAAGACATGCCACTAATAGAGGAAACAAACCATATCAGTAAAACATGATTTTAAAAGACAGAACACTAAGCACTCTATAAAAACATAATTAAATCCCAGTTAGAAGCAGTGTTTGGGGGTGGATTTTCCTCCTCATTCTCATCAATCCTCCTCTTCATCTTCAAAAGCCTCATCCCCATCTTCCTCATCATCCTCACCATCGGCATCCTCAACGGGTGGTTTTCCTCCTCATTCTCTTCATCTTCTTCATCGGCAATAGTATCCTCTTCTTCATCTTCTTCTTTGTCAGCAACCTTTCTTCTTCTTCTTCTTCTTCTTCGTCAGTAGCAGCAGGGCAAACTTATTCGGCAACTCCAGCCTGAGGAATCCTGGTGTCATGGGAGGGGTGAGGGCATATGGACACTACTTTGAACTGTCCGGCATATCGCTCCTTAAGGAGCCGTATTTCCCACCTTTGCCTGCTGCCTTCGTAACCGTCTTGATTTAGCATTGTGATCCAATAGCTAGCAATGACAGGAAATGAGAACCGACAGCGTCCATTGTCATCCACTCTTACTGTTAACTGGTGTGGTCTTCCTTGCTTGTAATGCAGGATTAAGCTACCAACATCCCCAGGACAGTGCCAAAGACGACAATTGACTCTTCGGGCAGCTTGAAGGAAATTAAACCTTCTAACTCCTATTGTGAATCCTTTGACCTTCCTCCAAATATTCGCACCACATATTCATTATTTTCATCCACTACCATTTGCTCTAATTTCCCAACACTAATATTCATGCTAACTTGCACTCTCTGTTTCTCTTCCTCAACAGCTACAGCAGTTTTAAGGTGTTTAAATTCATCAATTAGATCCTCCATATCTTCATACCCAGCAATGTTTTCCTAAAAACAACAACGGATAATTAGATAAATTATTATTATTATTATTATTATTATTATTATTATTATATAAACAAATTTTTAAAAAGAAAAAAAAATATCTCACATGAGATGGAGAAAGACTGCACAATGGATAATCCCAAGTACAGAGTGTGAAAGTTGTGTCCCGCTTTTTGAGGATTTGGCTTGTGTCTGCTGCCTAGCACTTCGCTGCCAATCATTTTCTCTCAAACTACACCGTTTTGGTGTAGTTTTGGGATAAAATGTTGGGGCAAATCTTTTTTTTTAAATGGTGTATGGTATTTGGAAGTATTGTTTTGGACGTATCTAGTATCTTAAAATATTTTTTAAGTAATGTGCAGTATCCTAAACTAATTTTTAGTGCTTTTAACCCCTTAAAATATTTTTTTTGTTATACCTACTCTATTAGCAGACTGATTGTAATTTTACCTTTAATGTACTTTTTCAGCTCTAAAAATTATTTTAAAATATTTTTTGGTGCCGATTTATTGATTTCCACCTACTCTAAAATATTTAAAGTAATTTTTGGAACTGAAAAAATATATTAAAGGTAAAATTACAATCAGTCTGCTAACAAATTGGGTATAACTAAAAATATATTTTGAGGGGTTAAAAACACTAAAAATTATTTTAAGATACTGCACTTTACTTAAAAATTATTTTAAGATATTAGATATATCCAGAAAAATACTTCAAAATACCATACACCATTTTAAAAAAAAAAAAGACCTGTCTCAATATTTTATCCCAAAACTATACTAAAACGGTATATTTGAGAGAAAAATATTGGCAGAGGACGCAAGCCAAATCCGCTTTTTGATGGTTGAGGTTTTATAAGGCTCAGTGCTCTCATCTCTCCTCCCCTCCCCTCCCCTTCACATGAATACAAAAGGGCAAACTATTTGAGTCAATTATTCAGTCAAATATCGCTCTAAAAAATCGTCCCGCATATCGTACTTCAAAGATTTTTCCTTCAGAGTTTAAGCTAAATTCAGTTATATCCACTAACAAACATTAGACAATACCAACATCAATCTATTGTGTGAATATGAGTTATGTAATGTAAGCATGTCATATATTAAACACTTATCTTATATATATATTGGTATTGTTTTCCTACTGAGATTCTCTCGAATCTCATCCTCCCCTACCAACAATTTAGACAGATGAAGACAGAAGCTATATTAAGAGCAGCGAAGAGAACCATATGAGGGGAATGTCGTGGTAGAACAAAGACCAAAAGATGTCTCCATTTTCCCTGGAATGGATTAGACACCCACGTAGCGTTGCGATGCTATATTAATTTAATTATCAACTACGAACACCTATAGGGAATTTCCGTAATCGTACACATAATATCAGTATATTTATGCTATTTATGAGTTGCCCGTCGAACTGCGTATCTTTTTTGCAAATACTCTGAAATAGGTGAAAGTAAAGTAAGGGCATGACAAAAATTGTCTTTTTTGGATAAGATTATTAAAAAATGTTATCCCATCCTACCCAAAGTATTTGCCATATATTAAATTGTTGCAACTTTTCCGTACCTGCATCCAATTACGTCAAGTTGAATTCTAAAAATTGTATTTGTGATTTTTTATTTTAAAAAATAAAAGGAATTTATAAGAAATAAAAATAAAATCAATATAAATTACCAAGTCCGATCATATAACATGAAGTAAAATGGGAAAATTGAATTTAATATATTGTCAAAAAAATATTACTTAAATTGGCATTTAAATAGGGAAAGTAAATTTTAGCGGAGCATATAAAAATATATTTTAGAAGAAACGGCACAATTTTCTAAAAATTGATTTGAATTAGTACGGAAAAGTATATTCATGGACCAGAACTAAGACATTTGAAAGCCCTTAAAGGACGATAAAAAAGCACTAAACAATTCATAACTATGTTTGTATAGATTAATTTTTGGAGAATAACTTATATGATTTATAAGATAAATATGTAAAAGGAGTTTTATCTTAACTTACAGAAAAAGACTTCTGAAACCATAGTTTCGTGTTACCGAAATACTCACCCCTTTGATCCACAAGCCAATGGGTTTTTGAGCAAAATACCATACACAGTAAAAGACTCGACCAATGGGTTTATGATAATCTTCCTCCTCAGCCATTCACCAGCCCTCACTCCTCTTTTGCTTTTCTACTTTGGCTTTTCCTCCAAGAACTTCTGCAAATCACAATTAAGATAGATCGATATGTGTGTGTTTGCCAAATGTGGTAAAAGATAATACCATATGAATGATAATCACTCTATCATAAAAAGACAACTGCTCAAAAACACTAATAATATATATTTTGTTGCCAACCTCTTAAATCTTAAACTCTTAATATAACTGACAGCGCACACACAAGTCTTAAACTCTTAATATAAGAGACAACACACACAAAAGTCTTAAACTCGTAATTTATCTGATAGCACACACACAAGTTTTAAACTCTTAATATAACTGACAATACACACAAGACAGGGTAAACACTAAACAAACTAAACCCCGATCAGTAGCAGTGTCAGGGGTGGGTTTTCCTCGTCATTCTCATCAATCCTCCTCTTCATCTTCAAAAGCCTCATCCCCATCTTCTTTGTTATTCTCATCATATTAAATATACACTAACAGAGGATAAGAAGACATATCACTAACAGGGAAAACAAACCATATCAGTAACACTTAACCAAATACATAAAAAGGTAGAACACTAAACACGCTATAAAAATATAATTAGATTCACTCTTCATCGCTGGAGCTGGAGGGCTCTTCATCAACCTATCCTCTTCCTTAGCATCAGCAAATGCCCGATCCTCATCATCAGCATCATCTTCATCTTGATCTCGATTGGGGTGAGGGCGCAGCCACAGTGCCCTTAAGGCCCCCGAATAGCCTCTTGACTAACAAAAGCTCCAAATCTTCACGATTAAAAGCAATACCGTAGTTAGTCAGTAGGAAGGGCCAAGACACATCATGTCTGACTGGTAATGAAAAACGATACTGGTTGTCCGGCCCAAGTTTTATTCCTAAAGTGTGTTGAAAACCCCATTTGTCATGTAGCACAAGGGTGTCTTCACCCTTATCCAAAAGTCCCTGTATAATCTTTATTGACTCTAGTGAAGGTGTCAATGTGCAGAAGTCATCACATTACACATAACATTGCACTTTCCTTACTCTTAATACCCTAACTACATGATCATCATCTTCCACCGCTGGAGTGTCCTCTAATATTCCCCCGATTGCATTCGTTGTGTCCTTAAGTTGCTCTCATATGCCCTCATTGTTTCCAGAAAGTGCAAGTGATTTAATTTGATCGATAGTCATGTCTCCCTAAATGCAAGGCACAATTTTTAAGGGTGTTTGGGGTTTTATAGCCCCTCTTACATAAATAAGTAAATAAATAAATAACTAAAATTAAGTTAATTGAGTCCAAGGATTCAGATAAACAATTAGAGTGTTCGGTTACGCGATCTGCTGGTCAATAGCGAATGGAAGCCCAATCTCACGATTTCAAACGTATGCTGAAATCCGGTTGATTGGTTAAGCGATTGCACAGTTGGGCTTATTCCTCAATCACTCGATTTGTAAGAAGCTAGATATTAGAGCTTTTAGCTTTTAGTCGGAGAAGCAGAGGACCTGAAAGGCGTGAAATTGTGTGTAGTGAAAGTCGAATTTGGATCAGAATTGGAATCATCGGAACTGTGGTGCGAGGAAATGTGTGAGATGCTAGAGGATATGGTGAAGAAGCTGAAGGGGGAAAGAGGGTGGGTTTCGTCTATCGTTGTCGACAACAGGGGATTCAGTGTACTTGTATAACCCGTCGGAGCCAAAATGAGTGATCGCCGACGAGATGGTGGATTGAATTTGGAAATGGGAGAGCATCGAGAATAAGGCGATGAGTGACGGAGGACGATTACAGAAGAGGGTGGTTGGGGTGGGTGAAGTGAGAATGGAGGATTTGCAGAAACGATCACGAGGAGGGAGAATTGGAGATTTTCTTTGAAGCAAAAAGGCAGAGTTGCCATCATTCTCAGCCTATAATTGCTTCGTTGCTGCAATTCTTATTTGCCCTTTTCTTGCGATTGATATTCTGATAGAGTCAAAGTTGAAGTTGGTATGATTTATTTAAAGATTGCAGGTAGATTTTAGATTTTTGAAGATCACCCATAAGGTGTTTGTAAAAAGTACTACTTGGTGGATTCTGTTTGAGATCTATTATATAGATTGTTGTGGTGCTGTGTTTATCAAGGAAAATCATGTGGATGGGCTTGACGATAGTGTTGATGGAATTGGGTGTCTTGAATACTCTTGAAGTATATAATCCATTGAAGAGGATTTGATGTTGAATAACTTGCTGATAAATGATTTCTATTGCAATAAAAGAAAGCAAGCTAAGCATGTTTATTTCAATGGTTACATTGTGCCAGAGTATAACTTCACATTCATTCATCAACTTCCTTAGGTCATGTAAATAATAATAGTGTAGATGAACAGTCTTCCCTGACAAATTTTGATAGGCGATCTTCCTCCCAAATGAATCATATTTATAACTTAATTAGAAACCAAATTGTATGGGATATGTAATCCAATTAGTTATGTAATATTATTTCATCAAATGATATATTTTTTATTGCCAAATTTCTCAACTTTAACTTCTATAAATTTTTTATAATTTTTAATTTATTTTCTCTCTTACCGTTATCACAAAAGCTACATTGCTAAAGCCAATCTAAATAAGTTCTACTTTTACAAAAATCACTTATACAACCGTCAATTTAAACATAAATCATATTACATAATCTGATTTTTACCAAAAATCAGATTAAAAAAGTCACTTTTATAATTATTGTTCCAAACACACACACAATCACATGGAGTGTTTAGAGTATTGCTTGTACCATTGTACCTTAAAGATTTTCAGCATTGTTCTTTTTTTAATAATTTTTTTATGGAAAATTACCACTGCCCTCAAAGTCAGAGTCCCCTCCACTAAGTCAGAGTCCCCTCTACTGCTCTTTTTTCTATCCTCCGGTGTGTGTGTAATATTATATATCTAAATTAAAAGTAAATAGAATAACAATTCTAAAATAAATACTTTAAAATGATTTTAAAAAATTTATAGACAGTCACACAAGCCGCATGTTACTTGAAAACTAAAACATTTGTTTTTTTTGAGATACTAAATACATTAACTCATAAAACTGAAACATATTCATTTTTTCCCCGCCCGCTTAATTGCGGCACCGCGTTGGGGTGGCTCCTCCAATCAGCACCCACCACCGCATATTCCGCATGCAGTAAACATCAGAATATAATAACGAACATCAACGCAAAATTGGGGCTCCGCGTTGACTGGTTCTGCCAATCAGTACTCAAAAATTACAGTGGGAGAAACAGAAAACATAGGATGAAGGGAACAATGAATTTCATATTTAATTGTAATAAGAGGACTTGGGTAGTTGGGCTTTACTAGCTGTTAGTGATATTAATGACAAAACATAAGAAGTTAATCCTAAATGACCTAAAAGCAGCTCCTCTGAATAAAATACTGGTATGCCTCAAACTAAGGGTCTGTTTGGGAACACGGCAGGTTCCAAAAAAAGCCCAGTGAGAGGTTAAAAGCTCAGTTGGCCGAAGTGTGTCTATTTGGGAGAGCGTCCTGGTGCACTGGACTTCAACAAGAGAAGGAGCTTCCAATTAGAAGCTGATCTGATGAGCGTTGAGGCGTTGAGGAGAGACGAGCTCTGTTTTTCACTTTTCCTGGTTCGCTGTTCTGAGGAGGAAGAAGAGTCTTTGGTCAAATTAGAATTTGACCAGGGATTTAATCGCAAACTTCAAAAGTTTTTAAGGAGGGATCATAGTGTAAATTTTTGAAATATATGTTGTATATCTGTAATTTATGAAACATTTGGGTACTTTTCTGTGATTTCCTCGGTCCTTTTTCTTCACTCACTTATAATTTCTATAAATTTTAGGGCATTTTTCTGTAATTTTGCTCTAGTCCTCAAAATAGTAATTCTGACCATTCAAAAACTCTAATTTCTTATTAAACACCTACAATGCAAGATTAAGCACAAGGTAGCATCAAAAGTTCAAGAGATCATTTGTATGAATAATTAACAAATTTTGACCATTTCACTCATGATTACAATTAATTTAATATGAATGTCCCTAACTCAAATTATTGCTTAATCATGTAATAATGTCCCAAAAAATCAAGGAACAAAAAACCGGACCGGTCAATGAACCGGTAGCGATACAGGTTTAAGGGTTAATGGGTCAACCGGGGTCAGACCAGGGTTGGACCGGTCATATTAAAATATTATAATTTAATTGACAATAATAAAATAATCATCATTCATAACTTATAAGTCATCACTATGCATATGATTATGTGCATATATATAATATGTTTTTATTTTTTTAATTCAATTTAAGTTTTTGCAATTTTTTAAATATTTAAAAGAAATTTTCTCATTTATTTATTTTTTGAAAATCTTAAGCTTTAATCAGTCAGATTTTTTTTTTTTTGTTAGAAGGTGGAGGCCCAAGCCCACTTACCTTACTCTAAGGGTCCACGCCCCTTATCTTACTCTAACACAACCCTAGCTAAATGCTATTTACCTATTCCTTGCAGCCGCACGCAATGCTTTCTCCTTTTTTTTATTTGCTCAAAAGTCAAAACACTCAATGCTTTCTCCCCCAACGCCATAGGCTTTCTTTTTCAGTTTGAATCTGTACAGGATGAAGAACAGAAGAGTGCGAAGGCGTCACTTAAGCAGTTAAGCCTCAGTCTCCGACTATGTTATCGGCTGCCATCACTCACGGAGAGGAATTTTCACAGATCTTAAACTTTAGTTTTGTTGCTTTCCTTTCTTATTTTCTTCTCAAATCTCAAATCCCCCTAGCCCCAAGTTTTCTTCATGTTTTTCTCTTCGAATCCTGCCACAATCCTCCGTTCTTCAGCGAGATGGATTTGTTGAATCATCAGGAAAATTCAACCTGGTTAACCCACTTCACTCAGCGGTTTATCCCGGTTAGCACCGGTTTGCACCGGTTCATAACGGTCTGCTCCGGTTTATTTTTTTCCCGGTCCAGTAAGCAAACCAGACCAGACTAGTGTCCGGTTCACCGGTTTTATGGTCAGACCGGCCGGTCCGGTCCGGTTTTCCGGTCAGACCGGCCGGTCCTGTCCGGTTTTTTTTCCTTGCAAAAAATGCATTAATATGACTTTTTGTATTTTATCAAGTTTTAATTTTAATTTTCATTTCAATTATCACAATATATACAAATAATATATATATATATATATATATGATTCATGCCCTTTTCAGTCATTTTCTATCTAAACGGACTTTTCAAATAATAATCCAAACAGATTTAAAGTTAGAAAAAAAGTCACTTCTGCCACCGCCAATCCAAACACAAATCACATCTATAATCTGACTTTTTTTCTATTTGACTTTTTCAAAAGCTCATCTGTAAAAAAAGCTCCTTCTCCACCGCTAACCCAAACAGGCACTAAATCTGTCAATAAATTGTATAACAAGACAGAAATAAATCACCATAAGAAAGCTTCCAAAAATAACATCTTCCAATTTTCTTTCGAGCATTGAAACATTTTTTTTATTAAAAAATAAAAGACAAGTCATTTCATGTGTGGACTGCCATACAAAATTAGATAATAATAATACTGAATATTTAAACTGACTGAAACCATTTTCAGGTCTTTATGGTGTGAAGGCCTACCGTTAAGCTTTTACTCTTCCATCGGCGTGGATGATGATCAAGGTATTCTGTCTCTTCCGTTCGGCGCCGATGATCAAGCTTTTACTCTTTCATTTTTCATGCTTTGCTTTTTTTTTCGGTTAGGCACTGCGTTCCTCTTTTGTCCATTTTCAGGCCTTCATGGGGAGCACAGCCCTGGTGAATTTTTTTACTGTAGGGATGATACTATTCATCTTCGTCTTGTTCATTGGGCTTAGTTTGGCGCATTCGCGGAAGTACAGGGACGGGATTGGGCGGCAAGATCTGGAAGCTTGCTGCTTCTCTCTGACCCCTCTGCCCTCAACGCCGGTAGCAAAGCCTAAGTACTCACACTGTACGAAAAGAGGAATGAATTCAAACCACATTAATTAAAACAACCATCTAGACTAGAGAGAATCACCAAATATATGTACTTCAAAGATTTTGGGCAGGCTACTTGAATAATTGGTTAGAAAAAGTATTTAGTAATTTATTAAAGAAAAATTATTTATATACATCACTAATTGCATACATTTTTATTTTTAAATAAAAATAAGAATATTATTTAGTACTCCTTCAATCCTAAACATAAGATAGAGTTGACTTTTTTGAAAATATTAAGAAAACTAATTAAATTACTTTAAACTACTTATATTTATCATTTTTTCTTTAAATATTTTTTCTTATTAATAAAATGATATATAATCTAATAATACACAACATATAACATGATTAAGTAACTTATTTATCTTTTAATCTCTCCAAATAAAAAACTAATTATATCTTTTATTTAAAACCGGAAGAAGTAATTTGTATTATAACGGATATGTATTGAAACTAACAACTGATAATATTCTATTCCTCCCTTAAAAAACAGTTCCCCTCCTTTTAATATTTTTTACCCCTAAAAAGTAAAAACTTGTCTGTTTCCATTTTTTTTTTACAAAATATATATATATATATATATATATATGTGTGTGTGTGTGTGTATTAAATATATATTTATTACAGGCTTTTCCCTACTACTACCAAGGTATATATGTTATTTTTCTTTTTCAATTTTTTTTTGGATAAGATTACTCAATTTTTTTTTTATCTCATCCTACCCAAAGTATTTGTCACATAGTAAATTGTTGCCAATTTTCCCGTACCTCCATACAATTACGTCGAGTTGAATTTTAAAAATTGTATCGTAACTTTTCATTTTTTAAAAATGAAAAGCATTTAAAAGAATGAAAATAAAATCAATACAAATTACCAGGTGGGGATTTTATTACATGAAGTAAAATGGGAGAATTGAATTTAATATATTGTCAAAAAATATTATTAAAGCTGAAATTTAAATAAAGAAAATAAATTTTATTTGAGCATATAAAAAGTACTATATTTTTTTTAAGCAAATGGCACAATTTTTGAAAAAAATTGATTTGAATTAATTTTGGCTTTTCAGTGATAGCAATTTTTATAGTAGACTTTTGGCTAAAGTATGTGTTTGATATTTTAAGTTTACGTTAATTTTAAGTTTAGTTCCTTAATACTCCATCTGGTCCTTACCATGAGTATTATATAGTATAGTTAACGTAGTAATCAGTTTAATAGAAACGTTGAATCAAACGAGTTGTTCTCACGTGAAATAATGATAAACATTAGTTACCAAACAACCAAATGCATCGAAATTAAGTCACATAAAAAGTAGCATAACTGATAATGGGTCCATTTGGATTAATAGTGGCAGAAGTAGCTTTGTTTTTTCAATATAACTTTTATAAACTTAAGTTAAGATAAAAATCAGATTGTAAATGTGATTTATGTTTGGATTAATAATAGTAAAAGTGGTTTTTTTTTTAACTGAAACTTGTTTGAATGATTATCTAAAATCTAAAAAGCAAGTTTAGATAAAAAATTACAAAAAATGACGTGAATCTTATTAAATTATATATATATATATATATTATGTATATTTTGTGATAATTTTAAGAAAAAAAATTACAATTATAATTAGAAGAAAAATTAAAATAGTTAATTATTATTAGAAAAAACTTGAAACTACTAAAATACTTCATTATAATAAATATGAAAATAATTAACATGCTGGGAAAATTTTGAAAATACCTTGATAGATATATTTAATATGTGTATATTATAAATTTTGGCATAAAAAATATATATTACTACCTCTAGTTTTTAATGTACGACCTAGTTGACTATAATATAATTTGAAGGAAAAAATTTATCATCTTTAATAATCTCTATGCCATATATAATAATCTATGTTATCTCTTCTCTTTTGTTTTTATACCCTTCTCCTCTTTTACTTACTGTGATGCAATACTATAAGCTAGAATCCACTAAAAGTGGCTTCCACTCTACCATAGCTTATGAGATGGGAGGGCTTAAATTTTAACCCATCCCAAAGAGGTCAAAAATCATTCCATCTTTATGTGTTTGCAGTACGATTGAGCCCTCAAACCGCTAAGGCGCTAACCCACATACGCTAACCATTATTGGCAGTAAATCCACTAACCATAGTTGTAAAACAATTTAAAGAATTAAAAAATTCACCCGCAAGTAACTTTGGTTTTATAAGCAACTTGAAATAAAATAAACATTTACCTCTCATAGAAGAAACATAATATCCTCTGTAAAATCCCAATGACATTATTGGTGCCACAATCCTTGATTGGTATGTCTCCAGAAACACATAAGCAGCCCCGCTGGCTGCAGAAGAAAATAAGAACAAGAAGGCAAAATCAAACCACATAGCATAAGATAATGAATTATAAAAGAAATTTAAGAGAAAAATATATATATTAGGATACCCAGAAAACAATTAAGGAAGTAAAGAAGGAGGAGAAAGCGAAGAGGAGAGATGAGATTTTAGCAGAGGATCCAGTCTCATTATGCTTGACTCTCCTCAAAACCTTTCAGCCTCAATGTTTAGGTTTTGTTTGGTTGGAGGTTTTATTAGGTTAGGTTAGATTAGGATGGGGTTGGAAATAAAAAAATGGTATTTGATTGGAAGGAGATTAGGTTAGGTGTTAGATATTTTTTTGTCTTTCAATGGTCACCTAACTTAAGTTGTGAACCCTCCAAAATTGGGATTTTTCCTAGGTGAGAGAATATTTGTTTTCAATTGTGACTAAATTGCCCATGACAATTTTTTAAAATTTCAGCACTGCCCTCCCCAATAAAAAGTCGTCACTTTGTTTCATTCCCTCTCCTGCCCGAAATCTCATTTTCTCTCATCTTGTTCGCGCGCTCTGCAGTCGACTCCTTCACCACGTTGCTCATCCAACGTCGTCTCAAGTCCTGTAGATCCAGCCGCCGCCGCCGCCGCTTCCTCGAGTAATAAATACATTGTAAAAAAAGAAGGAAAATATGTATAAGGGCATTTTTATCCACTTATAATTAACTCATCTAACCTAACCTTCTGAACCAAACAAGATACCAAACATAACATAACCTCTGTTTGAACCAAACAAAATTATAACCTCCTCTAACCTAATTTATTTAAACCTCACTTAACCTAACCTTCATTGAATCAAACACACCGTTAGGGCGAGATTTACAAATTGCAATCCAATAATAAGAATTAGGGTAAAGATGTAAAAATATTTATATATATTTTTTAAAAGAATATCCCCCACCACAAATTTTATTTAGATGCAAGCCCTTAGAATTTATGAAAATAGAGCAAAAATACAGTACTTTCGCTACTTTTTGTTGAGTGGGCCCCATAATGTTAATCGAATTATTGTTTTAGAAAAAGCCGCACACTCTCCCTCCATCCTCTCCAACGTCCCTAGGCACGCCGCCGAATTCTCAACTCTCCCTCTCCCCAACACAACGCCAACTCCATTGAATCATTGATAGAAGTGAGGAACGGAAAGTTCTTCAAATATTCCTAAACTTTTTACTGACATTTCATCAGAGTTGCAAGCAAAGTATGGATGTTTCTTTTTTTTTAAAAAAAAAAAATAACTAATCATATTTTCGGGGGGTAAAATCAGCGAAAACCAAACAAAATTCATACTCCATGTCAAATTCAAGAGCATTCTGGAAAATATCTTCAAATAAGAAGTGATCTCAAGCTCGAAAATTTTTTTTTAAAAAAAAAAAAACTCTAACTGCAATGGTTTGTTGATTCAAAAAAATATCTTCGAACAGATCGATGATTTGGATGAATAGTTAGGAAGGAAATCTCAAAACACTGTCCGGAAACGCCGCAACCAAATTTTTCCAAACAACAAAAGAAAGACCAGTTCAAAAATGAAAGCTTTCATAAACAGATCCAAAGATCTTCGGAAAAGAATTTTCCCTTACAGCGTCCAATATAGAATCAGATCACACAAATAGTTAAGAGATACTAATAAAGCGCAATTTGTAAAGCCTCGACTAAAAAGTTTCAAGCATATTAAGAAAAGATCGAAAGAAACAGCCTAACAATTCCTACAGTTTCCGAAAAAATATATAAATACACATTTAAACGAACGAAAAGGTTGGAAGAACAATTACGTTTCCGTTCGAAATAATCCGACGATCTACAATTCTTTCAACTCCAAAAGCATATGGATATTTTCAAACACAAGCCTCGACTGTAACCAAAGAAAAGAACACAAACCTAAAGAAGCATGACAGGAAAAGATCGGAAGAGAACAACACACCTTGGGGTTTGGTTTGCAGAGTTTTCTCCGGTAGCGAAATAATTGTGATGTGAAGAAATTTCGAGGCTCGGGGTTTGTTTTATAACGAAATAAGGTGACCGCTCACGGGCGCTGCAATGCAGTGTTTATCCAATAATATTATCACACGTGTACATATGAAATGGCTTTAGGCGACATTGACCCGGCAACGCTTGGAACAAACGGATCCAAGATGAGTGTGTTTGGAAGGGGATGAGAAAAATAGAGTTTCTTAATTTAGCGTTTGATAATTTTAGTTTTGGTAAAAGCTCGATTGTGTAATGTGATTTATGTTTGAAACAGCGATTGTATAAATGATTTTTATAAAAATAAAATTTATTTGGATTGACTTAAGCACAAGTGACTTTTGTGATAATAGTAAGAGAGAGTGGGTGGAAAAATATTTTAAAGGGTTCAAAACACCAAAAAATAGTTTAAAATAATTTTTGGAACTGAAAAAGTACATTAAAGATAAAATTGCAATCAGTCTTATAACACATTGGGTACAGTTGGAAAAATATTTTAAGGGTTAAAAGCACCAAATAATAGTTGAAATTAATTTTTGTAGCAAAAAAAGTACATTAAGGGTGAAATTGCAATAAGTCTGATAGTACACTGGACACAACTGAAAAAATATTTTAACCATTCTCACTCTCCTCAAAAGCTAAATCAGTAAAAGCTAAGAAATGGAGCTTATGGCAAAAGCTATTAAGATAGAATTAAAGTTGATTGCTCACCGGTGAAACCAAACACTACATTTTTTTTTCAATTGAGGGGGTCAAACGCCCCCCCAAACACACACGATCTTTTGATGTACCACTAGGTAGAGGTGGTAATATGGTCCGGACCGGTGGGTTCGGGCCAACCCGTCACGTGTTAGGATCATATGGGTTCGGTCCTAAAAGGAACACATCAATATGGGTTGACATTTAGCCAACCCAACCCATAACCGCTGGGTTGGTGGGTTGGGCGGGCCAATCCATATTTATTTTTCAATTTTTTTTAAACAATATATTAGGATTGTTTTTTTTATACCACAAATCAAGACAAGAACAACAACAACCATACACAAAAGGAAATAGGATTCTTGAAATTGCCTTTGATTTATCCACTTTTCCTCTTTAAAACCATCCTTCTTCTCTCTCCTTAACCTTAATATTAGCTTGCTAACATAGTGATTCATAGAGAAAAAGATATTAGAGAAACTATTATGCAAAAGAGGAAGCATGAACACAAAAACAATTATACTTACCTTAGATTTCTTCCTCCTTGAGCTCTCCTCTTCTCTCTATTTCTCAAGCTCTCTCTCCCTCTCTTTCTTTGTAGTTTGGACGGAAATATGGCAAGGAAAGAGATGAAGGAAGCTTTAAAATATCTTCCACCTTTTCCTTAATAAATGTTACAATATTGGTTTTATGACATCACTTTTGTACTTGGCTTTATCTCTTTCCAAATGGTATCATAAAATCCCATTGTAAATAAACCAATTTCTTTCCCTTAGCTGGCCCATAAAGTGACGTCCAAGAGCCCTTCATGCAAACAATTGGGCTTCAATTCCATTAATCAAACTACATGCACACTTTATATTTTAATCCAATTTCAAATGTGTTCAACTCCAATAATTATAATTTAATCTCTTGCCTTTAGATCATGACACTTAGCATTTTATGATTCAAATAACTATTTCTCCCTCCTATTTCTTTATTCCACAATTCACACAATTGTTATTACATTTATTTCTTCAAATTCGCAACAATTGCTAATTGGCAAATTTTTTGACTAAACTTTGAAAAATCATAACTAAATTTGTAGACATCATTTCAGAGTGATTCTAAAGACTATGAAACCCTTATTGAGTCTAATAGAAAAAATATGGACTTTAACCAATTCGCAGCACATAATTCCCATATTTTTAATTTTTGGAAGTTGTTCCATAAACTTTCCAGTTTCGCTGGGCTAACTTCAAAAATTCATAACTCGCAATCCACTGGTCAAAATGGCTTATAATACCTATCAAATAAAAGCCCTGGATGTATAGTTTCACCTTGTAAAATATCATAATTTTTGAATATAATTTGATCATCCAAAATCTTAAGACAATCTCACTGTCTCGCCGAAAATTTCACTGACATAACCACATTCTCCAAAATTCACTATTTTACTTTCTTTAATACCCAAAAATATAAAAACTATTGGGAATAGATTTGGGACATTTGTTAAACCAGGGCCTAGCAGTGTTAGACTTATTCTCAAGCCTCAAATCCTAAAATTCAGGATATTACGTGTATTATATTTAGAATCGGAGGAGTGGTAAAGATTAAATAAAATACAATAAAGATAACGAAGTAATTAACATTAACAGGAGACTAATAGTAGCTCAGTGGAGTATTGTATAGAAGGTAGTTCTCCCATAATATTTCTTTATTTTTGAAACAACATGTCTGAAGACTCCTCTAATAATGAACTTCAAGGTCCTACATTCGAACTTAATTAATAACCTCATCAATTGAGTTCAAGGTCTTGAAGCTTGGGACATGGCAACCATGCATATGATGACACTACTATTAAAAAGTTAATTAGTAGCGCTTATTTTTTCATTTTTGTAACACTTTTTAAATGATACAATAGGTTTTTGTAGCGCTTAAAAAGAGCCACAAGAGATAGACTTTTTTTGTAGCACTTTTTTGACAAAGCGCTACAATAGGTAATTATTTTTTAAAAAAAACATTGATCTCTTGTAGTATTTTATAGGAGTAGTGCTACAATAGATGACCATTATAGCATAATTATTTTTAAAAAAATATTCATATATTGTAGCTCTTTGATGAGAAAGAGCTACAAATTTTTTTTTTTTAAAAAAAAAGTGTTTCAAAATTAAAAGGGCAACAATTTTACATACTGATTTCTTTAGCCATCATATATAAAAAACTTGTATCAGACAATCAAGACCATAATTACGGAACAATTAACTTTTAATATGAATGACAGTTTAACAATTAGATTAACATGTAAAAAATAACTTAACTTATGTAAATACCTTAATTTTCTTTCAACCATGGCTATTTCTCCCCTATTGTTGGCCTATTACATGTAGACTTATAAATAAGAATTGTACTCTCCCGATGTCTCTCAAAACACTCTAGTATAAGTATAAAACAAACAATTAAATTAACATGAATAAAATTACATGATAAAGAAAAAGGATGATAAGGTGCCTAATCTATATGTTGGTGCTTCCACAATTAAGTATGTCATTCATTCAATTCATCCTAATTTAGCTAGAAATATTATGAAAAACTTTTATTTAGAAAATATTACTCTAAATATCTACTCCTATCTAAATATCTAGTTCAAATCCTTAAATATCTAACTTAAATAATAAATAAATAATATTTAAACCAAATCCTAACAATATAAATATCTAAAATCCAAATCCTAGCTAATACGATAATCTATCATAATCTTAATAAAATATTCTAAATAACATATCTCAATGATTTTCAAGAGCCCATAACAAAAGAACTCTCATTTACCGACATATCATAGCTCTTAAATAGAAAATAAATAATTTTTTCCTAACACAGAAGAAATTAAACACAATATTTAAAAGAACTTTTTTTTTTACTTGACCCAAAAAGTCCTTTCTAGATCATACAACGTTTAAGGTTCGCCAAATTACATAGAGATAGAAAATACTAGAAGTAGCATAACTCTATGTTTTGAAGACAAGAAATAGTAAGATGAGAAAAAATTTATCTTATCTTTTTTTTTTTTAATGGTGACAAATCTTTTCTTCATATCATACAAATGACATGAAAAACATAGCTATAAACTTTTTTTCCTTATATAAAAGGCAACCTAGAACTTGAGGTTACAGCTTGCAACACTAATAGTGACTACCGATATCCGTCCACTACCCACATATAGGCTTCACATCCAAGATGTGGTTCGTGATGAATCACCATGTCTTCAGGAAAAAAAAATGCATACAAGCCATCAATCTAAACACAATAAAAAAATGTAGCCACCAAATAAATATGTTGGACTTCCTTAGAGAAATCTTAAGCAAATAAAACTATATAAAATATAGTATCTCTCTTACACACACACATAGCATTCTCTTAACAACAAAACTGTTTAAACAAATCAATTGATCAGGAAATCCAATTCCCTCTAACAAATCAATAAATCAGGAAAACATTGTAAAGCATCAACAATTATAATTACTCTATTCTTGCTCAGCATGCTTTTGTTTTTTACAAGGACGAACATTAAAGAGGCCAAACTGCGGAATAGTCAGCAACAATTTCAAATGGAAAAAGGGGCACCTTGAAAGCTTTCTGATTTCTAACTAGAGGAAGACCAATGTAAAATGGATTTCAAATTTCTAACTTGAAGAGACCAAAACCATTTACCAGAAACAAAGGCAAATCTTCAAAGAAAAGCTTCGCAAGCTTCAGAGCCAGGGAACAGAATCACTGCTATGAATGATAGTGAGAAACTTGAACGACGTCATTGTAGCATCTAGATGCGAGAAAAGAGTAAATTGGGCCGAGAACAAAGAGAGAAAAGAAGAAGGAAATGAGGAAGAAGAAAAATGGTGAAAAGATAGCTTGGGTTGCTGAAGAAGAATATTGAATGGGAAAAAGAGAGTTTGGTGCTGAAGTTGAAAGAAAATTGACGATTTTTTGTGGCGGAGATGAAGAAGGAAAAAGAACAGTTGTCGTGCGGAGAAGGATTTGAAAATTACAGCCTTTATGGGTGTAATGGGTGGGTTAAGTAGGGTAACATTAAGGTTTAAAATATATTTAAAAAAAGCCTATTGCTGCTCTTAACCAACTAAGTGCTACAATATCCAAATATTTAAATAAAATGTAACTGACACTAATGTAGTTTTTTCTTAAAAAAATGCTACAATTGTTTTAGTAATTTTTTTAAAGAAAAATTATGACCAATTATAACGCTTTGTTAAAAAAGAGTTGCAATTTGTAAAACCCGGAGACTTTTGTATAAGCTTGTCCTCATCTTCTTGTGGCTAACAAAGCAAGCAATTCTTAAAATTTTTAAACTCTGTCTAATTCCATAAACTTGTGGACCAAGCCCAATTCCCAACAAGTTTAAAAAAGAATTATCCATGGGCAGTTTATGGACCAATTCCATAAACTCTGTCTTTATTGCATAAGCTTGTCCTCATCTTCTTGTGGCTAACAAAGCAAGCAAATATTTAAAATTAGCTAACAAAACAAGATTTTTTTTTTTTTTTGGTTTTTATTGGGTCCTTATAGTTTCTTCAATTATAGATACTATATATTGGTCTTTATACTCATCATTTGTTTATTTGTAAGAGCCGGGAAACTACACTAATTGATGCCCTGACTTTTTTGTTATTTCATATTTTGTGGGAACTTACACGTTACTCTTAGCCACTCCAATTCTGTAAACCAATCAGGCACGTACTATAACTTCAATGTGAAAAATTCCTCACGTTAAAGATTAAAAACGTGAGATTTCAAACTAATGAGATAGTTCCAATATGATTAATATAAAAACAAAAGTATAAAATAATCTCAATTAAATACATAAATAAATTCTAACAACCAACCATAGACGAAAATGAAATAGTCTTAACGTCTCTTATATAGGACTATCTGTTTAGTAGATATATTTTCAAATAAATAATTGATTATTTTATTAAAAATAAAAAATATATAATCAGGAAAATGCAAAAAAAAAAAAAAAACTCAGAATGGAGATTTAAAAACTGAATATCTCTCACAGGACAATATGAATTCGATATAAAAGCACAAGATTGTTGATTAATGTACGAAAATCATACTAGAGAAATGAAACAGAGGTAACTTACGAAAAAATAAACAAGACTAAACCAAAAATACATAATTCTTAGTTACAATCACAACATATAGGAAACAATTAAGCGACTAAACAAACCAGCAAAACACATGAACATCTGAGATAGAGATTAAAACCACCAAAAACATCAACCATCACTGAGGAGAGGCCCGACGATGTGAAATAAATTAATACAAATTAAAGAATTATATTTAAAATAAAAAACCAACCTGGACGGAGAGGGCTGACGATGTAGAGGGAGAGGGAGGAGCTTGGTATTGGTGTGCCACTAAGGAGAGAAGACCCACAGTGGTGAGAGGGAGGACAACGATGAGGATGGACGGAGGAGAATGAAGAAGACAATGGAGGGATGGAGGTATAACAATAGAAGGAGGAGAGTGAAGAAGACGGTGGAGGAGAGAAAGAGAGTGAGCAATGATGAGTGAAGAGGGAAGGTAGTCAAAGGTGAGTGAAGAAGTGTGATGAAGAGAGGGAAGGGGATGTCAAACACTTGTTTGACATGCACAGGGATGCCCTTTAGGTATCCTAAATTTAAACTTGGGACCTTTAAGCGTCCCAAACCCAAAAGAGACGTCTTTCCTCTCTAAATTGCAAAAATGTCACCGCATTTTTTTTTACTTCATTTTTTTAAAAAATGGACGTCTTCTGAGATAGTAAAATCTATTTCTTGTAGTTGTGACACCAATTAATCTAAAATGTTGGGTGACACTCACTTTGAAAGAGATATAGAGGTCAAACTTTGATCATTCTATGGACATTATTTACTGTTGGAATATACTAGTCAACCTTTGGTGGATTAGAGTCCAAGCCCGATTCAAAAAGGGCTATCATAGAGAGACATGGGTGATAAAAAGATATATCCTTATGGTTTAAAGATTATATCTATTGCCATATAACCGTATGTTTAAGTGTTACATCTATTCCTATATGACCGTACATACATTATATATATAAAGGTGTGGGATTAAAAGATGAGGCTAGTCAGAATATAATACACACAAAAAATTGCTCTTCTCCCTCTTAAAAAATTCTCTCATAAGAATGTTATCTTATCTTTCTCTCTATAGTGTATTGTTGTGTAACGTGATCAGGGTTTGCATTGATGCTTTGGTTTCGTGTAGGTACTTCAGTGAGTCAAACGGATTCTAAGTACGCCCAAAATTCTTACATTTACAAAGTTGAAATTTGAGGGCATTAGTACTATGCCCCTTTTCCAACCGCAATGTTTTTCCGGCTCCTCATGATTTTGCCACTGCTCATTATGACACCGGCTTTCATGATGATGACCATCGGCGGCGACGTCGTCATCATCATCATGGGCTTAATCATTATAAGGCAGAGGCGGTATAGAGGCCTCAAGTTTTGAGTTTGTAAATAATATCTTGTACAACCAAAGTTTCACCAATATCCTTTCCATAATGAGTCTTCACTAGCATCTCAAACAAGTCAGTTTCAGTAAAAATAGAGAAATCTCTAGTTTTTATGTAATGGTATTAGGGTCACTCCATTGAGAGCCCCTAATTTCTCATATACAGTATAAAGTATAAACTATTATTTCAGTGTCATATTCCTCTTGAGGTTTGGTGAGGTTGTGGAGTATGGAGGTCCTCTAGCTTGATTGATGAATTCTTTTAAATTTATGTGTCTCTTATTATTTTTTTTTAATGATTGTTTAAGTATTTTATTAATTTTATTTGTTTTTTAAGTGCAGAAAAATGGTACTTAAAGTTAATAACAATCGTGATTCTATCAAATATGTTGGCTGTTCAGGTCTCTAGAATTATCAGTCATCTTTGTGATTAGATAATTTTGGATGTTTAAATTTAGTCTAAAGGAAAGTGTGGTTCATGTCTTAAAGACACTGTATACTAGTTTCTTCTTCATCTCTTATTCTTGTATTCCTCAAAAATCAACCCCCTTTAACAAGGAAGAGGATGGAAGTGGCAGAGGAGCAAAGGCAGTGCTAGTTTGGAAGGTTGAGGGCCAAAAGTGGGGTTTTTTGTTGTTGTTGGGAGTGTGACAAATCCATAATTTTATTATATATTTTTGTATTTTATTTAGGGATTTTATCATAATAACTGAGCTTAAAATGCCTTATTTATGTTTAATTGAGATTAAGAGTAAATACATTAAATTATGACTTAAAAGGGCAAAATTATCAAAATAGTTGTAATACTCTTAATCATTGATTTTTGAGAATATTTGATGTCGGTTTAATTGGTTTTTAATTATAAGTGCTTGAAAAATTGGATTAAGATTAAAAATGACAGTTTGGGACTCGAATTTTAGAAAGGACAGTTTGGTGTCATGAATTTTAAAAATGACAGTTTGGTCAACAATTCAACACAACGTTTTGGCAGCAGGTCTTTAGGTCTGATTCAGAGGAGCAGCTGGATAGATATACAGAGGCTTCTTCAGACACAGAGCGCGGCGGACGAACCAGAGAAGGAGGACCTTCACTTTGAACGCCATCACTAAGCATTACCTTCTCCGTCACTAGCGACCGAGCTGCAATTCCTCTCCACCATCGGCGAGACCTCCAAGCTCGACACACTCGAATCAGAGAAGGAGGGACGCGGCGCAACACACAGAGAGCTCACCAGATCGACCATCATCTTAGTCTCCGGCAACGCTCACCTCCACCACCATCGTTGCCGGCCACCTTCCACACCTCACAAGATACTTCAGACCAGAAGCAGAGGACAGAAAAGAGGAGTTGGGAGTCAGAGTGGGGACTGGCGAGAAGCTTCAGCCGCGACCTTCAATCTCTCAACACCTTCACCTTCTTCATCATCTCTCGCCGGCGGCGTCATCCACCACCACAGGCTGCAGGCGAACATCATCCAGAGCTGCAACTGCCGTGAAGCAGAGAAAGAGAGAAAAGAGCTGGGGAACAGGGGACTGCCGCGAGTTGAACAGAGGGAGCTGGAGCCGTGAGCTGAGAGTGGAGAACCTAGAGAGCTGAGGCAGGGAGACTTTGCTCTTTCACAAACCATACCACGCCATCCAATCTTTCTCCGATCAGTATCCCAGCTTCGTACCACGGTCACATTTTCTCCATTGTCCTCTGTTTAGTTAATCTCCACCATCACTAGCTTATTCTCTTTTCTTCACTGACTGTCATTGGCAAATTCCAAGCTGAATTAATTTTCTTCTTGGCTCTCTACTGTCATAAGCAATGGCTTGCTCTGATTCTTTGTGTGAAAATTTCAGCCCCCAAGTTTCATTGTTTAGAGCTAATTGGTTAATTAATTCAGTGTTTTACATGGCTGAAATTGTGAAAGTGTGTTGCAAGACTGTTATGATGGTTGGCAGTGGTTAGAACCTCTCAATCCTTTGTAGTCGGGCCAACGGCATGAATTTGGAGTTTCAATAGGGGAGTTTTTGCTCTTTTATTTCTTTAATTCTATATTATAATTGTGATTCCTAAGTCTTAGAATGAATTTTATAATGTTGAATTGATTTATTTTAATATATTTGGAGATTGGATGTGGCTTGAGCTTTTGTTAGACACTTGATATTATGGTTAATTAGCTTAATCATTATTTCTTTGTGCTGGTTAGTCATTGAATTGATGATTTTGTGAACATTTTGTGCTAATTTCAAGGTGGCTTGATTAGTGGATCAATGGTATCTTGTGTTTACATTGGTTAATTGAATGTGAATTTATTAAATGTATTTAGCATTGGGTTTTAACATCATTAATCTTGATTTTTCATATGGGTAGTCATTGTTAAATTAAGATTAATGAGAAAACCAAGTGATAATGCGAGGTAGCTCGATTATTCGATCAAAAGCTAAATATGATTTTTAAGTTCATTTAATTGTTAGAATGTTTCATCAACTTAATTTAGCGAGATTAATATATAAGGTGGCTTGATATTAATTAATTTAAAATAGGCCTAATGTAAGGGGTGGCCCTTAGAGTCATTTTGGAGCTAGCATAATTAAATCTCTCATAATCATTTTAAGTAAGGATTGCTTGCATCTTTATTATGAGGGATTGTATATTCTATTATTGATCTTCTTGTTTTTCTCGTTTCATTAATTCTATCATCATTCCATTTCATATTTTAAAGAAGAAAATCCCCAAAAAGGAATAGCATAGAACAATTACTCTTTGAATTGCAAAAAAGTAGTTTTAAAAGATCAAATCTTCCCCTTTTAATCATTCCATGGTAATTATTGCACTTAGTTTATATGCAATTAATAAAAGACTCCTCAAAAGATGATATATGATTGCACCCTTTATTGCAATCCTTAGTTTAATTTTTAAGAGGTTACCAAGGCACAAAGCACACATGCTTCTTCAGGCTAGTTGAACTTGGATAAATATTTAAAATTTTGTAAATTGAAACTTTTTAAATTGTGGAATCAACATGGTATTGATTTCTTATTTTTCAGAGGCATCCCTTTGCAAGAAACATGTTAAATTATATTGAATTTATTATGAAAATTAGGAAAATATAAGAGAGATTTGGAATGAGAGAGATGAGTAAAACAATAGACAATTTGAGAGTATGGTATATGCCTGCTATTTATAAGCCATAAGTCCTTAAATTCCTTTAGAAGAGTTATAACCAAAAAAAAAATATCTATATGATTATAGAATATAAAAACCTTTTTGGAGGTTATATATATTAATCATAGAAAACTCCTAAGATGTCATTCACATAATAAGTTACATAGCTTTAGGTGTCGAATTATAAACTCTAGAATGGTTGTAGACATTCCCACTTATATTATAATATTTATAACACTCCCCCTTAAATGTCCTTAACCAAATATTGTACCCATTAAAATCTTATTTGGAAAAACTCTAATGGCCTGTTTGGAAAGAGGGATTTGGAGGAGTGGGAAAATATTTATGAGTTGGATTTAAAAAAATTGGAGAAGTGATGTTACAAAATTTTAATAAAGAGATTGAAAATGTAAGATAAAAAAGTAAAAGAATTAATTAAAAACTTTTAATATCACTTCTCTCATTTTTTTTAAAAATTCATCTCAAAGAATTTTCTTTTTCTCTCACTTCCCCTCCCCTCCCCTCATACCAAACAAGCCCAAAGAGACAAAAAACCTAATGAAGGTAAAAAAAATGTACACAGTAGTTATTGAAATTGTCTCATTAAAAATTTTATCAGAAAAATCATATAGGATAAAATTTTGACTAAGGAAAAAAGAGTACAATTTAGCTTGTATTTGACATCACTTATTTTTGAGTAATACGTCTTTATTACGTAAATCGAGATAAAACTCCTCTCACATACTTATCTCTTATACCGTAAATCATGATTTATAAATATTTATAAATAAAAAATAAGCTATCCCAAACGAACATTTAACTTTTTCTCCGATGACGAGAACACCAGTTTTACGACAACACCTTCTCAATACTTTTTGATGAGCACATATATTTTTCTTTTAGCCAAACTAGATGATACACTGTCATCATATAATATTTCTGCATATGTTTCTTCAACATATCTTCTGGGCATGTGGAATTATCAATCTATATGTTTGATTATGAATTAGTTTGAAACAAACACGTTTCATTGAAGTTTATAGAAACGTAGCTAATAAACAAACAATTGGGCTGTGCCACCAAAAAAAAAAAAAATTCAAACATGTTAGAGCATGAATTTCAAATGCAAATGGTGTAACACCCCATAAAAAGACATAACACTAAACACACTATAAAAATATAATTAGATTTACTCATCGCTGGAGCTGGAGGGCTCTTCATCAACCTATCCTCTTCCTCAGCACCAATAAACACCCCATCCTCATCCTCAACATCATCTTCATCTTCATCTCGGTTGGGGTGAGGGCGCACCAACACTGCCCTTAAGGCCCCTGAATCGCCTCTTGAATAACCAAAGCTCAAAATCTTTATGATTAAAAGCAATACCGTCATTAGTTAGCAGGAAGGGCCAAGGCACATCATGTCCGACTGGTAATGAAAAACAATACTAATTGTCCGGCTCAAGTTTTATTCCTAAAATGTGTTAAAAACCCCATTTGTAGTATAGTATAAGGGTGTCTCCACCCTTATCCAAAAAACCCCGTAGAATCTTTTTTGACTCTAGAGAAAGTTTGAATGTGTAGAAGTCATTTTATTACACATAACACTGCACTTTCCTTGCTCTTAATACCCTAACTACATGATCACCAGCTTCCGCCGTTGGAGTGCCCTCTAATATTCCCCCCAATTGCATGCGTGGTGTCGTCAAATTGCTCTCGCATGCGCTCATCATTCTACAGAAAGTGCAAGTGATTCAATCAGATCACTAGTCATGTCTCCTTGAATGAAAGGCACGATTTTTAAGGGTGTTTGGGGTTTTATAGGCCCCTTTAAATAAATAAATAAATAACTAAAATTAAGTTAATTGAGTCGAAGGATTCGGATAAACAATTATATGGAGTATTCAGAGCATCACTTGTATCATTGTACCTTAAAGATTTTCAGCATTGTTCTTTTTCTTTTTCAATAATTTTTTATGGGAAAAATGTCACTGCCCTCAAAGTCAAAGTCCCCTCCACTGTTCTTTTTTCTATTCTCCAGTGTTTTTGTATATAATATTATATATCTAAATTAAAAGTAAATAAAATAGCAATGGGAGAATCATTAAAAAAGAATTTCAAAATTAAGAAATGACAGATCATGTATTTTCCAAAAAAAAAAAAATCAGGAATTACTTATCACATTTTAACAATTTCTAATTAACTCTCGGTAAAAAACTTGATATATTATTTCCCAATTTTCAAGTTCTTTTTCAGGAATTCTTCCAATAACAATTCTAAAATAAATGTTTTAAAATGATTTTAAAAAAATTTATAGACAATCACACAGGCCGCATGTTACTTCAAAACTGAAACATACTCAACACTTGATTCTTTGAAATATACGTATGAGTACTCACTGAGTCCTTACTGTTTTGGAAAAGACAAGTTAATTTAAATCACATTAATAAAAGCAACTGTCCAAACTTGAGAGAATCACCAAATATATGTACTTCATGGATTTTGGGCCGGATACTGAATAAACATTATAGGTACTTGAATAGTTGGTTAGAAAATCTATTAGTAGTTTATTAGAGAAAAATTATTTATATGTACATCAACAATTGCATACATTTTTATTTTTAAATAAAAATAAGAATATTATTTGGTACTCTTTCAGTCCTAAATGTAATACAGAGTTGATTTTTTTTTGGAAACATTAAGAAAACTAATTAAATTATTTTAAACTATTTATATTTATTATTTTTTCTCCAAATATTTTACC
The DNA here is from genome assembly GCA_963855925.1 of Inga laurina. Taxonomy (NCBI): domain Eukaryota; kingdom Viridiplantae; phylum Streptophyta; class Magnoliopsida; order Fabales; family Fabaceae; genus Inga; species Inga laurina. The sequence goes on along the minus strand of OY979702.1, from coordinate 21,139,993 downwards.
TAATTCATAAATTGATATGCAATGTTATGATACACAACATATAACACCACAAAAAAACATGAAATTTCCGATGGAATTTACCACGGAAAAATTTTCCGTCGCAAATTCTGGCGAAAATCCGTGGGAAAAGTTTTTGACGGAATTTTTTCCTTGGCAAATTTTGTCTTTTGCCATGGAATTTCCGACAGAATAATTTTGTCGCAAATTTCTGATGGAATTTTCGACGAAAATTTGCGACGCAAATGAATTCCGTCGCAATTTCCAACGGAATTCAATTCCATCGGAAAATTTAAAAATTATTATTTTTAAATTAAATTAAATTTTAAAAAAATTATTATTTATTAATTAATATTTTAATTTTAATTTTAAATTTATTTTTTACTTATTATTTTCTAATTTATAAAATATTTTGAATTTTCAATCATAGGTTTTGGTCCTTGTAGGGGCAAAATGATCATATAAAAATTTATTTATAAAAAATAAAATTTATTATTTATTAATTAATATTAGTAAAAAAATATTAGTTAATAATTATTTATTATTATTAATTAATGTTAATAAAAAATTAATTTTAGAAATTAGAAAAAAATATAGTCATATGAAATTTATTTAAGATGTAAAATTTTTTAATTTGAAGTCAATTTATATTAAAGATTACAAGAATATATAAAATTTATTTATATCACTATTAGATTTATATATAAGAAAGAAATATATATTTATAAATAATTGATTATGTATAATAATATTATTTATATAATTTTGTAATAATAGAAAGCCAAACCAGTCAAGCCCATCCAGTAAAATATCACGCACCAACGGACAATGTTGTGGGTTCTAACCAATGGAGGGGCAAGTTGAGTTGTATTTCCAGGAATAAAGAGGTTGCCACATGTGGCGGATCTGGAAGACGGCAACAAGGTGGACGTCGACAAAATTTCATCGAAAGTTTGCGACGGAATTAATTTCGTCGGAAATTCCTGATAGAATTTGAATTCCGTTGGAAATTTTTTTGTCACACTATTATTACCGATGGAATCCATTTCGTTGGAAATCCATTTTTGTCAGAAATTCTGCCGGAAACTCTAAATTCCGTCAGAAATTCAGTGTTTTTTTGTAGTGTAACATGATTAAGTAACTTATTTAGTTTCTTTAATCTCTCTAAAAAAAGGTTAACTATACCTTATATTTAAGACTGAAAGAAGTAATTTGTATTACAACGGATATGTTATTTAAACTAACAACTGATATCAACAATAATTTGAATGCCAAATATTCTAGTCCTCCCTTAAAAAACAGTTCCCCTCCTTTTATTATTTTTTACCCCTAAAAGGTAAAAACTTGTTTGTTTGTATTTTTTTTAAAAAACATATTATATATATATATATATTAAATATATATTTATTACAGGCGTTCCCCTACTACTACCAAGGTATATATGTTATTTTTCTTTTTCAAAGTTTTCTTTTTTGGGATAAGATTACTCAAAATTTTTATCCCATCCTGCCCAAAGTATTTGTCACATAGTAAGTGCTTGTTTGAGATCATGTTTGAGATTTCCAAAAGTGGTTATTCATATAAATTGAGAAAAAATTTTTTTTCACATACTTACCTCGTTTACCATAAATCACGATTGAAAAACTACTTTTAAAAGCTCCAATCGCTATTTTAAACAAGCACTAAATTGTTGCCAATTTTCCCATACCTTCATTTTTTAAAAGTTGTTTTGTGACTTTTTATTTTTTAAAAATGAAAATCATTTATTTAAAATAATGAAAATAAAATCAATATAAATTTTTTTTGGACTGAAAAATCAATATAAATTACCAAGTGGGGATTCTATTACATGAAGTAAAATGGGAGAATTGAATTTAATATCTTGTCAAAAAATATTATTAAAGCTGAAATTTAAATAAAGAAATAAATTTTATTTGAGCATATAAAAAGTATATTTTTGAAGCAAACGGCACAATTTTTGAAAAAATTGATTTGAATTAATTTTGGCTTTTCAGTGATAGAAATTTTTATAGCAAATTTTTGGCTAAAGTATGTGTTTGATATTTTAATTTTAGTCCCTTACCCTCGGGTCCTTAACACGAGTATTATTCAATATAGTTGTCTTAGTAGTTTAATAGAATGAGTTGATCTCACATAGACAAACATTATTTACCAAACAATGAGAAGCATCCAAATTAAGAATATGTTTGTATTCACGTTTTGTTGCCCAAACCGCGCGGCCAACACGTAAAAGCACAATGGGGAAGATTTGTCATGTTTGGGAAAGCGTCGAAACCAACTACGCTTCAGGATAAAAAAACATCTTCTTGAAAAGGCCCACATTTCCTACTTTTTTTTCATGATAAAGGCATCACGGTGAAGTTGATGTTAGCTACGGTTAGAGCATTTCAATCATTATCCGATTCCTGTCACCCTCTTATCGCGTCTTGCTTGGTGGTGGTTGGTGTTTAGCTGACGGTGAGTCTCTGTTGATGAAGCTCTGCTCTGTTAAAAGAAAGAAGAAGAAGCTTTGGTCACGTTAGGATTTGACCAGGGACTTCCGTGCAAATTTTAAAAGTTTTCGAGGAGAGATTAAAGTAAACATTTTGAAACATTTGTGAGGTCAACTGAAATTTATGAAACATTTGGGCCATTTTCTGTGATTTCCTTAGCCTCTTTTCTTCATTTAATTGTAATTTCCACAAATTCTAGGGAATTTTTTTGCAAGTTGCTCCAGTAATCAAAATATTAATTTTAACCCTCCAAAATCTCTAAGTTTTTATTAAGTACCTAAAATATAAGATTAAGCACAACGAGATGTTCAATTATTATCATTTAAATTTGCGAACTACTATAGAAAGGACTTTTAGAGTTTGGAGGAATAGATTTGAGCTCTTGAGGGAAATGAAATCATATAGCTTTGAAACACAAGTCCACATAGTCTAACATTTTTTTCAATAATAATTTCACCTTTTTTATTTTATCAATTTTTTTTAATATTTTGTTACTCCAATAATCACAATATATACAACATACACATATAGTGTTCAATAATATTAGAAAAAAAGTTTTATATGTCCTTTTCAGTCATTTCTCATTTAAATGGGCTTTACAAACACTAATCCAAATAAGTTTAAGGTTAGAAAAAAAGTCACTTCTGCCACCGCTAATCTAAACACAAATCACATATACAATCTGACATTTTTTCTATCTAATTTTTTCTAAAGCCCATCTGTTAAAAAAAAAATCCCTTCTCCACCACTAATCAAACAGATGCTAAGGGTATGTTTGGTTTGAGGTGAGGGAGGGGAGAGGATGAGGGGTAAATTACCTTTTTAAATTGAAAGTATTTAAATTTTAGGCGGGAACTCAAAATTTAAAAGAAATGAGAAGGTAAATTTTAGATAAGAACCTAAAATTTAAAAAAATGATAGAATAAATTTAAAATTTTTTTTATCCAAAATTATAATTTATCCCCCTCCCCTCCCCTCAAACCAAACAGCCTGACTCACATAAAAAGTAGCATAACTCAACAATGGTAAAAGTAGGAGAACGATATAACGGCCCCGAGAAAAAAGGGCTGCGGAATGAGACAGAGACTCAGCGAAAGCACCAAAACATGACAGGGAAGGACGAGTTCGTTCGGTATTCGCCCCTCCCCGCGAACCCTAGCTCCAACCCTGCCCCGTCAAATCAAAACGTCGTAGTAGTCCTCCCCGCCTACCGTCCTCCCTACGGCCGTCGCAACGGTGGGGATCTGTACTGCTCCTGCGCATTCTTCCTCATCCTTCTCCTGGCCGCCGCCACTTTCTTCATTTACCCGTCGGATCCGGATATTCGGGTCACCCGAATCCAGCTCAACGACATTGGGATCAAGACATCGCCAAAACTTGTCCTTGATGTTTCGTTCTTCCTCACCGTTGAGGTCAAGAATAGAAATTTCTTCTCCCTTTCTTTTGATTACATTGATGTGTCTGTGGGTTATCGAGGGAGAGAGCTGGGGAGTGTGAGTTCCAGTGGTGGCCGCCTCAGAGCGAGGGGTTCGTCCTACATGAACGCCACTCTTGATCTTGATGGATTTCAGGTCATCCATGACGTCTTTTACTTGCTTGAAGATTTGGCCAAGGGTGTCATCCCCTTCGATGCTGAAACGCGAGTCGAAGGGAATTTGGGGTTGCTCTTCCTCAACTTTCCGTTGAAGGTACTGTAAGAAAATTATCCATTCATTCATTTGTTGCCCATTCTTTTCCTCAATTTTGTTTGTGGTTTTGGCGTTGACTTGATTGGTCACTTCTTTTTTGGGTATGAAAATTTTGATTGTTGGTTTGTTCGTCAGCAACATAAATATTTGGTCTTTATAATTGTACCAGGAATAGGGATTCTCATGTTTGAAGGCAGAGCACTATAGTGTGTGATTGTTTCTTACTCTATTACATGTAATGGGATTTTTCTTGCTAATAAACTTCACTATACTGCCTCATTTAACGAAAAGGGTTCTGCTTGTTGTATCATAGAAACCATAAAGTTTAAAATTGATTGGTTATGGTGGTATATTTTGATGGAAAAAATCTGTTTGAGAACAGTAAGATGCCCGATGAAGTAACAAGTACTGATTCTACCATTTCCAAGAATAAGTTGATGTGAGTTCTTGTGTCATAATAAGGTGTTGCCTAAGCTAATTCAATATATTCTCAGATATCAATTTGTAAGATAAAACTATGGCTATTTCAGTTACTAACCATAGCTTCTATCAGATTTTTTTCTGCTGCAAATTACTTTGAGTATTCTTGTCTACTTATGTTCTAGACATGCTGATCCTAAGTGTTTAGTGTGGATCTGAACTTTGTTGAGTAAAATGCTTTTTTTACATCTTTCTATGTAGCACATGTATGTGAAGAGTTTTCATAGTCATAGTAATGTCCTGCTGAAGGATATTTCTGAATTTTATCTGTTAGCACGCTGCATCTCTGGTTGTTTTCATGATCTTAATTGGACATGATTTTTTTTTTTTTTTTTTGAGTGAAAAGGGGATTTATTGCATGAAATATTTACTAAGAGTGGCAGTACAGAAGTTGCTGGTACAACAGCAAAACCCCTAAACTTACAATCATTCAACAATCATCCTAGCTGGACATGATTAATTAACATATGCATGTTATTCACTTATTTGATGCCATCTATCTAAAACATTGTATGTTCTGTTCAGGCTACAATATCGTGCCTAGTTTATGTGGATATAAACAACCAAACTGTTATGCGGCAAGATTGCTACCCTGAGGTTAGTGTTTTATTTTCTCTCTTCTATGCATCATACTTTGCATCTTTTTATATATTTTTTTTGAACAAGGAACGAGGATGCCTTTTATTTCCCAGTTGGATTAAATTATTCATTTGTAACTGCTACTGGCAATTGCATGTGTGTTTCCAATTCATTCATGGGCTAATAATTTCTTAAATGCTTTGTATTTGGATTTCATACCACATACTTTATTTAACTCTTGCAGTTCTTAGCTCCCTACCAAATCTATTCCATTCTGTCACATTCTCATACATTTTTTATTGAACAGTCTGTTTCCATTACCGTCCTACTATTTCAACTAAATCATCCCTTTTTTGTGGATAGCATGCAACTGCATAAATCTTGAAGAGGTTTGAAATTTGAAATTGCAAGCTCATTAGCTGCATTATAAGTTATAAAAGAAGATATGGAATCCATAGAAATCAGTATAAAGATATAAAATTTTTATTAGATTGCATTATTCCAAGACCTTGCACAATTAGGAAATTCTAACAATATAGATAGCAATTAGACATGTTCAGAGAGGATGCCTTGCCATGGATAGCTTTGTGGAATAAAATATATTACGCATAACTTATTCTTTACTAACCTGATGAAAAATGTATGAGAAACCTTTCAATTACTATTTCAAGTAGAATGCATTGCCGTTAAAGTCAGTTACCCATTTTATTCTTTTTTCGTGCTCATGTGAGAGGCGCATGGAATCAATTTCTGACAGGGCTAGAACTAGAGAAGCATTCACTCTGTAGTTTGTATTCTCTTTTTGTGCCCTGGTCTCTCTCTTTCGATGCATACTATGATGATCAATTGAAGGAAACAAGCTAATTCACCTGTTTTTAATCTGCTTCAGTCATTGGGTTGAAATGAAGGATTCACAACCTGATAATAGTCCCACTGGAGCAGAGTCATTGGAGCTGGAGATATTTATTCATTACCAATTTTATTGTATCCTTCACGCAGTGGTGTAAATTGACTGTGTTACTTATTTATTACTTGTGCTGTGTACGAAATATGAATCAAACCCTTGTAAATAAGTACTTGTGGATCCAATTTAGTTGAGCAAGAATCTTTCACTTCTCTTAAACAGCCTCTATGAAAGTGTGACGCCTTGGTGTCTGTATGTATGTTTTGTGGGTGATGAACAAAAATTAGTCTCCTGCAATGAAAAGCCAAGCTATGCAACAGCTCTTTCTGACAGTTTAGGTAAACTCTCTCCTACTAAAAAGCAAGCCAGGCTATAGCATTTGATCGTTAAAAAAGAAGTTTAAGGCAGAAAGAGGTGAGAATGGATTAAACTACTCGAGAGTATAAAGGTGGAAGTAGCCTCTTCAGGAAGAATTTGAATTAATTACGAATTTTCCCTTGTTCTGGATTTGAGTGTCAGCATCTTGTGTGGTTGCTGGGTCACTATCTAATCTCCCGATAAAAAGCGGGAATTAAAAGGAAATTATTATACCAATAAGTTATTAGTTGAGATCGTAAGTGATCTCACTCTTATAAAGAAGAAGATATAAATTCGAATTCGGGAAGTGTATTTGATGGGAAGGTTTTAACCTTAACGTTTTCAGACAGTAAAGATTAGGTTCAAGTTCAAAATAGCTTGGGATATTCTGAATTCATATAGAAAAAAACAAGAAGAGGGAATTATTATATTTAATTATTAAAAAATTGCCCCTTTTGGCGATGTTTTAAAAGCCGGACCGGACGTTGAGCCGGAAAGGTCAGCGAGTCAAGGTTCAACCGGTTGGACCGGTTGAGCCGTTTAGTCGGACCGGTAACGTAATAATTAAATTTAAAAATATTATATATATATATATTACAATAATTAGTCATTAGTCTAACTTCATATATAATAATTAGTCATTAGTCTAACTTCATATGAAGTTAGTAAAGTCACAAAACACCATTTAAAAACCTCATCAATTGTCACCTATCAGGATAAATGCTTAAAATATCCACCACTCAAGGGTTATATAAATCTGATTATGTTAATATGTTCTTCTGGTATAAAATTATTAAAATAAAATAACTCAATTAATATGTTCTTCTTTTTTTAAACAATTCTAAACCTGTACATCTAACTCTAAGATAGATTTGAAGCACATATCCTACTGCCCAGCAAATATATATATATATATATATATATATGAAATATATTAACCTTTTTAAAATAATAAACAAGATGATGTAGATTTATGAGCCATGAGCCATTTGAGAAAAATGAGAACATATTTATCATTTAAGAATAAAAAGATACACATAATACAGATATGAGATTAAACAATATAAACATGTGTTTTTCTATATTAAGCTTCTTTTTTTTTTTCTTTGCAAACTTTCTAGTTTCCAGCATCAAAACTTAAAAAAAAAATTCTGGGTTTTTTTTTTTTTTTTTTGTAAAGTGAGTTATTGGGCAAGCCGGTTCTTAAAAACTCGTTCTGGATTCCGGCCCAATAACAGTTCAAAAACGGTCCTATAATGAAAACGGCTCAACATAGTAATCTGACCCGCCCTCTTGACCTGTTGATGGTCCAATAGGTCGGATCGTCCGGTCCGGTCCGGTCTGATTCTTAAACTATGCCTTTTGATAATAATTGGTCAACAAATTTCTTTTGCGTTAAGTAGCTTAACGATTAACATGTAACTTTTCGGGGGAAAAAGGTCATTCCACTTGGTAGTCCTACTAAGCAATGACCAATCTGTGTCGGGACTTGAACCTATAAAATAGCATATGAAGAAAATAATTTATTTAATGCATGAATTAAAATATTACTCCCTCCGATCTTAATTATAAGATAAAGTTGACTTTTTTGGAGAAATTAAGGAAGTCAATTAAATTACTTTAGAGTGTTTATATTTTTAGTATACTTAGATTATATATTAGTTTATTAGTCAAATTAATTAGTTTGGAAAAAAAAATAAAAATATAAACACTCTAAAGTAATTAAATTGGCTTCCTTAATTTCTCCAAAAAAGTCAAATTTGTCTTATAATTAAGACCGGAAGGAGTACTATTACTACTATATTTTATGCGTGAATTTTTATTGTTAAAACATTTAGTAAAGTTAAATCAAAACACATAAATTCTTGCAGTTTTAAGTTATACATAAATAATAAATCATTCAGACCTAAATATATGAATTAATTAGGGTGTTTGGTTTTGATCCTAAGTATGAAGTCTCAATCCATTTTATCTTTAGTATTTATCATTTCTTTCAAACTAATATACCTAACTTATAAGCTTATATATGATCTAATGTTATACATGGAAACTTTAGGAAGATTATATTACATTGTGTTATAATTAAGTAATTTATCCCTTTCTTTCATCTGCCTAAAGTCCTAAATTATTTAAGTGGTTTTTATACCAAAGGTGTAATATATAGAACTTGACCATATATAAACAAGTGCCATTATTCATTGTTTTTGCACAGTATTTTGTTTTAAATTTTTCATTAGTGTGTCTATACTCTATATATGTATAACGTAATGTTTGAGGTGTTATTATTTGGCATTTGCTTAAAACAGAGACTTTTGAAGTTATCTAATCAGATAGTATATTGCTCTTTTAATAGTAAATTATTAGATTCAATCAAAGTTAAAATTTGAGTTAAATAAAAAACGAAAGATGCTTTTTTTTTTTTTATTTATTTATACATGCTTGAAATACCGCATTATAGATATTTGATACTAGTCACATTTTTTATATTATAATTATTTCTGATGAAAGCAATTGAAATTTTTGAAATTATATACTTTTATCCCCATTTATGACATAATGGTTGGGAATTTAAATGGTTGTCGGTAAGAACCAAGCTAAATTTTTGTTCAGTTGGCAAAAAAAGCTCCATTTTTGCTAACTATGTTCTTGATTCACTAACTTTTCCCCAGCTAATTCGCATATTTTAAATTTAAATTTGATATATGAATTCCATTTTTTTATAAGTATATATGTGTGTAAAACATTTTAACAATAAATTATTAAATTGTAAAAAGTATATACTTGTAAATTTGTCAAGCAAAATCTGACAGAAAAAGATATAAAATAATAATAAATCTAAATTTTTCGAGATCAAATTCTTCCAATAAAATTATAAAAAAGGCTGGAATTTAAAGATGCTAACAAATATATTGGAGTTACAGTACATCGATGTAATTGTAACTAGTTTTAATTCTGGTATCAATGCATGCATCTTATCAACGTAACTACTTAACTGATTTGCCACGCCACGCATAATCAGCTCGGTGTTGGCGACACCGGAATGATCCTGGATGGTGCGTCGGTGAGCATATGCAATACTTCTTGACTGAACCAGTCCTTTTGCCTGGTGCCGCCGCCGCGGCCGCCACCGGGAACACATCCCTTCTTCCATGACCATTGCCTGTAAGAAGAGAACCTGCTGGGTGACACATTCTTCTTTGTCTCTTTCTTGAATTAATGGCTATATCCGTGGCGTCTGTGTTTTCTAGAATTTAAAATCTGAAAAATAAAGAAAGGAATATGATGTTTGAGACATTTCTTGTTTTATTGAAGAAGAAGATGATGATGATTGGAAAAGGTTGTGGGTAAGAAAAGAAAAGACTTTTGCTGTTTGGAATGAAAAGCCTTGCTTTCACAAAGACTCTTAACTTCGCGCGTAAGAAAGTTTCTTATGCAAACAAAAATTAAACAAGAAAAATATATTCTTTGAACTATTTGAGATCTATTGATAGACGGTGAAAATATTTAAAAAAAGTTAAAAAAAAGTAAATAAATATATAAATATGGAAAGTGATTCACGGGAGAAAAGATTTATTTGTTCTATTACTTGAATGATTATAAAAATCAATTATTATCAAAGACGATATAATTTGAATCACTCTCTTTCTAAATTAAATTAATTACACATAAAGTTTGAAGGCAAAAAAAAAAAAATTAATCACTATTAAATTATTTTAGTTGAAATAATTTTTATAAATTTTATTGACTCATGAATGATGTATACATTTTATTTTAAGTTGAATTTTTAAATTTACTACGTAGCTTTAATTTGTTATTCCAACAAAACGATTGTATTTATTTCTTTTTTCTTCTTGAAGAGGCCAATAAAAGTTAAAAAAAATTAGGAACAAAAAATTGAAGTGATTTTTCCTATGAATATAATATTTGTATAGATATCCATATCTCTCGATAATCTTACAAAATCTTCCATTATCTCTATTATCATTAGATATGTAGATATTGATATATTTGATTGAGATTATAAAGTTGTGTCTATAAATATAAGGCATGTACTACCATGTATTTGATACACCTTAATAGTAAATAAGAATTATTCTTTCTTACTCTCATATTCTCTTTTTTCTCTTTATTTTATTTATAATCTCATAGTTATATAAAAACTCATTTTTATGGATATCTATGAGATTAATTATGTAAAATTAGAATCTATCCAGATTTTCTTAAAAATAATTTTAATGGATTTAAACTTATCATATTATTTCCTATTTGCCAAAGTTTCCTATTTTTATAATTTATTTTGCTTGAAACTGAAGTTAGGTTTAGATTGTAGATATCTTTATAATAGATTTATAATTATTTTGGTTATAAGCTTTTTCTTTTATTTGATCAAAACTAACTTTTTTTGAAACAAAAAAGTTTTCTCCACATAGAATCAATAGAAATTGGTAAGGTTGTCAAACTCGTGAGTTTAAGCAAGCTTGTAACAATGACATAAACTCGTATTGTGAACTTGAACCCTAAATTTGTAAGAGTTTACTTTTATCATTAAATGGGTATTTATAGTGTATAATTAAGTAATTAAAATATAAAAAATGAAAAAAATTTGATTTAAATATACTTCAAATCTAAATAGCTAAAATTAGAGTTATCAACATTTATAAGTTATCATACTTGACAAGAAATTTATATAAAATTGATATATAAAGCGATTGAGTATGATTAAATTGAAAAAGTTAACATAAGTTTAAGAGTGAGTTAATATGATTTTATAAGTAAAAAATGTAAAAACAGTAAACTCAATGTATAAACTCATAAGTTTATCTGAGTTTACAATTAACACGAGTTTACCAGCAACTCGATTAGATTTTGTAAGGTAGAAACGTAAAATCAGTAAATTTAAAAAGTCAACTTATGAGTTTGACAACAATAAAAATCGGTGAAAAGATATAAAATTTTTATTTAATTGCATTATTCAAAGACCATGAACAATTATGATATTCTAACAATATATAGATAGCAGTTAGACATGTTCAGAGAGGATGCCTTGCCACGGATAGGTTTGAGGAATAAAATATATAATTACACATAACTTATTGTTTACTAACCTGATAAAAAATGCATGAGAAACCACTCGGTTACTATTTCAACTAGCATGCATTGCCGTTAAAGTTGGTTACCCATTTTACGTTATGTTGGACTGTATCTTTCAAAACCAGTTTTCACACATGACCAACTATACGTTGCATTGTCTAAAGTGAAAAGCATTGATGGACTAAAGATTGTTGTTAGGGAAGGTGCTTCTGGGATAACCAATAGTACCAAGAATGTAGTCTACAAAGAAATTTTCAGAAATGTATATGGTTAGATATTCATATCTAGCCATGACTGTGAACAAAATCTTATTAAAGTTGCGTATTTGAAAACATGATCGTGTGTGTTATTGAGGATATTCTTGCTTAGTTGTTGAATTGATATAATGTTGGATACTAACATCGTATTATTTAAATCCAAAATAAGTTCTCCCGTGCATCACACGGGATGTACGTGCTCGTTGGTTCGAACCAAAGGAGGGCAAATTGAGTTGCATTTTCAGAAAAAAAAAATAGATTGCGACACGAGGCGAAAGGAGGCTGCAACACGTGACGGAGTAAGGCTGCACCACATGAAGGATCTAGGCGTCAGCGACAAGGTGGAAGCCACCAGAGCTGCCACACACCATTGACGACAATGAGGTGGGGGCCGTTGGAGTTGCCACGTGGCTTTTTTAAATTTTAAAAATAAAAAACAATTTTGCAAGGGAATTAGCGATGGAAATTTCGTCTGTAATTGGGACGGGGAAATTGGTTTGTTATGCTATTATTAGTGACGGAATCCATTCCGTCGGAAACTCTGAATTCCTTGGCAAATTTCGTGGCAAATTTCATCACAAATTCAGTATTTTTTATAGTATATTTTAGGGGCACTATTACAGACAACGCTTTTAACGTATGTTTTTTAGCTCTTTTAACGTCTGAAAACAGGGAGATGTCTTTGCTAGGAACGTAGTAAAGTAAGGATACGATGTCGCTAAAAAGGATGCCATAAGTGACTTTAGGCATCCCTTTTTCAAAAAAGGGATGTCTAAAGGTTCATTTTTTTTTAAAAAAATCGTTTATATTACAGATTTGGACTAAACACTATTTAAAACCAAAAATTATAAATCATAGTTAATAAAATTATAGGTCTAGTGTCTAAACTCCAAATCCAAAGTTTACACAATAATAACTCCAAAGCCGAAATCTCATAGGCATAATGTAACGCCCCAAATTTCAATTAAGGGCTAATTGCAATTATTGTGAATGATTATGTGGATTAATGTGGATTTGAGATCTGGATTAAGTATTGAGAATGCCCAATAACCTGTATTTTAGCATAATTATGTGGCAAAATAATTATTTTGCTAAATATAGGGGTAAATGGTGTATGGAAGAAGGAAAATAATTTGATTATGAATTATGTGGCAATTTAAATAAATATGCCATAATCATTGAGAGAATGGAAATTATTGGCCGTAAGTTGGTGATTAATGGGGAAATTAATTACTAACTAGGAGGAAATGAAATGTGTGATTAAATGACTAATGGATGAATTGGGGAAGCTAATTGGAGACTTAGTGTGTGTGAGCCAATGAGGAGTGGACACTTGGCAAGATCACATGTGAAGGGATTGGGAGAAAAGTCAAAATGTATTTTTAAATCAGTTTCTCTCTCCTCTCTTCAATCTCTTATCGCTGACCAGGTATGGTGGAGGGAGTATGATGATTATTTTCATCCCTTCACTTTTCATCACTCATCTCATCTCTCATCTCTCTTTCGTTCTCTCTCTCTCTCTGGTTCAGCACCATTGTTGCTGAAAATAGAGGAAGGAAAGCTCGAAAAGGTAAGGGAAAATGACTTCCATCGCTCAAACTCCATTCATTAAAATTGTTCCTTGAGTTGAGAGCTTTATTTTGATGGTTCTAGTTTGCCATTTGGTGTTGGTTTTTGACCCCAAGAAATTATGAAGGTTGGAGAATAAAAAAACTCCTTTGGAAAAGTTATAGAGGTGAGTAAGACAAATATTTCTATATAGGTTTTGTAGCCATTGGTTAAGTTTGGATTTTCTAGAAATTTTGCTTTGAATTTTGAAATTGAGGGTCATTGTGTTGTTGGCATGTTGTTGTCATGGAATTAGTGCATTGTTTAGTGTTTTGAATGAATAGAATTGAATTGAAGCTTAAAGGTGAAGTTTGGGAACTTTGTATTTGGTTTTGTGAATATTGGTCAAAACAGGGCATGGTGATAGGTTGGGATTTTGATCATTTTGAGGTTACCATTGTGTTCCTTGTGGAAAATTGTATGGGAATATGTTTGATTAATGATTTTGGAGTCATTTGATACTTTGGTAGAAAAGTTGAAAATCTGTCTTGTGTGAACTCTGTCCTAGGCATAGTCAGTTTGCACAAAATTTTTGAATGACCAAATGGTATTGGAAAATTTTGAAAATTTTCAATCTTAAAGTTCACATTTCAAGCTTCAAAATGGACATATAATTCATGTCATTTCGTTTTGTGAACTGAGAGTTATGCTTTGCCAAAGTTTTGGACAAAAACTGGACTCTATTTTGGAGTAGTGTTGAGTTTTGGATAATTCTGGAATCTTGTGGTGATTTCTGGTTATGGTCCATATTTTTCTAGTAAATAGGACTTAAATACCTTCCATTTGGATTTGGAGTTACCTCGTTTCGATTTTTCTAGAATTAGTTATGAATTTTGGAAGTTTAGCCAAGAATCAAGGAATTTCTTGGCCGCGGCCCATGGGTGGCTGGCCACGGCCAGTGACCTTCTGACCATATTTTGGCCGTGGCTCAAAGGAGGGCTGGCCGTTGCCAACCCCTGTGTTCCAGAACTTTGAGTTTTTGAAAAGACATCTTCAACCTATTGTTTCCTAACCTTTTAGGGGGTTTTATTAGAGGCATTTGTAGCTTCTTAAGGGTCATTATTGATAACCAAATCTAAGTGTTGAAGAGTCAATTGAGTATTGGAATAGAGAATAATGCTTCATCCTTAATTATAACTTTAGGATTTTATATTTGCCTGGAGCGTAGAAGGCCTGTGCCCACTCAAGAACAGAAAGACCAATGTAGTGACACTTTATCCTATATCATGTATATTGCATTGCTTGTTTGCATTATTCATCAAATACAGTAAGGGGAATGTGGCGTAAGCTCGATCTTGATTACAGATACAATTGATAGGACGTGGTGAAAGCCCATCCTTGAATACAGATACAGTGAGGGGACGTGGCGAAAGCCCGGCTTGAATACAGATACAGTGAGGGGACGTGGTGAAAGCCCGGCCTTGAATACAGATATAGTGAGGGGATGTGGCAAAAGCTCGACCTTGTATACTGTGAAGGGGATATGGCTAGAGCCGGGAAAACGGGCCGGCCCTTCACGGGCTCGGGCCTAAACGGGCCGGCCTGTTTAGGTCCATTTGCTAAAAAGTATAATATTTTTTAGGCCCTCGACCCTACAGGGCCGGCCCTTCACGGGCTCGGGCCTAAACGGGCTTAAACTCATTTTAATTCAAAAAAATTTCTTTTTCAAGTTTTACAATTTATTTATTATTTTGCTTTAAATTGAGATACATTATTTTTAAAACTCATAAATTTTTAGTTAAAATAATCATCTAATGTCCAAATTAGCCTATTTTTTAAAGTTTAAATTAATAAATCATTGTAGAAAAAAAAATAAATCAAACCAATTAATAAGTGTTTGCTTGTTATTAATACTCTGTTAGGTACTTAGGTATTTCTCATATTAATAATTTGATATAATGATATTATATTTATTAATTTATTTTAAAAAAAAATATTAAACGGGCCTAAAAGGGTCGGCCCTACAAGGCTTGCGGCCCTATAGGGCCGGCCCTTTTAGGCCCGCTTCTCTTTTTAGCCTCTAAAACATAAGCCCGACCCTTGAAGGGCTCGGGCCTAAATGGGCCGGCCCGACGGGCTCGGACCGAATTCCCAGCTCTGATATGGCAGTGTGCCCGGCCTCGAATATTGATTGCTGCATTGTGATATATGTTTACTTGCTTTGTTTATATGCATTATATACGTAAACTTTGCTACTGAGATTCTCTAGAATCTCATTCTTTCCAAATAACATATTTAGACAGGGCAAGTGGATCGAAGAATAAGCAAGTGAACAAGGACGATTAGGACTGCCGGATGTAGTCTTAGTTAGATATTTTGGTTTTATATTGAACTGGTTATCATTTTGGATAATTGTACATATTGAATAGACCATAGAAGTATAGTTTTGTGTAATCCCTAATATAGATACTGAGATGGGCATTGATGCCTTGATTAATATTTTGGATTAACGTTATTATCCAGGGTGAATGTTGGGAATTGTGGTATACTCTGATATTATACATGTGACAGACCGAACAGACTATTTTTTTTAAAGAACGAAATGAATGGAGATCTATTTATACAGGTGTTATAAAAGTTTTTAATTATTCCGGATCTCTCATTCGATTATTAAACGTGTTTAAACACTAATTATGGTCTTTATCGAGACGGGGGTTACACAGAAGATGATAACAATAAGGGGAATCAGTTGTGAAAAACTCATCTGCTTCTATTATTGAAATTCAATTTCTCATAATAGCGAATAGCGAGGAGTGACAGGGAGAGATGAACCTCGTCTTCTCGGCTGGAACGTGGGCCAAGACGCATGTTTCATAATCTTGATTTGCAAGCCATAACAACACAAGAAGGAAGATTAAAATAGAAGGGAAACCAAAAAAACAAAAAACAGAGAGAGGAGATAAAATAATAAAAGATGGTGAGAAAGAAGAACATATATGGAGGCGAAAAAAGAGAGAGAAGAGGAAGAACCAAGAGTTAAAAGAGCAGAAAGAAGCAAGAAGTTTCGGATTAGAGTTAAAGAGAGAGAATTGGTAGTGTTGAGCGAGGTGGTGGTGGTTCTTCTTGTTGTTAGATCCCATGTGTTTTGATGATAACAAAGATTGGATTAATAATATAAAAGGATTTGAAAACAAAGAAAAGAATTTGAACAAAGTAACTAAATGGCAGACAAAAGTTTTACTTGAAGTAAGCACTGGAGTAATGAAGAAAAACTGAGAGACAGAGCTCAGGAAAAACATCACTGGCAGATTTTCTAAAGGTTTACTCGAGTGAGCACTCGAGTAATGAACTCTGTTACTCGAGTAAGCACTCGAGTAATGTTGGAGAAAATGTTCAAGAGAGGCACTGCCAAAATTTGGAGGAAGTTACTCGAGGGGTCACTCGAGTAATCTGCAAAGTTATATGAACCATTACTCGAGTAACCACTCGAGTAACAGCATGAGAAAAGGCTTTACTCGAGTAGCTACTCGAGTAACCAGGTAAAAAATCTTCCAGTAGCTCTCGGCCAAAAATTGACACACTTTACTCGAGTAACCATATGAGAAAACTATTTACTCGAGGTGACACTCGAGTAATCTGCAGAGTTATTTGAAGTAATACTCAAGGGATCACTCGAGTAATTAGGTAAGCAAAGAACAGGTACTCTCAGCCAAGATTTGAGTCTTATTACTCAAGGGACCACTTGAGTAATCTGTAAACTTATTTGAAATTTACTCGAAGGATCACTCGAATAACCTGTGCAGAAAAGACATGCTTACTCGAGTAAGCACTCGAGTAATAAGGTATTTCAAAGGTTTGTGATGTATCTTACTCCATGTTTTACTTGAGTAATATATTATGTAAATGTTGAATTACTCTTTGCCATATTTTTGGTAAGTTTACCCGAGGGACTAACTCGAGTAATGATCATGATCACTCGAGTAGCTACTTGAGTAATGAAGTCTAGAAAACATGATTTTAATCCAATGTTTATTGATTTGTTTTCTATTAGATTAACACTTCATCATGTTAGTGTGCTAAGTATATTTGTAGAAAAACAATGAAGAGATCATGCTAAAAGAGGAAAGTCAAATAAAACGTTTGAATGATCACCTATCGCTGAAATGCCCTAACTTGTAATTAAAGGCTAATTATGATCTTAATGATATAATTATTGTTAATATTGTTGTAAATATGTTGTAAGCAATGTTTAAGCTTATATTGGAGTCTAATGATGATTTGGCAAATGTTATGATAATCAGGGGCGAAATTGGAAATTTACTTACCGATTGGTCGGTTACCGAAGAGGAAACTCATTGGTAACTTGAAGATCAACGGTTGAGATTAAAAGTCAAAGGAATCAATGGCAAGGATTTAACCATGGGGTGGAATCTTATGTAAATGAAATCATATGAAATCAAGGGGAAGGAACAAGATGGTGCCAAGTATTATTATGAGGACCCTTAGATTAAAGTCAATGTTTCAAACTCATTTTCTCTTCCCTCTTTTCTCCAAGTCGGTTAAGTGTGTGTGGGTAAGAGAAAATCTGAGTTTTTCTTCTCTCTCCATTCTCCATTTTCACTGAACCAAGAAAGATAAAGAGAAAGAGAAAAGCTAATTTTGGGTAAGTGATTGCTTTCATAGGATTAAATGTTCTTCATTAATGTTGTTTATGAGGTTGGGAGCTTGCTTTCTATGGTTGTAGAATTTTGAAAGGTGGTGAATTGGTGCTTGAGCACATTTGAAAGTTGGAGAAATAGAGATTTGGTTGTGGCAAGTGAAAGAGGTAATGATTTGATGCATTTTAATGGTTATGTTTTGAATGTTGGCTAAGTTTTGTAAATTTTGGAATTTTTCCCTGAATTTGGTATTAAATGAAAGTAGGAATTGGAGAGAGTGTCACTGTTGAATTGGTAGCCTATGGTATTTTGAGTTGATTGGGATTGATTTAGAAATGGGGAATGAAAGTGTTGATGATTGGGTTCTTGAGTGGAATGTGGAGATCTAAGGGAAAATTGTATTTAGGGTGTGATTTTGGGTATTTTGAGGTCATCAATAGGTTCCTTATGGAATTTTAGGTGAGAATAAGCTTTGGTACAAGTTTAGGACCTATTGGGATCAGTTTTGGTTACTTTGGAAAACCTTATCAGTTGCTGTGATTCAGGCTTCTAATGCACATCACTTGAGTGGACGATGAGCTCACTCGAGTTCTGCAGTAAATTTCTATTTTCTGTGGTTTTCTCAGTGGTGTTTTCGAGTAGAAATGCAAGAGTGCACTTCCTGACTTACGAGTGAGATATGATCCCACTCGAGTGAGCATGGGCATGCTCGAGTGAAGTTTTCTCTTGGAAGTGGTCTATGCTCTCGGGCAAACACTTTTGGTGTTGCACTTCCTGGTGCTTGAGTGCAACGAGCACTTAGTCAAAGATGTTGCTCTCGGCCAAACACTCGTGAGTGAGGATGCTTCTCACTCGGGTATGAGTGCCCCATCACTCGAGTGAGGCCATCTTCACTCGAGTGAAGCGACCAAGATTCAGCATTTTTCTTTTCAAAAGAGGGAACTTTGGGGTAGTGTACCCAACCTTTTAGGTATATGTTAGGTTTCTAATAAGCACCTAAAGAAGTTTAAATGATAACCAACATCAAGTAAGATGAAATTAAGAACTTAGAAAAGGAATTAATTCAATGTCCTTACTCTTGGTTTTAGGCTTTGATATTGGCCGTACCCGTGAGCTAACTGTGCCAGAGGACGTCAGGAAAGTACAAGGTAGTGACTTTTTCTTTATACCATATGTGATGCATTGTATGTGTGTTATATCATTGATTTGTGATAGAATTCGTATGCTGTAACATTTGTGGATTTGCATAAGCACCATCATACCAATAGTCCCTGAGTAGCTAACAACGGATCGGGTAATGGTTGTGTGCCTTCCCGACGGAGAAAGGGGATGACGATGAGGTGTGACTTTATGATTAGGTGAAAGCCTAATTGTGAAGGCCGACGGGCCAATTGTGAAAGCCGGGTAGCTATATGAGCTATAAGGTTATGTGTATGCACTGCCATGCCAACAGTCCCTGAGTAGCTAACAACGGTTTGGGTAGGGCGGTGTGCCTTCCCGACGGAGAAAGGTGATGAGGGTGGAGTGTGATTTGTGTTGCTGATGTATGATGATTTGCTTACATGCTATGTGTTTGTGTGTGGTATGAATTATTTGTTATTACTGTGATTCTTTTGAATCTCACTCTTTCCTATGACTAACCTTTCAGACAAGACAAGAGGCTCCAGAGAGAAGCGGATAACCAAGAGCGGATAAGATTTCTTAGACATATTTGATCAAGACCGTTGGTTATCTATTTTTGGAACATGATTACTGTATATATTTGGGGTTGTAAATATTGTTTTGATTTTGTAATCACCATTTTTGTGAAATGTTACACCCTATATATATATATATGTGTAACCCAGAAGTTGTCGGGATTTTAATTTCTACATCCTGATACATATGAATGTGATTGAATTGCTCAGGTAATTACATTCAAATGTGACTAAGAGACCATATTACCTGTGTTTTAACTGTTTTGTGAACTCCCTATCTCCAAGATAGGTGATTCTAAATGATAATCGGTCATTATTGGTATTTATTTCACTTTAATTTCATATTTCGGATGTAATTACGATGAGGGGGTTACAACCGCAACCTACCACAAACGAATAGTTTTCAAATTAGAAGAACGGTCAACCGTTGCTGCACGACTCTAATGGACATATTTGAAATGCTTCCAACGGACACTACAAATCATCTATATATATGAAGCATTCAAAGAACAGAAAAGAACAATTGAGAACACACGAACATACACTGATCAACTCATTCTTAGTGCTCTGTTGTTTCTTATACTCATTATTTGTACTTTAGTGATTATTCATTTACTCTGTGAGAGAGTTTTTCATTACAACCTCAATATTTGTTATTGAGACAACTTAAGGTTGTGGAACCTTGAGTTGGGGATTGGATTACAACGTGTAAGGGGGAGCGAGTGTCCAGGTGAAGGAACTTGCTGTACTGAGGTGCCAAGAACCCACTGAATCTTGGAAGATATAGTGAAAATCTCAGAAAAGCTTTAAGGACTGGACATAGGTCAAAATGGTTGTGACCGAATCAGTATAACTTCCAGTGTACACTTCGGTGATATTTCTCTTAGCTCTTAACTGCTTTATATTTCCAGTCAATTTTCATATACGCAACGACATTTCTGATATCACCCAATTCACCCCCTTCTTGGGTGAAACACTTGCACTAACACTTGTGGTGACGGCAATGGGAGAGGTCTTCCATTTGAATAAAAAAGAAGAGGACGATGAGCGTGAGAGTGTGAAACTGACAAACCAAGATTGTCAATTTAAGTTCAAAATGTTTTTGGCGTCCCAAATTTAATTTAGGAACACTAAAGGCGGACCTTTGTCGCCCCTAAATTTATTAGGGACACCAAAGGACATCCCTTATCAAGGACGCCAAGTCCTTTGGCGTACCTAATAAAGGGCGTCCCTGGGTGCCCCTTATCAGGGACGCCAAGTATTTTTGGTGTCCCTAATATGGTCCATTTTTGGCATCCTTAATTTAAATTTGGGACGTTAAAAGTGGGCTCTTGGCGTCCATTTTTTAAATTGAAACGTCTAAAATATCAAACTTGATGCACAAAATTACAAAAATGCCACTGTTTTTATTTTTTATTTTCCTTTTTGAAAAATGGACATCCTTTAGGGTAATAAAATCTATATTTTGTAGTAGTAGGTGTAAACAGTAGACAAAATAAGTTGTTTTGGTAGCATATATAGCAACATTGTTAACAGTTAACTTTCTTTACTTTTTGCACTGTGGGTGCCACCAGTCTTCAAACTCTCTATTATTTTAATATATTTTTAGAAATATGTACCTTTTTTAATGGGAAAATATCACTTAGTTCCCATTAAAGCAATTTTGTTTCATTCAACTTCTAAAAGATTCTGAAATTTCAGTGTACTCCTTTGGATCAAAATGAAATTAAGTTTTGTCAGTGAAAAGACAATAATACTCTTACTTTATTTTTTTCATAAGAGCATTTTCAAGATAAATAAATTGATTTCAAAGAATTCAAAGAGTTAAAAAAAAATTACATGACAAATATGGACATTTATAAAACAAATATGTGAATGACCAACATTTTTTAACTCATTGAATTCTTTTAAATCCCTTTACAAGCAAATATGATCTTTCACAAAACAAGTAAGGAAATTCAGAGGACAAATATAGTCATTCATAAGATAAATAAGGGAATTTCTAGGACAAATTTGAGTATTTATAAGACAAAAAGTGTTTATGCCTTCTTTTGATCCCAACAAAAGATAATTGTATTGCTCATAGCAAAATAGTTTATTGTTAAATTTGCACCTTTGCCCTTCTAAAAATATATTAAAATAATAGAGAGTGAGAAGACTGGTGAGACCTACAGTACGAAAGGTAAAGGAAGTTAACTAGAGTTAACGGTGTTACTATATACTATCAAAAAAATTGATTATGTCTACTTTTTCACCCTAAATAGTTAATTGTGTTTAGTGCTCATACATAAATAGTTTGTTTCTACATTTACACTTTCACCCCTTAATTTTTTTTTTTGTTGGGACCTTCTAGCCATTCCAAAAAAAATGGGTGCTCATGTATAAATAGTTTGTTTCTAAATTTACACCTTCACCCTTTAACTTTTTTTGTTTTTTGTGGTTGGGACCTTTTAGCCATTCCAAAAAAAAATGGGAATCACTTAAGTAATTGGCCTACAATTGCCTTTTACACTATGAAAGGAACAAAAAATATTGTCTTAGGGTGTGTTTACCAAAGCGGTAAGGAGGCTCAAATGTACGGTGGGCAGAAAAAAATACAGTGAGGGTTAATATGTATGTTTGGGAAATCGTTAAAACAATTTGATTTTGGGTTTTATCACGATATTTGCTAAAGCTGCTTTGGCTTGCTTTTCAAATAAAAAAACCACGTCCATGCCGTGGAAAGAGAAGAGAAACATGGAAAAAAAGAGAGGGACGGTTCTTTTTGTTCCTTTTGCTTTTATTAAAAAAAATAAAATAATGTTCAATAGTTATATTTAATTAATCTCTAAAAAAAATTCATATTTGGTCTTTTGTTTGAGAAATAATAGAGAAAATACAAATGATATTAATTAGAGAAAAAATTGTATATGTAATATTCAATAAAACTCATACCCTTTTTACTCATTTTTCATCTCAACTTGCTTTCAAATAATAATCCAAACAAATTTAAGGTTAGAAAAAATGTCACTTCTATCGTCGCCAATCCAAACACAAATCATATATATAATTTGACTTTTTTCTTATCTTATTTTTATAAAAGTCAAATTGTAAAAAAATCACTACTATCACCGCTAATCCAAACAAAAACTTAGAGAATATCATTTTCTATCCTTACTTACTAGATTAGACGTTGCAGGAATTAATCCTTCTTTATATGTATGTACTAATTTTTTTTCTTTATCATCTTTGATGTTGCCTTTAATGATGTACTTAAACTTTTTGTCATAAATATAATTGGGAAAATCCCTAAAAAAATACCTCAGAAATAGCAAAGTCCCTATTCAGTATTCTGAAATCCAAAATTTCGGATTAGTGCCCTGTTAGTACGGATGAACAGTACGGGGAGCGCCAAAAGACGATTTTTCCCTTCAGTCTTCATTCTCGCCCACTTCAGAATAACAACACGAGGCTCTTAATTAACAACTCCCCATTCTTGATTAACAATTCCTTTTTATTCTTTTACATATTCGCATCTCACAAATATAATGTTGTTAATGTAAAATACGGTGTTGTTAATAAAGAAAGAGGTGTTGTTATTGGTCCTAAAACTTAAATTACGAAGTTGTGAAACAAGAAATGAGAGTTGTTAATGTAGAATATGGTGTTGTTAATAATAAGACCGGTGTTGTTATTGTGAAAGTAAAAAGATGAAGTTGGAGTTGTTAATCAAGAATGGGGAGTTGTTAATTAAGAGCCTTGTGTTGTTATTCTGAAGTGGGCGATAATGAGGGCTAAAGGGCAAAATCGTCTTTTGGTGCCCCCGCACTGTTCATCCATATTGACATGGTACTGATAGGAAATTTTGGATTTTAGAGTACTGAATGGGGATTTTACTATTTGGAGGTATTTTTCAGGGATTTTCCCAATATAATTTGGCATTTTTTTTCTGAAAAAAAGTAGCTTAACGATTAACACGTAACTTTTGGTTAAAAAGGGTCCTTCCACTTGGTAGTCCAACACTCCAACTAAGCAATGACCAACAGGCCTTCTCACAGATATAGACAGGACGCGTGGGGACGAGAACGTACTTTAAAATAGCAAATGAAGAAAACAATTTATTTAATATATGAATTAAAATACTTGTAGGACTACTATATTTTAAGCATGACTTTTTATTGTTGTAACATTTAGTAAAGTTAAATCAAAGCACAGAAATTCTTTCAGTTTTAAGCTATGTATAAATACTACTCATCGAGTTCTAAATATATGAGTTAAGTTAATGGTTTGATTTTAGTCCTAAATATGAAGTTTCAATCCATTTTATCTTTAATATTTATTAATTTTTTTCTCAAACTAATATACCTAACTTATAGAGTAATTTATAATCTAATGTTATACATAAGTATTTTTTGGTAGGTTAGATTGCATTTGTTATAACTACATAATTTATTGTGCCTATTTAATCTTCCTAAATTCCTATATTAATCAAGTGGTTCTTATGCCAAAGGTGTAATTTATAGAAGTTGACCGTATATAAACAAGTGCCATTATGCATTGTTTATGCATAGTATATTTGTTATAAGTAAACTCATCATAGTGACATAAAATCGTATTATAGACTCGAATCGTAAAATCGTAAAAGTTTACTTTTATCAATAAATAGGTATTAATAATGTATAATTAAATAATTAAAATATAAAAATGAAAACAATTTGATGTAAATATATTTTAAATCCAAATAATTGAAATTAAATCCGTCGACATTCATAATTTATCTCACTCAACAAAGAATTTTTTATAAAAATATATATAAAGCTACCAAGCATGATCAAAGTGGAAAGGTTAGCATGAGTTTAAGAACAAGTTAATACAATTTTGTAAACTAGAAATATAAAAATGGCAAACTCGGTGTGAGAACTCGCGAGTTTGACAGAATTTACAACTATCACGATTTTAAAAGTGACTCCACACAATTTTGTATGGTAAAAATATAAAAACAGTAAACTCACATAATCAATTTATAAATTTGACAACAATATGTATGACATAACGTGTAAGGTGTTATTCTTTGGCATTTGCTTAAAGCAAGGCTTTTAAAGTTTTCCATTCCGACGGTATATTACTCTTTTTTTAAGTAAATTATTAGATTCAGTCAAAGATAAATTTTGGGTTAAATAAAAAAAAACGAAAGAAAAATAAATAAATGACAAGTGTCTGAATAAAAATTGGTTGCTTCAGAAATATATACCCAAGACGGTGACCTTTTTTTTTTAAAAAAAAGAATTTATAGATGCTTGAATTACAGCATTATATAGATATTTGAATAACGGGTTAACATATTGATTTTACTATGAGGCTTTAAATTGAACAAGTTAACACGATAGCAAAGACTTTTCCCAAATGCATTGTCGGGCTTTAATGCCAGATTTTGATTGATTTCATATTATAATGAACAATTATATATTTATGGCATACACTTATCACTGGCGGGTAGAAACTCTTACAAGGCAATTTTAATATGTTTCCCCAAAAAATATAAAAATTTTAAATCTCAATAACTTTTTCTTAAAATTTAGTACTCGTCTTATAGTAGCCAAAAAAAAATCCTTGAAACTCATTTGAATCTGACATGGACAATAAACACTGCTCCATGCACGGGGATAATTGTTGACTACCAAAATAATAGCCCAACAAAACTATTTCATAACCACAAAATATTCTGAATAACCTGTACAAGTGAGATGCACTGCATATATATATATATATATAGCAGCATACAAAATACACCAGCAACAAGCACATAATAATGAAAAATACAATAGACATTGGCCTTTACTTAGCATATATACAGGCCCATACAACCCAAACTATGCAACCCAATTCACTAAATCACTAAATTCACTTGACACTCCCCCTCAAGTTGAAAGTATACACATTGTAGACTCCCAACTTGCCCAGCAATCCTCAAAACGTATCATTCCCAAGTCCCTTCGTTAATATGTCAGCAAGCTGTAGATGAGATCTCATATGGTGCAAACTAATTAGCTTAGCTTGTAGTTTCTCTCGAACAAAGTGACAGTCCCCTTTGATATGCTTAGTCCTCTCATGGAAAACAGGATTAGTCGCAATATGTATTGCTGCCTGGTTGTCACAAAAGACAGCAGCAGGTCCTGTTCTTTTAATTCCCAAGTCTGATAGCAATCTAGCAATCCAAGTTATTTCAAAAGCTGTCTTGGTGAGAGCCCGGTACTCAGCTTCTGCATATGAGGTAGAAATTGTTGATTGCTTCTTAGATTTCCAAGGCACAAGAGAACCTCCAACCTTGATGATATACCCGATAACTGATCTTCTAGAGTCACCACATCCTGCCCAATCAGAGTCACAAAAGCATTGTAGCTCCGTGTCAGTAGATGAGGACAAAGGGATTCTTAATCTGGGGCTGCTTTCAAGTAGGGGACTACCCTCATGGTTGCATCCATGTGTGATTTTTGAGGCTACTACATAAATTGTGACAGCACCTGCATAGAAAAGCATACATCAGGTCTAGTCATAGTGAGATAGAGAAGTCTACCTATCAAATGTCTCTACACTTTAGGTTCCTTTAAAAATGAGTCTTCCTTTTCTTTCTTTTGTCGACCCTTCTTGTTCTTCTTCCTAATATTTGGATGTTGACATAGTTTTGAATTCTCTTGTAATGGTGTGCATTTTGGTTTAGATGCACTCAATCCTATATCTACCAATAAATCCAAGACATACTTTCTTTGATTTAGAATAATGCCTTTTTCAGATTTCACTACTTTTAGTCCTAGGAAATATTTCAAAGATCCAAGGTCTTTGATCTTAAAAACTTTATCTAGATGCTCCTTGATGACATTTATTCCTTCTAGGCTATTTTCTGTTATCAAGAGGTCATCCACATACACTAATATAATTATGAATTCTGTTCTCTTTTCCCTTATGAAAAGAGAATAATTATATTTACTCTGTCGAAACCCCACATTAAGTAAAGCTTGTGTCAACTTGATGTTCCATTGCCGAGAGGCCTTTTTTAGCCCATAGAGAGACTTTGTCAACTTACAAACCTTGTTAGAACCAGTTTTTGCAAAACCTTGTGGCACTTGCATGTACACATTCTCATTTAAGTCCCCATGAAGAAAAGTATTATGTACATCCATTTGAAAGCAAGCCCATTTATTGACCGTTGCCAACTTAAGAACTACCCGAACTGTGACCATTTTTACTACTTGAGAAAATGTGTCATAATAATCGATTCCTTCCCTTTGATTATATCCCTTTACTACTGATCGTGCCTTGAATTTATCTATGCTCCCATCGGCTATGTATTTCACCTTGTAGACCCATTTACATCCTATTGGTCTCTGCCCAGGGGGTAGGTCCACTATTTCCCATATGTGATTTGTTTCCATTCCTTGTATTTCTGCCTCCATAGCCTTCACCTACCAAGGATCCTATATAGCTTCATTGTATGTAGTTGGCTCAACCACAACATTAGTACAAGAAAGATAATGTTTGTAGGATGAAGAGACATGAGAATAACACAAATAATGATGAATTGGGTAAGCAATATTCCTTTTGTGTTGCTGCTATTTATTACATACAACATTGACCTTATCAATGTTAAGGGAGTTAGTATTATGCAAACCTATGCACTCATAGTCTGTGAGCCACGAAGGTGGCTTCCTTATCCATTGAGGCGTCTGTTCTGTTCTGCTCACACCATTTTGCATGTCATTACTGTCTCCTATTACGGGTGTAGATGATCAATTAAATAGTGTAAGTATACACTGTCATAATCAAGTAATATAGAAGTGAGTAGAGTATCGTTCCCACGAGGATTGATCACTAAGTACCAAAATGGGTAATTTTGATTCTATTTAGTCGATCGATAAATTGGTGATTGAGAGTACAAATAAAAGAAAAATAATTAAATATGAGTGCAGATGATATGAAAATAAATATGAGAAAAAGTCCTAGGGATTATATTTCACTTAACAAATTCCGGATTGAATCACTTATCTATTCTAGTGATGGCATATTAGAGTCCCTAAAACAAAAAAAAAAAAAACACACACACACACACACACAATCCATCTCTCCCCCACACTTAATCCTTGCATTGTCCTCAATGCACATAGAGAGTAATGATATGACAATGGTGCTCAATAATGTAGCGAAGAATCAATGTGAGAAAGAGTAGATTAACACACAAAGAAAAAACAAAAACAACGCACAAGACACAAGCTACCTTTTCCTACTAGAGTATCCCTCCCCCATACTTGTTCAACATCATGAAATCATGCAATAAACAGCCCAAAATAGTAGAACAAGGTAAAGGAAGGAAGCAACCTTATCATGGAGGCTTGTAGCTAGTGTGGTACAAACGGAGACGGTTGGCTCGAGTATGGAAGTGTCCGCCATAGCCATCCTTCACTTTATAAGTCCTCTTATCACACTTGGCAACCACTTCTAAAGGACCAATCCATGTCTCCTTGAATTCTTCATGTGGAGCAGAGTAATGAGGCACATAAGCCATGACATAGTCACCAACTTCAAAAGTGGTCTTTTGTGCTTGAAGCTCCTCATAAGTGAGTTTACTTGGATCAATGGACAAGGCATGGAGTGGAAGTAGTGAAGAGCTTCCAAATCCATCCTTAGACCTTAAAGGCTTCTCTTTGCTAGGTGGTGGATTAGTATGGATTTGACACACCACCTTGACCGGTTTAGAAACTTTCCTCAAGGCTTTAAAAATATTCAAAGGCTGTTTGGAATGAGTCTTGGCAGCTCCATTACACCCTGTACTATCATCACAAACAACACCTTTCTCAAGAGAATTTGGGTTAGTGGAAGACTCAACAAGCATAGCATCATTTGGTAAAATAGCAGATGGTGTAGAACAATTGTAGTCTAGTGAACTAGCACTAGAACACTTGATATCATGACCATAAGAGGGGGAAATAGAAGGGTAGGGGATAGAAGGGGTAGAATTTATCACATGTGCATCAATATGATTCATATGTCCACTAGAAACTAACATATGCTCAATATGATCATTATCATCTAATTCATTAATAAAATGCACATCAAGCAAAGAATAGTCTTCATGTGGGTGTTTCATTGTTTCATACATATTAAAATGCACAAAATGATCACCAACAGACATAGTTATAGAGCCTTCCTTCATTTTAATCTCAGTGTTAGCAGTTCTCATGAAAGGCCTACCCAAAATCAATGCACCTTCACTCATACTCTCCTTAGACATGTCTAAAACATAGAAATCTGAGGGAATGAGCAAGTCACTAACTTTAACTAACACATCCTCAAGAACCCCAAGTGGATATCTAATTGTTTGATCCGCTAATTGCAAAATAACACTAGTGGGCTTGAGTGTAGTGACTCCTATAGACTCATAAACAGATTTGGGCATCATATTTATTGCAGCACCTAGGTCAAGCAATCCCTTAGGAATTGTGAAATTCCCAATTGTGCAAGGTATAGTGAAACTCCCCGGATCTTGACACTTAACCGGTAATTGGGGCTTGAACAATGCACTCACATTAGAAGGAAGTTGGACCATCTCATTAGGCTTAAATCTTCTCTTGTATTTGCATAGGTCCCTTAAGATCTTAGCATACTTAGGTTGTTTAACAACTTCAAGTAAAGGTATATTGACTTCAATCTTGCTAAACAAATCATACAAATCATTATCATGCTTTTCACTAGCTTTTTTCATGCCTTGAAGATAAGCGTGAGGAAAAGGAAAGTCTTTCAAATTTACCTCTTTACCTTTGTGGACAATAGTTCCATAATGCTCATGTTGGCTTCCTTGTGCAGCTCCCTCATTCTCTTGGCTTGTAGAATTGGTGGAGGAAGTTTTCTTCAAGATGCTTTTCTCCGTTTGGCTCTCAGATGAAGGAATGACTTGGAATGTGGAAGCTTGCTCTTGTATACTTTCATCATAAACAATTTCTTCTTTATCCTCTTTTGGATCATCAAGTCCAACTTGCTTGCCACTCCTTAGTTGGATTGCATTTAAACTCTTAGGATTCACTACAACATTAGAAGGCAAGGTTCCCTTCTTGGCATCATTCTCACTCTTTGCATTAGCCAATTGAGAAACAAATGTTTGGAGATTGTCATGCTTCACTTCCATTTGTTCAATCTTGTCACAAAGCTTGCTCATCATCTTCATCAAGGCCTCATTAGTGTTAGGTTCTTGAATAGGTACATCTCTTGATGTTGATGGACCTTGATAAGAAGTCATAGAGGGATTCCCAAATTGTCTTTGAGAATGTTCAGCACCTCTATAGAAGCTCTCCTTCCCTTGATAGCCTCTATTATCATTGCCTCCCCATCTAGAATTGGAATTGTCCTTCCACCCTCCATTGAAATTGTTTTGATTATATTGGGGTGGCCTTTGATAATTCATAGCAGCCACATCACATTCTCTAACTTGAGAAGGACAAGTCAAAGTAGTGTGCATAGGGCTACCACAAGTTTTACAAGAAGTAGGCACTAAGGCTTGAGACATAGGAGGAGGATATGAAGCACCAACATTTTGGACTTGTTGAGCTTGAATGGTCTTTTGCATACAACCCATTTGATCACTTAAAATGGCCAACTTGTTCAAAATCTCATCGTTGGACCAAGCTCCAACTCCACATGCTTGAGCTCTTTCTCTTGTACCAAATTGTTGGTTATTGGCAGCCATCTTTTCAAGTAGACCCCAAGCTTCTTGAGAGGTTAAATCAATTAGAGACCCACCAGCTGCAGCATCAATGGTGTCTTTGTTGTGATCAAGCAACCCATCATAAAAATATTCCACCAAGTGGGGTTGAGAAATTTGATGGTGTGGGCATTTGGCAAGGAGTGCCAAAAATCGAGTCCAATATTCATACAAGTTCTCACCCATTGCTTGTTGAACGCTATAAATTTCTTTCCTCATCTTAGCCGTTCTTGTAGCTGGAAAGAATTTCTCCAAGAAGACTTTCTTCATTTGCTCCCAAGTCAAGGTTGCAAAGTGGCGAGGAAGCATATAAAGCCACTCTTTAGCTTTTCCCTCCACAGAAAAGAAGAAAGCACAGCTCATGACTTCATCCAAGTCAGCACCTGGAGGCTTCATGGATGAGCAAACCACATGGAGAGTCTCCAAATGCCTATGTGGATCTTCACCTTCATTACCATGAAATTTAGGTAAAACACTTATCAAATGTCCTTTCAATTCAAAATTAGCATTGAAATTATAGAAGCCATAAGGATTATAATCAACATTGGAAGAAATTATATCTCTTATGCTCCTATTTCCTACATCATCATGCACATGATTATTATTATGAGGTACTTCATTATGGCCATTATTAGGAACCTCATGATCTTGATGTTCAATGTGTCCATCCATGTTTTGATCTAGCACAATATGATTATCAATGAAAGGGCAATCAGTGAAATCAACAAACAAATCACCACTATCAGTAACAATTTCCAGCTTGTCACACAACACAATGACAGCAAAACTGATACAAAAAAAAAAAAAAAAAAAAAAACAGAGCAATGTCACACACAAATGACCTTTTAGATAACACCAAGAAAAATGCAGCAAGGTGTTTGACCTTAACGCAACCACAAGCAATGGTCTATCACAGCAAGCAACTCAATGAATTTCTAACATTTAGCATTCTTACACACTCAAAGAAACAGCAAAGAACAGCAATGAGTGGCTAGAATTAGTAGAAGAGGTGCTAAATTTTTTTCAGAAAAATTTCTGTTCACCGCGGCGCAGACAGCATGGAAAAGAGCACAATGGCAGTAGAAAATCAGTCCCAAAACAGAGCAATTTCACAGCAAAGAATAGGACTAATCCTCACAAATGCATAGTCCAAAAATTCAGTTTAAAGTTCAAATATGAGTCCAAAATCTAGAAATTCAGTTCTTAATTTTTTTTTTCCTGATATGATTTGGTAACTCAGAGATTGAAGTCAGATTTTGAGAATCAACAATGTGCAATCAGGTTTAGCAACACAGTGATGTCAACATAAATTCATTTTCAGCAAGAACTTGTGACAACAATTATAACCATTACCTTTGGCAGTAACACACCCACGATTTCAGTGCTTATAGTATAGCAAAAATGCAGCAAATCAGGTGTAATAAGCTACTTCATTTACTTTAAGCAACCATGAGAAGCAACAGGTATACACATGCAAAGCAGAACAACCGCAGAACTTTCTAACCAGCAATGTAAAAAGTGTTAAACGCAGCACCAACTCAGTGAAAATCCTCACAGCAATGCCTTCAATAGTGAAACCCACTTATGACAGCAAATAACAGTGTTCGTGACAGCAACAAAAAAATAAAAATAAATAATGAAGTGCTAGTTCAACCTTGAATTTCAATAACAACCAACCAGAATTTCAGCCAACAATTTTATAACAAGGTCTGTGAAGTCACAGTTCAGCAAGAGCAACATCAGTTTGAGGTTCCAAACAGAACTGATCAGCCAGCAGAGAAATATTCAACAGAGTCAAATGTTGTTTTTATGCAAATGGCAAAAATTGACATTGACAACTATTAAAATTCTCAATTCCTAGATCTTTTTTTTTTTCCCCCCCCAGCAGCAACTCTTGACAGAAAATTAATGCTCAAACTCTAAAACTTAGCACGGTTTAGCAAGAATTCAGTTTCAGTCAAGTTCCTTCCTCAATAAAATTTCAAAGTGCAACAAATTCAGCAAAATATCTGAATTATGTATGGAACAAAAGCAATGACGCTGAGCAACTCAGAACTGAATCAAGAGAGGAGAAATCAGATTTTGCACAGCATATATATGCAGTCACCCCGTGACAATTCCCACAATGCAAATTCAAGCAAAAAGGAACAAAGTACTACCAAGACACAAGTGACTGAGATTAAATAAGACAAGTGCAGCAGCAAAAGTTTCAGAATATAATGCAAAAATGCAGAACAGAATTGATTCTCAATGTCAGAAAGAGTAACTCAATTGGACATTACTTAAATTCCAAACAGACCACAAAACTTAATCCAAATCCTCAAAGTAATTTTGGACCAGATTCAAGCCAATATATGAGAGTACTCAATGACCAACTCACAAAGGAGCTCACATTAGAACTTTCCTTATAACATGAATTGACAACAATTGCTTTCACAAGCTTTTGGCACAAATAACTAGAACCAAAATTTCAGTGGGTAAGCTGACAGTAACAACTTCCAAAATTTGCATGCAATTCAGTGACTAATGGTAATGAGTGCAGTTTTGAACTCAGTTAAACAAATGCTCCAGGTTACAACAGACTTTCAGTACACAACAAAGGGACTAAGATCATTAGAAAGTCAGCAAATGATCAAGTTTGACAGCATAATTTTCAAGAATCTCAGAATTATGTGCAGCACAACTTAATTAACCTGAGAAACATTAAGTACATTCAATCACCCATTCAACTGTACCAACATCCAAATAATGAATAATGCATGTAGGGCTTATCTGATTGACACACAAGGAAGCATTCTTACGGTTCAGTGAAAGAATTCAGTGGCAGCAACCAAATTCTTAATTTCAGCAACAACCAACCACAATGTTAGACAGCAATTTCATAGCAAGTTCTACAAAGTCACAATTCAGCAAGCAATTATGAGCACAGATTGATACCTTCAATAATGTCGTGCAGCATGCAGGGGAAAAACAAAAAAACAGAAAATGAGACCAATGTGAACCAAACAAAAGCCAAGTAAAATGTAACACCTAACTAAAACTAATTCCTAACAAATGGAAACAAATTTCTTTGTTTAGTATTTCCAGAAAATTTTCTTTTTTTTTTTTTATATAAATTGAAAACAAGAACTCCTAACCTACACAAACTACACCCCGGTCAAATTTTGCAAATGACACCCAATTACCTAGGAGCTAGCCTTTTCCAAGGTCAAGCAATTCTATAATTAATTGCTAATCTAATATATTCCTATAGGAATTTAAGAAATCAATTATGCATTAAGATTTATGGAACTCAGTAAGACTACACAACTTATATGAATATATTCCTATTTCATATGCAAGTCATGGTTTTAATTATAGGATCTACACACATGCATCTCCTTCCAGTCTCAACATGCATATTGAAATCATTCAAAAGATGGCCAGTCAATCAAAAGCATTAAGAACAATAATTCAAACTCAATCATGAAGGAGAAATTAAAACTAGATTTAATAAGTTAAGATTCAATCCGTCATTAGTAAGTTACGTCATCACCCTAGGAAAATAGAAAATTAACACATGATGAAATTAAAAACAAATTAACATTATATAAAACTAGAATGCAATCCTCAAAAATACTGCATAAAACTTGAATATTAAATTCTGAAACATAAATATACAACTAAAAGATGCATGAAAAATGAAGAAATCTAGCCGTCCCTTTAGGAGGTAAAACCTTCCATGTAGGTGACATGCAAAAAGTAATACAATCCTAAGCCTTTCATGTATGAGGCATGCAAAAAGTAATACATTACATGAAATTAAATCTAGAAAATAACACAATTTTTATACAACTGCCAGAGAAAATATCTCTCCCTGTCAGAGAAGGATCTCTGACTGTTAGAGAAATATCTCCACGCCTCTTCTGAATCTGCGCCTAATGCTTTGTATTTATAGGCAGCGTCGTGTCATTTTTTTCCTTGATGCTACAATGTTTTGTCAATTTTTTCCACGATGCTACAGTAGTGAACAGTATCCTGTCAGCAGATTTAGGCGTTTTTTCCGTGATGCTACAGTGATTCCATCCTCTATAGTCACCTCCGTACGCTACAGTAACGTCCTGCTACAGTGATTCCGTCATAAATAGTGACCAACGCTACAGTATTGACCTTTTTTTATATTTTTATTTATTTTTAAAATACTATTTATTTTACACCCAAATATATTATATTAAGTTCAAATATCATCTATAAAGTCATCATATAAGCGAAAATAAATATGCAAATATTTTACTTATCAAATTACCCCACACTTAGCTATTGGACGTCCTCGGACAAGGAATGACTAATAAGTGCTTCTAACAAAATCGGAAGTGTCAAGTCATAAGCAAGAACACAATTGAAAAGTAAAGAGATTATATTATTCATGAATCAACGAAAGTATAAATTGGTAACTTTGTTTGAAAATGAATAAACCGAGTTCGTAATTGTCACTCATTCTCCCAATTTCTCAAGTGTTTAAGGATAAGTGTTTCGCTCAAATTCAACCGGAAAAATTGCACTAACATAGGCTTGCTAAAAATCTCAATCTCCACTACCTAATTCACATGCATAATTCAAATTAAAAAGACTTATTAAGGGTTGTAAGGAGGTTAAGGTAAAAGGAATGTAAAACATGGTATGAAAGGCTAAAAAAAAATAGAGCAATTGAAAAATGGGCTATTTATAAATAAATTTATCTCATCACAACAACCCACAATTCAAATACTTAATATCTTTTTTTTTCTTTTTTTTCTTTTGAATTCCAACTGTAAAGTTGATGATATATACACCCCCACACTTTGTCAAAAGCCCATTTCACAAGAATTTCAAATGCTCCACTAATCTTTCGAATAAGGTAAAAGCACTTGATATATCATTAAAACACATGTTAATGGGTTGAGAACAAAGAAATAGTCAATTAGGCTCAAAGGGGCTTATCAACGATATAATTGCAAGGTTGGCTATTTGGCCCTGGCTAAAGAAAATGAATGCCTTTATCATTTTTGAAGGTGTATGTGAGATGTAATTTTAACCAGATCTAAAGCAAGTTCTAGAGTGACAACTTAATAGGTGAATATCACACACAAGAGAAATAATCATTATAGGCTCTAAAGTTCACAGTTAGGGGTTTTTAAACTCAGTTCATTCAATCTCAAAATTCATCACTAATTGCAACAATCAGTTGTTCATTCATACTATAAAATCTTTAAATTCAATTGATCCATACTTAAAACTTATATACTTCATAAGATCATTACAAAGCACTTAAACAGGAAGATATTTAAAAAGAAAACAAAACAAAAACATGCAACTGATAAAATGCGTCTCAAAAGTTAAGAATAACTCCTTGCTCTGCCATTTTTTTTTTCACACCCCATGCATCAAATGGTTTTACTAACTAACTAAATTTTTTTTTTCTCCTCCCCCAACCTAAATCAGATATTGTCCCCAATGTCTTCTAGAGCTCAGAGGATGTTTTTTTTTAAAACATAAACACACAATAAAGTAAAACCAAGCGGTTAAGGAAAGTTACAATCGAAGAGTGGTATTTGGGTTCTGCTTATGACTGCTATCTGAAGATTGTCCACCTATTTGCTTGACAAGTAGATCTGGTTTAGGTTCATAGGTTTGCAGTTGATCGAGCAGCTGATCAACAGTTGGTGCAGAAATTATGGAATGACGAGTCGCTTGGGGTATGAATCCTGTTTCCACAGCATGATCAAAAAAACATAACAAATCATCATAAAAACCATTAACTTTTAACAATCCTAATAGCTTTTTGTGAAAGTTTAACTTAGCCCAATATGCAACGCTAGAATGCCATCCAACGTATCCGAGTGGTCCTTGGATGATATTATTCAAACTCTTGAGACGCATCTGAGTGGTGATATTCATCGAATTCTTCTTGATTTAGCGGACATATTTAACAGAGAGAAAGAGCGTTATTATCTTGGGAATTTGACGTTAAAAGACCCTGTTTGCCATTTTATAAGAAAACTGGATGGGAAGCAAATCCTTGATTCATAGAAAGCGTTTAAGCCGTCACTGGACGTAAAACCGGAGGAAGATATGGGCATAAATCACAACTATTGTACATAATCATGCTTTTGTCTAATTGTCTTATCTTTTTGGCATCTTTTGTCAAATCTTTCTTATCTTTTCAGCAGTTTTTGTCTATTATGTCTTATCTTCTCAATAACTTTTGACTTTCTTTCTTTTTTCTTCTTCACGCAAATTATGCTGGACATTCGTGTCAGAAGTTTTTCAAAATTTTTTGAAAAATACGTGATTTGTATGATTTTGTTGTCCTTGCTTTAGTGTTATATATATATGTATTCTTTCATTTGTAAATATGCACACTTCCACTTGTAAATATGCAGTCTTTCACTTGTAAGCACAAATGGTCTGAGAGAAAGAAAAAGATAAAGGGTATCACACAAAAATGTAGATTCACATCTATTTGCATTTTTGGTGAAACTTATTCAGGCCGAAATGGAGAGTTTGTCATAGCAGCAAATGAACTTGGAATTGCATTAGTTGCCAGAAAAATTAACTTTGTATACGGGGGAGGCATTTAGGGCCTAAGGGGAAGTGTGGCCATTTCCGCATCCATGAATGGAAGCAAGGGTTTAAGTGTAAGGGTGAAGGAGTTGGAAGATCACACCTTTTCCTTAGGACAAGAGTTACAAGTTTCGAGCTTACCTGAACGAATGGGACGAATGGTCTACCATGCTCAAGCTTTCATCGCTATACCTGGTGGTTTGGAGACGTTGGATGGAATTTCTAGCGTTGCATATTGAGCTAAGTTAAACTTTCACAAAAAGCCATTAGGATTGTTAAATGTTAGTGGTTTTTATGATGATTTGTTATGTTTTTTTTGATCATGCTGTGGAAACAAGATTCATACCCCAAACGACTCGCCATTCTATAATTTCTACACTAACTGCTGATCAGCTGCTCGATCAACTGCAAACCTATGAACCTAAACCATATCTACTTGTCAAGAAAATAGGTAGGCAATCTTCAGATAGCAGTCAGAAGGAGAACCCAGATACCACTCTTCAGTTGTAACTTTTCTTAACCTCTTGGTTTTACTTTATTGTGTGTTTAAGTTTAAAAAAACCATCCTCTAAGCTCTAGAAGACATTGGGGATAATGTTTGATTTAGGTTGGGGGAGAAGAAATTTTTTTAATTAGTTATTAAAACCATTAGATGCATGGGGTGTGAAAAAAAATGGCAGAGCAAGGAGTTATTCTTAACTAATGAGACTCATTTTCTTAGTTGCATGTTTTTTTTGTTTTTTGTTTTAAAAAAATCTTCTTATTTAAGTGCTTTGTAATGATCTTAAGAAGTATATAAATTTTAAGTATGGATCAATTAAATTTAGAGATTTTATAGTATGAATGAACAAATGATTGTTGCAATTTATTGATGAATTTTGAGATTGAATGAAATGAGTTTAAAAACCCCTAACTGTGAGCTTTATAGCCTATAATGATTATTTCTCTTGTGTGTGATATTCACCTATTAAGTTGTCACTCTAGAACTTGCTTTACATCTGGTTGAAATTACATCTCACATGCACCTTCAAAAATGATAAAGACATTCATTTTCTTTAGCCAAAATCAAATAGCCAACTTGCAATTGTATCGTTGATAAGCCCCTTTGAGCTTAATTGACTATTTCTTTGTTCTCAACCCATTAACATGTGTTTTAATGATATATCAAGTGCTTTTACCTTATTCGGAAGATTAGTGGAGCATTTGAAATTCTTGTGAAATGGGCTATTGACAAAGTGTGGGGGTATATATATAATCAACTTTACAGTTGCAATTCTATAAAAAAAAGATATTAAGTATTTGAATTGTGGGTTGTTGTGATGAGATAAATTTATTTATAAATAGCCCATTTTTCAATCGCTCTATTTTTTAGCTTTTTATACCATGTTTTACATTCCTTTTACCTTAATCTCCTTACAACCCTTAATAAGTCCTTTTGATTTGAATTATGCATGTGAATTAGATAGTGGAGATTGAGATTTTTAGCAAGCCTATGGTAGTGCAATTTTTCCTGTTGAATTTGAGCGAAACACTTATCCTTAAACACTTGAGAAATTGGGAGAATGAGTGACAATTACGAACTCGGTTTATTCATTTTCAAACAAAGTTACCAATTTATACTTTCGTTGATTCATGAATACTATGATCTCTTTACTTTTCAATTGTGTTCTTGCTTATGACTTGACACTTCTGATTTTGTTGGAAGCACTTATTAGTCATTCCTTGTCCGAGGACGTTCAAGAGCTAAGTGTGGGGGAATTTGATAAGTAAAATATTTGCATATTTATTTTTCCTTATATAATGATTTTATGGATGATATTTGAACTTAATATAATATATTTGGGTGTAAAATAAATAGTATTTTAAAAATAAATAAAAATATAAAAAAGGTCAGTACTGTAGCGTTGGTCACTATTCATGACGGAATCACTGTAGCAGGACGTTACTGTAACATACGGAGGTGACTGTAGCGGATGGAATCATTGTAGCATCACGGAAAAAACGTGTAAATCTGCCGACAGGATACTGTTCACTACTGTAGCATCGTGGAAAAAATTGATAAAACACTGTAGCATCAAGGAAAAAAATGACACGACGCTGCCTATAAATACGAAGCATCAGGCGCAGATTCAGAAGAGGCGTGGAAATATTTCTTTGATAGTCAGAGATCCTTCTCTGACAGGGAGAGATATTTTCTCTGGCAGTTCTATAAAAATTGTGTTATTTTCTAGATTTAATTTCATGTATTGTATTACTTTTTGCATGCCTCCTATATAGAAGGCTTATGATTGTATTACTTTTTGCATGTCACATACATGGAAGGTTTTACCTCCTAAAGGGACGGCCAGATTTCTTCATTTTTCATACATCTTTTAGTTGTATATTTATGTTTCAGAATTTAATATTCAAGTTTTATGCATTATTTTTGAGGATTTCATTCTAGTTTTATATAATGTTAATTTGTTTTTATTTTGTTTTTAATTTCATCATGTGTTAATTTTCTATTTTCCTAGGGTGATGACGTAACTTACTAATGACGGATTGAATCTTAACTTATTAAATCTAATTTTAATTTCTCCTTCATGATTGAGTTTGAATTATTGTTCTTAATACTTTTGATTGACTGGCCATCTTTTAAATGATTTCAATATGCATGTTGAGACTTGAAGGAGATGCATGTGTGTAGATCCTATAATTAAAACCATGACTTGTATATGAAATAGGAATATATTCATATGAGTTGTGTAGTCTTATTGAGTTCCATAAATCTTAATGCATAATTGATTGCTTAAATTCATATAGGAATATATTGGATTAGCAATTATTTATAGAATTGCTTGACCTTGGAAGAGGCTAGTAATTAAATGAGGGAAACTCGACTATCAATCATGTGGAATAAATTGAGCTAAAATAGATAAGTGATTCAATCCGAAATTTGTTAAGTGAAATCTAATTCCTATGACTTTTTCTCATATTTGTTTTCATATCATCTGCTTTCATATTTAATTATTTTTCTTTTATTTGTACTCTCAATCACCAATTTATCGATTGACTAAATAGAATTAAAATTACTCATTTTGGTACTTAGTGATCAATCCTCGTGGGAACGATACTCTACTCACTTCTATATTACTTGATTATGACAATGTACACTTGCACTATTTAATTGATCATCCGAGGACGTCCAAGAGCTAAGTGTGGGGGAATTTGATAAGTAAAATATTTGCATATTTATTTTTCCTTATATGATGATTTTATGGATGATATTTGAGCTTAATATAATATATTTGGGTGTAAAATAAATAGTATTTAATAAATAAATAAAATTATAAAAAAGGGCAGTACTGTAGCGTTGGTCACTATTCATGACGGAATCATTGTAGCAGGACGTTATTGTAGCGGACGGAGGTGACTGTAGCCGATGGAATCACTATAGCATCACGAAAAAAAACGCGTAAATCCGCCCGACAGGATACTGTTCACTACTGTAGCATCGTAGAAAAAATTGACAAAACACTAGAGCATCAAGAAAAAAAAGACACGACGCTGCCTATAAATACGAAGCATCAGGCGCAGATTCAGAAGAGGCGTGGAGATATTTTTCTGACCGTCAGTGATCCTTTATAGGCAATTAAATATGAGTGCAGATGATATCAAAGCAAATATGAGAAAAAAGCCCTACTGATTAGATTTCACTTAACAAATTCCGGATTGAATCACTTATCTATTCTAGCCCAATTTATTCCACATGATTGATAGTCGAGTTTCCCTCAGTTAATTACTAGTCTCTTCCAAGGTCAAGAAATTCTATAATTAATTGCTAATACAATATATTCCTATATGAATTTAAGCAATCAATTATGCATTAAGATTTATGGAACTCAATAAGAATACACAACTCATATGAATATATTCCTATTTTATATGTAAGTCATGATTTTAATTATAGGATCTCTGACTGTCAGAGAAATATCTCCATGCCTCTTCTGAATCTGCGCCTGATGCTTCGTATTTATAGGCAGCGTTGTGTCATTTCTTTCCTTGATGCTATGGTGTTTTGTCAATATTTTCCACGATGCTACAGTAGTGAACGGTATCTTGTCGGCGGATTTACGCATTTTTTCCGTGATGGTATGTGCTACACTGATTCCATCCGCTACAGTAACATCCTGCTACAGTGATTCCATCATGAATAGCAACTGACGCTACAGTACTGACCTTTTTATTTATTTATTTTTTAAATACTATTTATTTTACACCCAAATATATTATATTAAGCTCAAATATCATCCATAAAATCATCATATATGGGAAAATAAATTTGCAAATATTTTACTTATCATCTCCTACAAAAGGAGGTGTACTGTCACCTTCATCGGTTTGTAGAGGCTGATCGGAAGACTCATCGATGTGTAAATTACCCACACCCTCTCTACTGGAACTATTAGAAGTTTGTTTAGT
Source organism: Inga laurina (assembly GCA_963855925.1). Classification (NCBI taxonomy): domain Eukaryota; kingdom Viridiplantae; phylum Streptophyta; class Magnoliopsida; order Fabales; family Fabaceae; genus Inga; species Inga laurina. Next base: position 21,098,455 of record OY979702.1, on the reverse strand, counting down.
CAAATATGCAGTACAATCATCATTATACAAGAAGAAATCCACATTTTGTGATTATACTCCCTGAATTTGTGTCCAATTCATCTTTAAAAGGAAGTTTAGTTTCCAAAAAGGTTATGTGTCTACTTATAAAAATGTTTTCATCTCTTAAATTATAATAATGTTTTCCTCCCGCCACCTGGGCTCGATCTCTGGGAAGTCCCTCCTAAGGGGCGACTCCGGATTAGTCTGCACCTTTAGGTGTGGGATACCGGAGGAAGAAATTCAAAAAAAAATTATAATAATGTAGCCTTTGCTAGTAGTAGAGTAACCTAGAAAAAACACAAGGATTAGTTTTTAGTTTAAAATTATCAGTACTAGATAGATTAGATGCAAAAGCTAAACACCCAAAAATCCTTAAGTGGTCCAAACTGGGCCTCTCGCCATAAATAAGTTCATAAGGAGTTTTAAAATTCAGAATCTTACTAGGTGTCCTATCACTTCCGATTTATTTTTCATTAAAAGAACCCATGTACCATGAGAAAAATCATCGACAATAGTTAAGAAATAAGGATATCCTTGATGTGTGGTTTCCCTATAAGGTCTCCACACATCCAAATGCAACAACTAAAAGCAAAAGGAACTTCTTTTATTGCTGCTAGAAAAGGGTAGCCTTGGCTGTTTCGATTGTAGACAAATGTCACATGCAATATCATCAACAACAACATTGTTTTCCAGCATATGTAAATGTTTAAGAACTCAAAATGATGGGTGTCCTAATCGAAAATGCAAGGTCCTAGTTATGTCTATGTTTCGGTTCTTTTGAGATGCATGGAAAGTAATATATTTCATAGGCTTATTTGCTGACAACATGTACAACCCATTATCTATCCTACCAATCTCCATAACCTTTCCACTCGAGTTGTCCTACACGGTACAAAATTTAGGATGGAATAATACTATACAATTATTATCACATGTTAACCGTGAGACTGATATCAAATTGAAATATAGAACATTTTTAAGGATTATATGTTCACATACTTTTAGGTAACCTATATGTGTAACTGAAAGCAATTGACCATTGGGGATTCTAATCTTCTTAATAACTCCACTATATGGCCTTTCATGATTTAATAATTTCAGATTGCTAACTACATGAGTAGAGGCTCCTCAGTGTATTAACCATATATATGTGAAGGCATTAGAAAAGTTGGAATTATGCAAACCTGAGGTATTGCCAAACACTCCTACGGTTCCTTCACTCGAGTTTTTGTCCTTTTTCAAAATTTGGAGAATCTGCTCATTTTGCTCATAGGTTAAGCTTGGCGCCACAGTATTGGTTTCAGTTGAAGGAGATTTCTGTGTAGGATTTTCTATACTAACTAGATTTGCTCTACCCTCATAAGCTTGGTGCCATGATTATTTCTAAAATTTGGGGAGGAGAAATTGGGGGGAAACCCAATGAGTTGAAAGCAATGATCGCGAGTATGGCCTCGTCTACCACAGTGAGAACATTCATCTAAATTGGTGTTCCTTCCACGTCCCTTATTACTTCCTCCCCTGCCATTTCAGCCACCCCTGGCCATTATAATTGTGTTTTCACTAGAGGAAAAATTGGGCACAGAACTGATGGTCCATTGTTCTTCATCTTGAGATATAAGCGCATAGGCTTGATTCACAGTAGGAAGGGGTGTTAGCAAGAGAATATGGCTACGTACCTGATGATAGGTGTCATTAAGGCCTATCAAGAATTGAAACAATCTCTGTTCCTGAACAAGTTTAGCTTATTCTATTGACGTTGCGCATGTACAAGATGGAAGCACTACGATTGCTGAATATTCATCCCAGAGATCCTTTAATTTGGTATAGTATTGTGAGACAGACATGGAACCTTGCGTGAGATTGTGTTTTGCCCTAAGAAGTCCGAAAATCTTAGCCCTATCTCGTTTGTCAAATTGTTCTCTCAAATCCTCCCAAACTGAATGTGAGGATGTAGAAAAGGTTAAGCCATTGGAAAGATCCTTGTCGACTGAATAATAATCCAAGATAAAACGATAATATTACATCTATCCCATTGGGGTAGGAGGTCCATTGACTGAGCCTCTCGTTTACATGTGCCGTCGATAAAACCAAGCCTATTTTTGCCAAGAAGAGCCAGTCGCATGCCTCGACTCCAGCTTGAGTAATTGGCGGTTCCACTAGGTAGGTGAGGAACCAGAGAAATCGATTGGGTGTCCGAAGGATGGAGGTATAAGGGATGTTGAAAATCAATTGTAATCTTGGAAGAGTCGGTGCTACTACGCATGGAAACTGAATGAAGAATGAAAGTTTCGTGATCGGGAAAAAAAGATGAGGAAGCTTGCCTAACAAAACGTGATCTGTTTGAGATGAGAGATGAAACGTGTGGGCTGAAACTCGGCAACAAACAATACTGGAAAGACTGTGATCTTGCTTCGAATCAGGATGGCAGAAACCGTGATCTATCTTGAAGCAAGAAACTGATCTGTCGGTGATGCAGAGGAGGTGCAGCGGAAGAATAGATCAGAAAAGACACAACCGAAAGAGAGCAGCTCTAGCCCGGAAAACCACACCAGACGCCATTGGACGGAATTTACAAGAAAGATTTCCGAAAAGGAAGAGGATGAACTATCGGCAGAAACCAAGAGGAATGATTTAGAAAGTAATGCCAAGAAAACACGTCAGTTGCAGTGACGGAAAACAAAGAATCGAGTTGTGGATGCAAGAAAACAACCGGGTGGGGAAGACTTGGACTGAACCACTAGACTACACGCCATGGGCTCTGGTACCATGTTGATTACCAAAATAAAAGCCCAACAAAACTATTTCATAACCACATAATATTCTGAATAACCTGTACAAGTGAGATGCACTGCATATATATATATATATATATAGCAGCGTACAAAAGACACCAGCAGCAAGCACATAACAATGAAAAATACAATAGACATTGGGCCTTTACTTAACATATATACAGGCCCATTCAACCCAAACGATGCAACCCAATTCACTAAATCACTAAACAATAATAAGTAGTTGAAGTATTTCTTATATATGACCAACAATTGAAATTATATATATTTTTGCCCATTTATGAAATATAATGGTTGGGAATTTAAATAGTTGTGAGGAAGAACTAAGCTAAATTTTTTGCTCGGTTAAAAAAAGCTAAATTTTTACTCAATTATATTCTTGATTCACTAACTTTTCCCAGCAAATTTACTAATTGTTAATTCAAATTTGATATATGAATTCCATTTTTTTTATAAGTATATATTTGTGTGGAAGATATTTTAACAATAAATTATTAAATTGTAAAAAATATATACTTGTCAATTTGTCATGCAAAATCTGACCAAAAAAAGGCATAAAATGATAATAAATCTAAAATTTTCCAGATCAAATTTTTCCAATAAAATTATAAAAAGGCTGGAATTTAAAGATGCTAACAAATATATTGGAGTTACATCGATGTAAATGTACCTAGTTTTAATTCTGGTATCAATGCATGCATCTTATTAATTGACTAGTTATTACTACTTAACTGATTTGCCACGCCACGCATAATCAGCTCGGTGTTGGCAACCCCGGAATGATCCGGGATGGTGCATCGGTGAGCATATGCAATACTTTTTGACCGAACCAATCCTCTCACTTGGAGCTTCTGCCACCGGTCTCCGCGGTGGCTGCAACACAACCCTTCTTCCATGATCATTGTTTGTAAGAGGAGAACCTGCCGGGTGACACATTCTTCTTTGTCCTTCTTGAATTAATGGGTATATCAATTCTAGATTTTGAAGTCTGAAAAAGAAACAAAGGAATATGATGTTTGAGATGATACCTCTTGAAGAAGACGATGGTAATGATTGGTAAAGGTTGTAAGAAAAGACAAGAATTTTGCTGTTTGGAAAGAAAAGCCTTGCTTTTCATATAGGCTCTCTCCGCTTCGTGTATAAGAAAGTCTATGATGCAAACAAAAAATTAAATAAGAACAATATTCTTCGAACTCTATTTGAGATCTATTTAAAAAACTAAAAAAATATGGAAAGTGATTCTCGGGAGTAATTATTTAATTGTAATAGAACAAATAAATTAATTATTCATAAATTATTTCAACTAAGGTGCACCTTTTTCTAAATTAAATTAATTACTCATAAATTATTTTAGTTGAAATAACGTGACTCTAGATATTCTAGAATAATGACTTTGGGCTTGGGTATTGTTATGTAGCACTGTGTAATCTTTCCTATCTGTAATATAAGATATAATTGGTGTGATCTTTGTCTTAAATATAAGATAAAACTTTTATATATGTCAATCCTTTCCTTTACCCTTATTGATACACCATTAAAAATAATCAAGGAGAGGGGAGGAGGGAATAAAAGAAAGTGACTATGGTGTTTTAGAAAATATATGTCATATTAACTAATTTAACTAACTTTCTTAATCTAATTAAATAGATAAATATGTCTTATATTAAAGATCGATGAGTAATAAAGAAAAGAAAAAACCCTCAAATTGCTCTAACTTTACCTTGTTTTAATTATATTATTGTAGTTTTTAGCCTTTTATTTTGTTTATTTTTTTGGGGGCCAATTTAGCCTTTTATTGACTTTTTGTAGTTTGTTCAAATAAATATATTCACTCCACGAGTTAAGCTCTATTGGGCTTATTGGCACCTGAAGAAGGTCGTTGAGAGGTCATAATATGGCATCCATCAGTTGACAGCATCAAAGAATAAGGCGCCATACTCGTAACCTGTTAAGTTCTAAGCAAGGTTCATGAATTTGGATTGAGTATTGAATGGGTTGAGATACTGGATTAAGGGTCAGTGGGTTAGATCGGGACTAAACCAGAGCTAAATCAGGGCCAAACTGGTGAGAAATTGAAGATTTTATACTTATTAATATGAAATTCTAAAGAAAAACTATTTAAAAAAAAAAAACAGTGACCCAGACCGGACCCTGAACTAGACAAGTTTTCCGGGTTGGACCAGCTGGTCTGGTCCGGGTTCACGAACTCTGGTTGTAAGGGAAATTAATGAACTCTGATTAAAAATGCACCTTAATTAATTATTCCACATAAATTTAAATAAAATCAAAATCAATCGAACTATATAGTATAAATTTAAGAAGACAATTACGGCCATAATATTTTTTAAATTTTGAGAATAAATAAATTTTATTTTTCAAAATATTTTTATTTTTTTTCTTTTGTGAGAATTTTTTTGTTTTTTGGGTTGCCAGTCTTTTGTGAGAACTTATATGTTTTTGTGTTAGTCCTATAACTAATTAAGGATAAACATATGTTAACACCATTAATTTTCAAAAATCCCCATCACCTTTTTGAAAAAGGCAAGGTCCCTCGCCAGCCGGAGCTCCGCCGGCTACGACAGTCTCATCGATGGGCTGGCTATCGGAGCTTCGATACCAACGGTTGAAGCTCCGATGACAACTTGAGTAATGCGCTTAACCATTTGGATATATAGATTGACAACTTGTCAATTTATATACTCAACTTGTCATTGCATTTATTCAACTTGTCAATGACGCCTGATAGGGCTTAGGAAGCTCAAGTTGTCAATCTTTATATTGAAGTAGTTAATCGCATTACTCAAGTTGTCACCAGGGCTTCGACGGGTGGCCTGACAGCATGGTGGTGCCGGCCAGTGAAGCTCCAGCACTGGCTAGGGTTCTAACTTTTTCAAGGAAAAAAAATTTGAAGGGCGTTTTGGTAAAAACACAATATTTCAAAATACTAGATTCTTCCCTTGTGACCTATATGTCATTTCTAGGTGTTAACAATCCTTTTGAGGTTTTCCATGTTCAAATAATATTTAAATGAAAGTTTTGCTTAGAAAAAAAAAGACCATGTATAGTGTTTGGTATGGCTTTTAGGCCTTGAATAAGCCCGTTTTGGCAAAATAAGCCCGATTATCATTGTGGCGCTTATTTTCACATGTTTGGTTGGGCTTTTTCAATACTGGGGTATGATTTGATAAGGAACTTTTTTGATAAGCTATTAGGTGTAGCTTATTACTTAAATTTATTACCGTTATTGCCTTCATTTTCGTTTCATTTCTCTCTCTTCTCTTCTCTTCTCTTATCCAACATTCCCATCGTGTGTGGTTGAACCAAAGATGGTTGCCACTCTCGCTCTGATCTTCCCTCTCTCTGCGGCCAACGATGCTCATTGCAGGTGGATCGTGTTCTCGGCGGTCAGCGAAGCTCGTTGCAGTGGTCGCCTATGGCAAAGATTGGGCCTTTTGGTCTGTATATCCGTTGGTGCCACTGGTTGAGTCCGCTGAGTCCTGTGGAGTTCGGTGGGAAGGTTCTCCGTTTGACGGTGGCCGATCTGTGCACGCTTACTAGTTTGGGTGAGTTTGGTGGGGCCACTATGGATTTAATCTCTCATCCCTCGTCGTGTCCTCTCTTCTCGTCGAAACTCTGAGCTCCGGTCTGTGGTTGTGCATTTGATCTTCAGCAGTGTCCTCTTTTCTCCGTGGTAAGTTTTAAAACTTCATCTTAAGTAGCATTTCTTCCACTGCCTGAAGTTCCAGTGTTTTTGGTTTAATGTTTGGACTGATTAGATTCAATGGTTATGGGCTTTGAAATTGTTCCAATATGTGGTGTGCCGGAGGTAAATTTTGGATTGCTAATATTGCCGGATATGTTAAGAGTGTTGTCGCATATTGGTTGCCCTGTTTGATGGCATTTGTCGTTATGCTACTGTGATTGCTCTGCTTCTTGTTTGTTTTTCACTCTGGTGGTTTGCGTGAATGCTCCATTGGTTGTTTTTTTTCCCAATTTGGTACTGATGTTGGCATGTTGGATGGGATTATTGTGGCGTATTGGTTGCTTCATGGGATTTCAGCTCATGTGTGATGTAAGTTCTATTGCCTACGGTAGTATATGGTTATAAGAACGATGCCCAACTCCATTGATCATGGAGCAAAAATATTGTGGTTATAACAACTGGATGTATAGCCATTATTACAATAATTCCATTTGTCGTTTGTTGAAGATTTGTTAAATTTCTGTTAGCTATATATGTAGTTACAATAACCCCAATAATGATTGATCAATACTATTGTGACAAGAGCAAGTGCTCGAATGATTCTTCGTTGAGCGTGGCTGTGTCGGGCATCCATTGTGTTAACGTCAAAGGGACATATTCTAGGGAAGCTGTTAGGTTCACTTGTAGTGATGTGGTTCTTTGTACTGATCTGACGTTGGACACCATACAACTTCAACCTCAATCTGCTAAACGGAGTTCAGGTTCAGATGATGATAATGGTGCTTTATGTTGGAAGGCTTTTGGAGAGTTGAAGACTAAAACGGTCCCTGCTCTGGATGATTGCCTCCAATCAGGAAAACCGTCGTCTACAATCAATTCTAATACAGCTTACTGCTAAATTCGTCACCGTTAATTAATTTTCCAAAGATTTAAAATATAAAGTTCTATACTTTATGCGTTGATAATATCAATTTTTAGAATTAATATACTGGGATTACTCTAGTGTGAACCATATATGTTACATACTCATATGCCATGATGGATATGTCTAAAAGAAGAACCATAGTGTAAAAGGAAAGTTAGTCTTTAATTTCTGTTCTTCCTCTAGTTGGTTTGTAAGATTCATCGATGTGTCAAACTGTGGGCAGTGTTGGACATGTGTGGAGTACGTTCAACGTATGTATATAAATTTATTGAAGTTTAGTACTATGCTTTTTTTTTTTTAATTCATTATTGTTGAGTGTTGAATAATTTTCATCAAATTTATGAGACAACTTTTGTGTTTCACCCAATATAACTTTTAATCGTGTTTAACGTGTTCACTTATTTTCAAGAAGGTTTCTCTATTAATATTGATAAAAAGTAACTGTCTCATGCTTCAGGTATCATTTGCATAATTGTCATGGGATTATTTGTTATAATCATTACTATAGATTCGCGTATATATAACGTTTAATAAATAACAGTTATAGCGGAAAAGCACTATATATGTCAAGGTGAATGTTGCGTGAGAATATATAACACTACAATCTAACGGTTAAATATGTGCATCGTCATGTATTAAAAGGTAGAGTTAATAAAAATAATAATATAATGGTTGAAATTATTATGTAAAACACCCCCTTTTCCACTTTCGTTTAGTGCTATGTAGTTACTATTTTAAACCACCCCTGCATTGAAATTTAAAAATGAGAGTAAATTTGAAACCAATAGGCTTTGGACTACACTTGCATTAGGTGCAATTTATATTATTCTCCACTTTCAGTGATTTAATGTTTGATGTGGTTTAGGGTTATAACCTGACTTTTTATGTCAATCAGAATTTTAAGAAAATAATTGCCAAATAATTATAGATTGGTTGGTAAACAAATGCCTAGTAAGAAGTTATCATGAAAACTTGATTACAAAATGATAGTAATATATAGCCAAAATAGGCAAATATTATTTGGCATCACATTTTCTAACTTCAATTTTTTTCACTTATTTATAATATTAAATATATTGTTTTCTTATAATTAATACAAAAGCACTTACGTAATCGCCAATTCAAACAAGTTTTGACTTTTAAAAAAACACTTATGTAATTGCCAATCCAAACAAGTTTTAACTTATGCAAAAACATTTATTCAATCGATTATCCAAACATAAACCATATTACACAAACTGATTTTTCTATAAAATCATTTTTAATAAGTCAGAATTACAATAAGTCATTTTTTCCACCGCTATCCCAAACACACACTTAATATTAAATATGCACTGAGCGAGGGTACCTAGCCTAACAAAGGAAAATGGAAAACGTGTGTTTTGGTGGGTTATGTTTTTTGTTTTGTCAACGTGTAATAATCGGAAGGCAAATGGAAATGAAGCTTCTCACAGGTGTGTGTTTGGCTTTGGCAGTCAAGTCAACAAGCCGCCATCTCATTCATTCGTTCAAATTCGCTGACTCTTCCATCTTTCCCAAATTTCACCGAATTTACTCAACCAACCCCCTAATAAATCTTATCTCACTCTCCCTTCCTTCTCTCTCTTCATCCCAAACCCTAATCTCCGATTCTCTCCAATTTCTAACTAAATAGTTAATCCCCTTCGCTTCTCCCACCTCCGATTCTCACCAATTTTTCTTACGATGAAATCATTCAGACTCGTTGCCTTCCCAATTCTCAGTATTCTTCTCATGGCGTTCTCTTCTCTCTGCCAAGCTCAAAGATCTCGCTTCTTCTCCGGCACCTCTTCCTTCTAGTGATGGTTAGTTCTTAGCCTTTACAATCTTACACTCTTCTTTTTTCCCCCTCATCGATTTATCTTCTAAAGTGTGATTTTTGTTGCAGGAGCTGCCATTGATCAAGGGATTGCTTATTTTCTCATGTTGGTTGCGCTCGCCATTACCTACTTATTCCATTGATTTCGGATTATTTCGATCCTCAGATTCATTTTAAAATTTTTTTTTGCTTCTTCTATACTTATTCCATTGAATTCAGATATTTTTGTATTGTAATTATCAATAAAATTTATTGGCAAAAAAAAAAAATATCAATAAAATTTACACACTTTCATCACTCCATAGCTGTAATTAACAATAAATATAATTTTTAGATTTTTCTCCTGCGAAAATGTAAGACGGCCGTAAATATAGGAACTCAATAAGGAGCTTATTTTTTTGACCAAAAAATAAAAATAATGTGCTTATTTTGATTCTAAATGAGGGCTTCTTCACGTTGCAATTTTTTTTTTTGAAAAACTAAATTAAGGAGGTTATACATCAACAGATAGTAATAGGCTAACTATAACGGCTCTTATAGCATGGCCCTGCGCAAGGATGACACGCTCAGTAAAACTAATACAAATTTTTTTATTTATAACTAATTTTGTAATATTTCATTACTCAATGATTATACATTTATAAGAGAGAATATTGAAATTTTTAAAGTTGGAATAATCTGATAGGAACAGCTCAAAGCCCACTTGGTTAAGGCATCGATTCATGTTACTTTCCCGATCAGTAAGAATTCCGGAAGGAATCCAGCGGAAATTAAACTATCCATATAACATGCGCGAACAACTGGTCAAGCTTTATCGCCTTTGAGGTTTATCTTTATGATGTACTTAAACTTATGTCATTAATATATGCGATTTGGCATTTTTATTTAAAATATGGTAGCCTAATGATCAACATGTAATTTTTCAGAAAAAAGGGTCTTTCCATTTGGTAGTCCAACTAGCAATGGCCGGTTAACTTTCTCATAGGTATAGAGATGGAGCCGCTAAAAGGGGTTGGGCCCTGCGAGTTTGCCAAAAGTGGCGGGCTCAGGTTGGCATGCTGCGCAGGCCTGCCACGTTCAAGCCACAGGCTACAGCGGGCTGGCCAGAATTATCAACTATATGTAGAGATAGGATGTGTGAGGACGAGAACGTACTGAGTGTAAAATAGCATATGAAGAAAACAATTTATTTAATACATGAATTAAAATACTAGTATTACTTACTATATTTTAAGCCTGACTTTTTATTGTTAGAAAATTTAGTAAAGTTAAATCAAAACACATAAACTCTTTCAGTTTCAAGTTATATATAAATAATACTCATGGAGTTCTAAATAAATGAGTTAAGATAGTGGCTTGGTTTTAGTTGCAAATATAAAGTCTCAATCCATTTTATCTTTAGCATTTATTAATTTTTTCTCTCAAACTAATACACCTAACTTATAGAGTAATTTATAATCTAATGTTTTACATGTGTATTTTTGGAAGGTTATGTTACTTTTGTTATAATTAAATAATTTATTGCACTTATTTAATCTTCCTAAAATTAATTAAGTAGTTCTTATGCCAAAGGTGTAATTTATAGAACTTGACCATATATAAACAAGTGCCATTATTCATTGTTTATGCATAATATATTTGTTATAAGTTTTTCATTTTATAGCAATCTTTTAATTTAAAATTTTATGTTGAGTGTGTCTATAAAGGTTGTCAAAGTAATGAGTTTAAATAAACTCATGATAGTGACATAAAATCGCATTATAGATTCGAATTGTAAACTCGTAAGAGTTTACTTTTATCAATAAATAGATATTAATAATGTATAATTAAATAATTAAAATATAGAAATGACAACAATTTGATTTAAATATATTTTAAATCCAAATAATTGAAATTAAATTTGTCAACATTCATAATTTATCTCACTCAACAAAGAATTTTTTATAAAAATATATATAAAGCCACTAATTATAATCAAATTGAAAACATTAGTTCTAGTTTTAGAGCTAATTAACACAATTTTGTAAGTTAAAAATACAAAAACGGTAGACTCGGTGTATGAACTCGCAAGTTTAACCGAATTTACAACTATTAGGAGTTTAAAAGTGACTCAACACTATTTTGTATACTAGAAATGTAAAAATGGTAAACTTAAGGAATCAACTCACGAGTTTGATAACAATGTATATAACATAATGTTTAAGGTGTTATTATTCGGCATTTGCTTAAAGCAGAGGCTTTTAAAGTTATCTAATCCGACAGTATATTACTCTTTTTTTTAGTAAATTATTAGATTCAATCAAAGATAAATTTTTGGTTAAATAAAACGAAAGAAAAAAATAAATAAATGACATGTGTGTACATAAAAATTGGTTACTTCCGAAATATACACCCAAGTCAGTGACCATTTTTTTAAAAAAAATTATAGATGCTTGAAATACCGCATTATAGATATCTGATTACCAGTCACATGTTTTCATTATAATCTATCTGTTTTTTATATTATTAGAAAAGCTGTACAAATGGTAAGGAAATAACGGGTTAACATTGATTTTAGGGAAAAAGACACTTAAATATCACTTGAACTTTAAAATCTCAAATTATTTTTGTTAATAATAAAGAGTAATTATGGAATTGACAAAAAGAATATAACAATTGACAACTCTGGTTTTGGGAAATAACTAATTTAGGATTTTGAAATTCAAGTGGTATTTAAGTGTATTTTTTCCTTAATTTTATTATGAGGCTTTAAATTGAACAGGTTAACACGATATTGCAGGGCTTTGATGCCAGATTTTGATTGATTTCATATTATAATGAACAATTATATATTTGTGGCATACACTTATAGCTGGCGGGTGGAAACTCTTACAAGGCAATTTTAATATGGTTCCCCAAAAAAGAGAAAAATTTTAAATCTCAATAACTTTTTCTTAAAATTTAATATCATCTTATAGTAGCCAAAAAAAAAAAAAAAAACTTCCTTGAAACTCATTTGAATATGATATGGACAATAAACACTGTTCCATGCACGGGGATAATAAGTAGTTAGAGTATTTCTTATATATGAAATGCAATTGAAATTATATAGGTTTATGCCCATTTATGACATAATGGTTGGGAATTTAAATAGTTGTCGGGAAGAACAAAGCTAAGTTTTTTGCTCAGTTGGAAAAAAAACGCTAAATTTTTTCTCAACTATATATTCTTGATTCACTAACTTTTTCCCAGCAAATTTACTAATTTTTTAATTTAAATTTGATATGAATTCCATTTCTTTATAAGTATATATTTGTGTGGAAGATATTTTAACAATAAATTATTAAATTGTAAAAACTATATACTTGTCAATTTGTCATGCAAAATCTGACCAAAAAAAGGCATAAAATGATAATAAATCTAAATTTTTCCAGATCAAAATTTTCCAATAAAATTCTAAAAAGGCTGGAATTTAAAGATGCTAACAAATATATTGGAGTTACATCGATGTAAATGTAACTAGTTTTAATTCTGGTATCAATGCATGCATCTTATCAATGTAACTACTTAACTGATTTGCCACGCCACGCATAATCAGCTCGGTGTTGGCGACACCGGAATGATCCGGGATGGTGCGTCGGTGAGCATATGCAATACTTTTTGACCGAACCAATCCTCTCACTTGGAGCTTCTGCCACCGGTCTCCGCGGTGGCTGCAACACAACCCTTCTTCCATGATCATTGTTTGTAAGAGGAGAACCTGCCGGGTGACACATTCTTCTTTGTCCTTCTTGAATTAATGGGTATATCACTTCTAGATTTTGAAGTCTGAAAAAGAAAGAAAGGAATATGATGTTTGAGACGATACCTCTTGAAGAAGACGATGGTAATGATTGGTAAAGGTTGTGAGAAAAGACAAGAATTTTGCTGTTTGGAAAGAAAAGCCTTGCTTTTCATATAGGCTCTCTCCGCTTCGTGTATAAGAAAGTCTATGATGCAAACAAAAAAATTAAATAAGAACAATATTCTTCGAACTCTATTTGAGATCTATTTATAGACGGTGAAAATAGTTAAAGAAAGTGAAAAAAACTAAATAAATATATAAATATGGAAAGTGATGCTCAGGAGAAGTTATTTATTTGCAATAGAACAAATAAATTAATTATTCATAAATTATTTCAACTAAGTTGTACCTTTTTCTAAATTAAATTAATTACTCATTAATTATTTTAGTTGAAATAATTTTTATAATTTAATTGGCTCATGAAAGTGTACATTTTATTTAAACTTAAATTTTTAAATTTACTTCCTAGCTTTAATTTGTTATTCCAACAAAAAAATCGTATTTATTTTTTTTTTCCTTTTTGAAGGCCAATAAAAGTTAAATAAAATTTAGGAACAAAAAACAAAGTGATTTTTAGATTATATAAGAAAATCATTTTTATGGATATCTATGAGATTAATTATATAAAATTCGAATCTATCCAGATTATCTTTTAAATGAATAATTTAAATGGATTTAGTTTGATCATATTATTTCCTATTTACCAGAGTTTCCTATTTTTATAATTTCTTTTGCTTGAAGCTGAAGTTAATTTTAGATTGTGAAGATCTTTGTAATAGAAGTATAATTATTCTCGTTATAAGCTTTTGTTTGTTTTATAAAGATAAATTGAATTAATATCTAACTTTTTTTTTTAAACAAACAAGGTTTTTTCGCATGCAAGAACTACTGATTAATGACCAATTGCCTTTTTCAAAGTTATAGAGAGATAGGGACAGGCGCATCGTGGGACGTGGGCACATAAAATTGCTTGTATATCTCCAAAGAAAACAATTTTTTAATATATCCATGAAATATAATACCATATTTATGCATGATTTTTTATTTTTCAAACATAAATAAAAATGTATAGAATAATCACATAGTATATTACGCTTTTGTTAGTAAAATACTAAACTCACTAAAGATCAAGGATAGATTTTGAAATAAATAATAAAAAAACGAAAGAAAAAGATGGCATGAATGTACGTAAAAATTGGTTACCTCCGAAATATATATGTCCCAAAAGCAGTGACAATTTTCCAAGGTTTATGAACTTGAAAAGGGTACTGAACTAGTCGGGGTACTGGGTTAAGGGTCAGTGGGTCAGATCAGGATCAAACCGGAGCTAAACCGAGACCAAACTGATGAGAAATTAAAGATTTTAGGCTTATTAATGTGAAATTTTAAAGAAAATATAATTTTTTTTAAATAGGACCCTGGACGTACTGGACCGCTAACCTGACCGATTTCTCGATCAGTTTGGTGGTTTCTGGGCTGGACCGGCCAGTCTAATCCGGGTTCCATTACCTTGCAATTTTCTGTGTACAGCTCTCAAACCCGGGATGTCTGGAATGCTCGATAAGAACATAACCACAAAGCCATGGGAGAGACCCATAAAGCGGTGACAATTTTAATAAGATAGCGATGAAACAAATGGCTCCTATCCTATCTGGGTTCAATAGTTTTTATTTATTTGTTTATTTTGGACCTAGTTTCTCTAGTTTGTAAACCTTGGTTGCCTTAATGCTATTTTGCCTTTTTATCAAAAAACAAAAAAACAAAACAAAACAAAGAAACATTGGCATGGAGAAAAAACTCAAAGTCAGGGAAAATAGGAGGAAGGAAATAATATGAAGAGAAAATTCTAAAAATAGTAAAAACATTTACTATTTTGGGCAGTTTTTCTTATATTCTTTTCTCCCTACTTTTTTTTTTACTCAAACTAACACTAATTAATTTCTTATTATTTCTTATGAGAAGAAATTGCAAATTTGAAAGGGAAAATTATGAATAAATACCTTTTTGGCAAATTAATTGCTGAATGCTACCTTGAAAGATCTGTTGCATATGAACGGAAGATATTTTGCACACAATGGAAGATTATTTGCACGTTCATATGGAAGATTTTTGCACACACGGAAGATTGTTTGCACACATGGAAGTTCGCTTGCACGCTTGGTAGCATTTAGCAATTAATTTTCCTTAAAGGTATTTTTGGGCGATTTTCCCATTTTGAAATTCTAAAGAGTGAAGTCCACACTAGTACAAAATTCCCTTTCTAGACCGCCGTATTTAGACCGGTTATAGTTGATAAGGTATAAAAAAATTGACCAGTGGTGATTTCATAATTATATAGAACTTCTAAGACCCATTCTTTTGAGAACCGGTCTTAAAAAAATTATTTAGCTAGACCGGTTATAAAAAAAACCGATCTTAAAATATCAAAATAATTTAAAAATTAAAAATTTGAACCTTTTAAGACCGGTTTTAATTAAAACGGGTCTTAAATGAATTAAAACAGGTCTTAAATGTGAAAATTTAAAAAAATATTTTTTCCCACCCCCTTTTAAGACCGGTTTTTTTTCAAAAACCGGTCTAAAAGGTGAGTTTTTTGGCCCGTATTTTTACTCCCGCACCCAGATCTTACGTTCTATGAACCATTTCTTCTCTTTTCGCCATTTTTTTGTGAGCTCAGTTTCTACTTGTTCTGAACTCGTCCATCGTGCCCCGTTCCTCATTTGCTCAACTCTCCTCCGCCATTACCGCTACCGTTGCTGTGTTCGTCATCGCTGTTCTTCGATCATCGTCACTCTCATCCGCCGTGACTTCCCTTTTTTAGTGCTGTGAATTTGAGGACTTCATTTTAACCTCAGTTGATGCCACTGTGACTTTGGCTAGAATCTCACTCCTTGGTCTTCAATCGGGTTAGTGTTCTGTTAATTAAAAGCCCTTAACTTTCAGCTTGTATTTGCTTATTCTGAACAATATTAACTCAAGCTTAAGCTAATAATGCTCTAATCAAGATCAACCAAAGACGATTTTGAGACACAAATCCCCGACAATGGCGCCAAAAATTTGTTCGCCACCGCAAGTGCACGGATCGCGTCAAGTAATAAAGTGATAAGTAAAGTATCATTCCCACGAGGATTTGATTCCAAAACCCGGTCAGTATCAATTATCGCTCTTTCACCTAAGTTGAGTTACACAATTATCAATGGTGGAGAGAACCAAATTTTGAAATTAAAAAGAAAATAAAAACAAGTGATTCATGGACTTCAAGGATAAAATGGGAGTTAGGATTATTTCCCCCCTTGTATTTCAAAAGTACTCAATCAAATCCCCACAATATATGCTTCTTAATGAAATATTATGCTAGCCAAGGATACTAAATTACTTATAAGTTCTCTCTCGAGTCTCTAAATAGGTGTTTAGTTTAATTAATTCATTAATCTCATGATTGTCATGTCTTAATGCAACAACTACTCTTAGTAGCTAGGCATTGCCTAATATGATCTTCAACATATTTTGATTAGACTTTGTTTTTTCTTCAATGCTATTTGTAGTAAAGTCATTGAGACAAAAATATTGGATGAACTGGAAAATGAATGATATCTCATCTTGTGCCAGCTTGAAAAGCTTTTTCTTCCTTCTTTTTTTGACATCATGGTACATCTAATTGTTTATCTAGTTAGGGTGATCAAGTTGTGTGGCCCTATCTATTTATGATGGATGTACCCAATTGAAAGAACTATGAAAATCCTAAAAGGGTATGTGAAGAAACCTAACCGGCCTGAAGCATCTATTGTTCAGAAATATATTTCTGAAGAAGCCATGGAGTTTTGTTAAGATTACTTGTCAAATGTAGGACACATTGGATTTCCTGAATGTCATGATGAAGAAGGCGGTAGACGCGAGGCTATAGTAAAAAGTGTGGATCCTAATGAATTGCAACAAGTCCACTTGTACATCTTGAATAATGTTGATGAAGTTCAAGATTACATTAATGCTCATAAAGAAATTGTACGAAAAAGTAATAGTTGAATGAATAAACAAAGGTTAATTAGAGAGCATAACAAAAATTTTGCACATTGGTTCAAACAAAAGGTTGACGGAGAAGAATGTGTTTCTGATACAATTAAATGGTTAGCACGTGGTCCTAAGGTTGATGTCATAAGTTGGACTTCATTTGTGATCAATGGTTATATGTTTTACACGAAGTCCCTTGATGATAGGAGCACCGTCCAAAATAGTGGGGTTATGTTAGTGGTTGAATCTATGCACTTCTCTAGTTCAAAAGATAAGAACCCTAGATTGACATCAATACCTTATTATGGGGTTATTGAAGAGATTTGGGTGGTTGATTATGTTAAAATTAAATTTCCTATTTTCAAATACAAGTGGATTGATGTCAACAATGGTGTGATGATTGATCAGTTGAAATTTACATTGGTTGATCTGATTAGTAGAAGTTTTGGAGATAAACATTTTATTATGGCATATCAAGCGAAACAAGTGTTCTATATTACTGATCAGGCAAATAAAATGTGGTATGTAGCACTCGAAGAAAAAAGGGTCATTGATATTAATCAGAAAAGTCATTCAATGAATGATCTTCTTAGTACTCGTTCTTTTTCTAGGGGTCTACCAGATTTAAACGAAGAAGATGAAGCAGACAATGAACACGGCACAAGAAACGATCATCATGAAGGGATATGGGAGGATATCCCTTTATAAAACTACTTTCAAGGTTAGTTAGCTAAAATAATTATCATGAACTATATTTGAATTATGTTTATTGTTATTGGTATATATAAATTAAAACTACTTTTTTTGATGTTGTCATAGGAAAATGAAGCATATGAGGTGTCTTAGTATAGATGCTTCAAAGCCAGCTAATGAATAAGTGTTGATGATGGTGATGATGAACTTTGTTTCCATTTCAATTAGTTTGGGTTGCCTGAGAAGACAGTGTATGAAGTATTTAATTTTTGCCATAATTCTATGATTCTGCCTGTGATTGTGAGTTTATTCTGTCTGTGATTCTATCTGTGTCGTTGAAATCGCTACTTGCTGAGTGAAATGTTTTAACAGGAGAAATGGCTAGCTTGCTGGTTGGGTAAATGTTTTAAACGGAGTAATTATTTTTTTAAAAAAATTTAGACCGGTTCTTTACAAGACCGGTCTAAAAAGTACATTTTAGACCAGTTTTATGAGAAACCGGTCTTAAAAGTATTAATTTAAGGCTGGTTATTTATAAAACCGGTCTTAAAATTATACTTTAAAAAATCGGTCTAAAAATTTGAACTTTTTAGACCGATTTTATTAATAACCGGTCTTAAAACTTTTTTTTAAGACCGGTTCTTTAACTAGTTTAAAAAGTAACAGACTTTTAAGACCGGCTGTATCAAGACCGCATCCAGAACCGGTCTAAAATGTCACTGTTAACCGATCTTAAAAGTGATTTTTCCACTAGTGCCATATCGGTTGAGGATAGGAGTGAATGACGTCTTATAAGGATATGAGTACATAATCCCTTGACATGTTTTCAAAACCGTAAGAGGTAATGGAGCCCCAAAGCAGATAATTTTGAAAGCAAGTAATGAGGCACTAAGTGGTGACTATATATCAAAGCGGACAAGTTTGAGAACGAGACGATAGTGGTGCTAAGGTCTAGCTCACTTGATGTGGAGCTACTTTTCAATTTGATGTCTGAATTTCATTTTTTCCATTAAGCTATATATTTTTAGACTGAATTCTTTTTATAAGCTTTACGAATCTTGAAAATTTTCACTTTTGTTGGGAAAAATACTGATGATAACATATATATATATATATATATATAAAACAATTTACTGTAAAATTTGACTACAAAAAGTATAATTATAATAAATCTAAATTTATTTGGAAAATTAAATTCCTCTAATAAAATTCTAAAAATTAAAACTAAAAAAATGAAAAAAAAATTGCAATTAAATCCAACTGAAATAACACTACTATAAAAGAGGGATTTAATGGCGCCCCTTTTATGACACTTCTTAGATAATTGTTTTTTTTTAAAAGATTATTTAGAAGTTGTGGTGCCTATTATTATAAGTGTCATAGCTAGTGTTAAGCTTGTGTGACATTTCCTTAAACAAACGTCACACAAGATCTTTATTTTTTTATTTAAAAAAATAAGGGCAACATTAAGACTTATATGGCAGTTGCCTAATCCACATTTGAAAGTAAGGGATAGGTGTACTAAATGGCGTTGGAAGGCGCTTGCTTTATGCTTGCCCAGACAAGCACCTACCAAAGTTGTCGGTGATATTTTTTAAAACAAAATTGTTTCTTTTAAAAAAGAAAATTGTTTGCCATATTTTTTGTTAATTTTTTTTTTTAAAATTAGGGGAAGCAATGGGTAGCATTTTTTTAAAAAAAAAAATTGTCTGCAATGTTTTTCTTTTTAATTTTTTTTTTTTAAAAAACTAGTGAAGCAATGACGCTGCTTCCCTAAACCTTGTATGACGCTTGCACATCAAGCGCCATACAAGGTTCTATTTAACTTTTCACAACCCCACAATTATCGTCTTCTACGCGTGTCCTCAAGCTCCCCAATTCTTACAACTCCATTGCTTCACCATCTTGTCTTATCCCTTCGGTCTCCACTCTATCGGTCCACCTCCTTTTCTTATCCATTCTCCGCACTACCCTCTTCCTATATAATTCTTTGTCCCCACTCCTTCTTTCTATTTTGACGCTGTAATGGCACCATTGTCTCCACTCCCTCCTTTTTTTGACGGTGGCAAGTAGAAGCTTCCTTGGTCCCCCCCCCCCCCCCCACTTTTTGTTTTTTCTTGTCTTCTCCACATGCACATTTCTTCAACATTTAGCCGCCACTTCCGTTGCAATACAAAGCTTAGTCTCCCATGTGTTTTTTTCCTTCTTATCCTGCCCTCCTACAGAAGCTCCCTAGCTTGTAAGTTTTTTTTTTTATATATACAAAAGCTTAAGTACATACATTTTCTTTTTTTTTTTTAGTTAAAATATGTCATGAATCTTATGTGCACTTAAATTTTTTTTTTCTAGGTATTTACTTGAAGTTTCAACCCTGCCTTCTTAAACTTCTTATACATTGTAAGTTTTTTAATTTTTTAGCTTACAAATATAATAATACTTGTTTAATCCTCCATAAAACTACATGTACCAATAATGTGTGTGGCTCAAGTTTAAGCAATTTAAATGCTGGAGTTCTTTTATGCTTGATAGATGAAGCAAGGAATTCAATATTTTGTTCATGTGAAAGTAAGTTCCTTTACTTACAATTCATATTATATTTTAAATTTAATTGACAAGTGTCTAAGCTAATTGATTTTTAGTGATTTTAATTCTTTGTGTGCATGATTATTTATGTAGTATTATGAAGATCAATGTTTTGCTAAGTTGATTGACCAAAAAGTGGATGAAATTATTGAGGAATTGTGTGAATATATGGTCAGACAATTAACTAATATTTAAGTACGTAGGTTGTTTGTTGCATATTCTTGTATTATTTATTCACTTAAAATTAGTTGTACATTACAATTGTTGTAATTAAATATATTTAGTATTGATTTTATAAATTAGTTATTTGTTTCAAGTAATTTCATTTTTCTATGGATTGTATTGTAAATTATTATGAATTTAGACTGTAAATACAAAAAATTTCACTAGAAAAAGAAAATAATTACGTAAAATTATTTAAAACAAAAAAGACTTCCTATGGCACTTCCATAGGAAGTGAGTGCCATAGGAATGGACCACATCAAAAGACTTCCTAAAGAAGTTAGAAGTGCCATAGGAAGTTATACCACTTCCTATGGCGCTTCTATAGAAAGGGCCATAAGAAGGGCGTTTCCATAGGAAGTGCCATAGGAAGGGACCACTTCCTTTGACACTTCCTATAGAAGTGTCATAGGCCCACTTCCTATAACACTTCTTCGGGGAAGAGCCATAGGGAGGTTTTTTTTAAACAAAAAATACTATGGCGCTTTCTTAGATTCAAAAAGCGTTTTCTTTTATGACGTTGAAATCTATAACGCTTTCCAAACGTTATAGTATTCTTAAAAATAAACGCTATATATTATGTTTTTTGTAGTAGTGTAACAAAATCCAACTTTAGGATTATAAATTTAACACGTTCTAAATTAAGCCTTAACTTTTTTTTTTTTTTTTTTTTGCCGAACTAAATTAAGCCTTAACAATTTTATAATCTCTTAAACATAGTGACCATATCATCCCTCACCTTTATTTTTATTTTTTAAAGCCAAATCTTCATCGTATTGTCTCTGCCTCTCGTTCTCTCGCAAAAGGATTTTGATTGTTTTGGAATCTTCACAATATATGTCTCTTTCTTTGTTATCCTTCTTAAGTCGCAGCTCTTCTAATTCTTTTGTTAGAGACTTTCCTCTAAATCATATAAATAATATTCTCAATTTCCTCGTTTTGCATAAAAGCTTTTGCCTTCTCAGCATTTCCCTCTGGCGATCGCCAAGAATATCAAGTTTTGAAAATTTTGTCATGATCAATGGAGTATGAAAAGCATTCCCCAGCGGGCTAAGGTTCCATGTAACATCAAATTCTATCCTTCAATAATATATACGAAGAAGTAGAAGAATAAGAACTCAGATTGGCGGTTATAATTGTCTACATCATATAAAATGTTCTTCTATATTTCTTGGTTAAAGTATACTTTTAGTCCTTTAAATTTGCATAAGATATATATTTGGCTCCTTAACTTTATAAAGTATACTTTTAATCCTATGATTCTAACACTGTTAATATTACTATGGAAAATGCTGACGCAACAAATTTAAGTGATGGCCATATAAATTTAAGTGTTGGTTTTGTAATTACAAGCTATTAATATAAAATTTAAATTGTGTAAATTGAAAATATCTAAAAACTTAATGAAACGATTAAGTATTAGGAAACAATTATTCATTTAAACTTTAGATTTAGTTTAGAGCGACAAGATGAAGATATCTGTGAACCCATGAAAGCCAATCCGCAAAAGGACTGTTTGGATTTAATATTGAGAGCCCGTTTGAATTAGCGGTGGCAGAAGTGGCTTTTTTTCAATTTGACTTTTGCAAACTTAAGATAGGATAAAAGTCCATTATAAAAGTTATTTATGTTTAGATTGGTGGTGGCAGAAGTGACTTTTTTTTTTTTTTTTTTTTTTTTTTTTTTTTTTTATAAAAGTAGTTGGAGGTAGCTTCTAGCAGAAGCAGCTTTTTTTTTTTTTTTTTTTTTTGTCCTCCAACTAGGCGTTTATTTGCTTTTTTTGGCCCCTAACGCTTTCCCAAACGGGCCTGAGAGAACTGAAACCTGGTGAACCATTTGTATGTATTTGAAATTGATGCTTTCACATGTTTGTATTTTTTTTCTGGTACAGCCCAATTGTTTGTTTATTAGCTACATTTCTATAAACTTCAATGAACCTTGTTTGTTTCAAATTAATTCATAATCAAACATATAGATTGATAATTCCACATGCCCAGAAGACATGAGAAGATATGTTGAAGAAATATATTTAGAAATATTATATGATGACAATGTATCATCTAGTTTGTCTAAAAGAAAAATATATATGCTCATCAAAATGTATTGAGAAGATGTTGCCATCAAGAGAAGTAAAATTGATGTTCTCATCAGAGGAGAAAAGGTTATATTGTACTCGTTTTTCTTCAACCAAAATTTTATCCTATATGATTTTTCCGGTAAGGCTTTTAATGAGACAATTTCAATATTTATCGTGTACATTTTTCTTACCTTCATTGGGTTTTTGTCATTTTGGGCTTGTTTTGGTATTGGGGGGGGGGGAAGTGAGTGAAGGGAAAAATTTTTTGAGTTGAATTTAAAAAAAAAAGAAGAGAAAAGTGGGGTTAAAAGTTTTTAATTAATTATTTTATTCTTTTATCTTACATTTTTTTTATCTCTTTATTAAAATTTTGAAGCATTACTTCTCCAATTTTCTTAAATCGAACTCATAAATATTTTTCCTTTTCTTCAAATCCCTCATACCAAACAGGCCATTAGAGTTTTTCCTAATAAGATTTTAAGGGGATACAATATTTACTCACAGGCATCATCTAAGGGAGAGTGTTATACATATAACAATATAAGTGGGAATGTTCACAACCATTCTAGAGTTGTCTTTTATAATTTGACACCTAAAGCCATGTAATTGTATCCTATGACATGAATGACATCTTGGGAGTTTTCTATGATTAATACATACCTCCAAATAGTTTTTATATTCTATAATTATGTAGATTTATTGTTTTTATCATAACACTCTTGTAAAGGAATTTAAGGACTTGTAGCTTATAAATTTTAGGCATGTATCATATAATGGCAAGTTTGAATGAAATAAGAATTAGTTTCTCTCGACTCTCAAATTTTCTATTGTTTTACTCATCTCTCCCATCCCAAATATCTCTTGTATTTTCCTAATTTTCATAATAAATTCAATATAATTTAGAATGTTTCTTGAAAGGGATGCCTATGAAAAATAAGAAATCAAACACCATGTTAATTCAACAATCTAAAAAGATTCAATTTAAATAATTTTAAATATTTATCCAAGTCCCCCCCCAAAAGAAAAAAGAAAAACCCACTTTTGGCCCTCGGCCCTTCATCCTCTTCCTTGTTGGAGGGGTTGATTATTGAGGAGTACAGGAATAAGAGATAAAAAAGAAAATAGTGCATAATGTTTTCAAGGTGTGGACGATACTTTCCTCTAGACTAAATTTGCCCCGACCTATATCTATCTTATAGGAAACAATTTGCATTAATGAACGAATTTCTTGTTGGACACAATGAAAACTCTTAAGTATGGATTACACTCCCAACATTTAAGCTAAGATAATAATGGCTTTTACAAAGTGATAATTTGACTCTATCTTTGTGTACACTTAAAATACAATATGTGTGATCTCTAATTGTTGTATGGTGCAATATCTAATGTGTAAATGGACTGATGGTGATGGGTATTTATAAGTCATAAATTGGTACCTCCTTAAAGCGTTGCCTCAACACCTCTTCAATTAGGAATTAAAGAGACATAACTTGGTAATTTTAGTGTTAAAAATCATTAGACAGCCCTTCACATAAATAAATGTCTTAATTTATAAGAGCATGACTTTAAAAAAAAAACATATTTCTTTATTTTTAAATATTCCAACATTCCTTTTCCGGCCAGCCGCAGCTTTCTTCCTTAAATTCTGTGTACGTAATTACTCGTCGGATCTCACTGTTTGGGTTGCTCCAATCCAACTCACCCATGTTGGGACAAAGATCTCCTACAAAATTGAGCTTTCATTCTTCCTCACAGGTAAAATACTCAAAACGGCAAAAAAAAAAAAAAAAAAAATTAATAATTAGATGTAATTCAAATATTATTATTAGGTTGATGGTCAAATTTCTTACGTTCCCAAGCCTATCATGGACAATTACTGTATATTATCATTCTCACTCATGAGGGGACGACGAACTATTTGGTCTTGGAGAGTTCATATATTTGGAAGGCTACGTACGTACGGTTAAATTAATCTTGAAATCATAAAATTTGTTACTAAATGAGAACTTTGTAGGTTTAAAATATTTCAAAATGTAGTGAAAAATGGCTGATGAACTCAATTAAGAGTGTACTGTTGGGCTGTGTTGTTAAATTCCCATTTTTGTCTAGCTATCACTAACAAGGTAACAGCAATCACATTCACACAATACTCTTCCATCACAATTTTTTTTTTTCAAAATGTATGTTCGCCCATTAATTAATCACATAATCAATTTAAATTAGTTTAGTGAAAAATGAAACATAAAAGACAAATATAGCATACACAGAGTAGCCTAGCAATTGGTAGTACCACTCAGGAGGATACTGTAGTTAAATATCTAAAGCATACTGCTAACAAGTTCAAACTTTACTCCTCCCATCCCAATTCATCAAAAAAAAAAAAAAAAAAAACACATTCACACAATAATCCGATGAATTGGTAGTACCAATACAAGACGGAAGATTATGCGGATAATGAGCTGGCAATTTGAAATTTGGAACAAATGAAAATGCCTCAAATATGTTATGGTATATGCAGCTATATGTTAGGAATGAGTTTCGGTGCCTATCCAAAAATCTAGACTGTTCGATAGGATTTAGATGGTCTAGATTTTTAATTTTTTTTACATTTTCTTTAAAAAAAATTATTTTAATAGATACAGAATCTAAAATAAAAAATAATATCTTAATTAACATTTTTTTAAAAAATAATTGTTTTTTATTCAAAAATCATCCATTTTAAAAAAAAAAAAAATCAAATATGGACGGTCTAGATCCAGATTTGGACAAGCTTTTTGGTGCCTAGCCTTCTGGTTCCCTATATGTTATGCCTCTAAAATCTGCCGCAAGAGTTAAATTAAATAGACCATGTGGCATAAAATTCAAATACAAAAGTATTCAAGAAATTATTATTTTCCCATGAATGCATTTAATCCTATTAAAAAAATAAAAGGCATCCTTGCTCTCTGGTCAAATATATATAAAATGATTAAAAGTGTACGATACATATAAGTGAATAAACAAAAGGATAAAATTTAGATCCAGTTTCTTAGGTTCATTGCATCCAGTTTGTCAATCAAAAACTGCCACCTAGATTATTTTTCCACATCACCCCTTAACCCCTTAATTAAACTGCCGTTAGCGTACAAAAAAAATGAAGCAGAGTAGCTGCGACGCGATAGACAGTGAAAGCCAAAATATATAGAAGAACAACGGAATATGATTAATTTTAACACGCTAATTGATAATAATAGAGTTTTGTTAACATCTAGTTGGATTCAAAGACTTTCGAGATTGTCATTGCCGTTGTTAGGAATTCCTACACCCCACCAACTTTGCTTCCTCTGGCACTCACTCTTGCTGCAACTCCTCTGCTTTTTCCCCAGAACTTTTAGGGGGGCTAACGGTAGTTTAAGGGCTTAAGCGCTGATGTGGAAAAATAATCTAAGTGAAAGTTTCTGATTGGCAAACTGGACATATAGTGTATTTTTCTCGTTATTCCTTTATTGTTATCAATGTTTGATTAAATATTTATCTATTTAATGAATTGGATAATTATTTAAACAAAACATACATAAAAATAAAGAAATAATAAGGGAGCACTACCTTTGAAGGTGGAGATGGGTAGGTGGTTTCATGAGGGACAAAGGTTTTAATAAGATAGAGCTAAACAGGGGTTAACGAACTAATGCCGAAGGTGATTCACATACTAGTCTCTCCTAAACACAAGTATTATGTTATTTTTATACTACTTACTTTAATATTTTATTTCATATTTACCATGTATTAACTTTTTTTACTTCTTTTTCACAGCAGAAAGTGGGGAAAACTATTTTTAGAGATGTATTTAGCACCTAAAATATTTATAGGTGTAATTTTGACCCTAATATATTAACAAGGGTGCAATCATTAACCTCAAAACTAACGGATGTTAACCTCTGTTATTGCCTTGAGAACTTCACATCGATTTCCAAACAAAACGTTAGCTTCATCTCCTCAATTTCTTTTCTTCACCGTTGTCTCTTAGCTTTATCTTCTTCCTCACTCGTCTCTATCCCCCTCTGGTTACTCCAGCCATCCTCAAACCCATCACAGTCGTCCATCCGGAGCTTACCTTAGCTGGATCATCTGCTTCCCTCCGAACACCGCTCCCTCCGGTGCTATCATCTTATGGGCCTACGTCTTCTACCTCTCGAAGATTCTAGAATTCTTCGACACCCTCCTCCTCATCTTGTCAAATTCCATCCAACGCCTCACCTTCCTCCACGTGTACCACCTCTCCGTCATCGTCGTCATGTGCTACGTTTGGCTCCAAAAATCTCAGTCGTTGTTCCCGGTGGTGCTCATTCTCCGTAATGTACGCCTACTTCTTATCGTGCACACTCAGTGTTTGTCCCAAGTGGAAGAAGCTCGTCACAGACGGCCAAATCGTTCAGTTATACTACAGCTTCGTTGTTTTGAGACTCATGATGCTCTTCACCTTCTCCAGGTCGGGTTACTCTGAGGTTTGGGGTTGGAGCTTCAACGTCATTTTCTATGCTTTGCTTTTGTTTCTGTTTGTTGACCTCCATAAAAAAATTATGACGAGGATGACGACAACAACGTTAAAACTTTGAAGCCTTTGATTTATAGTATTTATGTGAGGAAGGAGAAGAGTTAAAAAACCAGAGGGGTTTGAGGATAACTGAGGGAACCAGAGGGGGAGAGAGACGAGTGAGGAAGAAGGTGAAACAGAGGTAAGAGATGACGGTGAAGAAGTTGAGGAGATGAACCCATGTGAAGTTCTCAATGCAATAACGGAGGTTAACATCCGTTAGTTTGAGGGTGATAATTGCACCCTTTTTAATATATTAAGGTCACAATTGCACCTATTAATATTTTAGGGTGTTAATTACACACTCAAAAATAGTTTAGGGTGTTTGATACACTTTTACTCAAAATAATTCGAACATCCAAAATTATCTACTCACAAAGATGACTAGTGAGTCTAGCTAGAGACCTGAACAGCCAACATATTTGATAGGATCGCGATTATTATTAACTTTAATTATCATTTTTCTGCACTTAAAAACAAATAAGATTAATAAAATACTTCAATAATCATTAAAAAAAAACATAATAAAAAGAGAGACACAGAAATTTAAAAGAATTCACCAATCAAGCCAGAGGACCTCCATACTCCACAACCTCAAGAGGAATGATGACAATGAAATAATAGTTTATATATAACAAATTAGGGGCAATAGAATGACCATAATACAATTACATAAAAACTAGAGATTCCTCTATTTTCATTGGAACGGATTTGTTTGAGATGCTGGTAGAGACTCAATGGAAACGATATTATTTACAAACTCGAAATTTGAGGCCTCTATAATGCCGCCTCTACCTTATAATGATTAAGCAGATGACGACGACGCCGCCGCCGCCTCCAATGATGACCTGGGATCATCATCATGAAAGCCGGTATCATAAAGAAGTTGACCTCCACTCACTGATGTAAAGACCACAACAAATAGGCTTTGATGAAGTGAAATGAAATGCGTGTCATTTTATGGGCCGTCGATGAGTTGAAGGGCTCAGATTTTTATTCAAAAAAATATCCAATCAGAAGCCTCTCTCATGTGGGGCCCTTAAAGGCAGTGTGGGTGCTCCTGCATCCCAACCGAATTGATGAAGAGGATGGGGATGAGGTTTCTAAAGATGAAGAGGAGGATCTAATATATATTTTTCTTTTAAATTTCTCACACTTTATTATCTTATTTTATGGGTATTGATTTTGCTTCAACGTTTTTCTTTAACAGCGACTGCTTCCTTTGTACATGTATTCTTCTGGAGCATTGTATCAAAAGCTGGTATAGATGTTGGTATCATCACATGGTATTAGAGCTAGGTATCAGGGTCCTCTTCTTCATCGGCTGCATGGTCCTCTTCTTCCTCTGTTTTGTTTGTAGCAATAAGGCAATCTTCGCCAGCAACTCTAGCCTGAGGAAGTGTCTAACATCATAACATGAGAAAGTGTCTGATATCATAAATGGTATCAGAGCTAGGTATCAGGGTTCTCTTTTCCTCCTTTATCGATAGCAGGGTCCTCTTCTTCCTCTTTTTCATCAGTAGCGACAAAGCAATCTTCGCCAGCAACTCCAGCCTAAGGAGGTGTTTGACATATTGCTCATTAAATAGCCATATTTTTTGTCTTTGGCAGCTGCTTTTGTAATCATCTTTATTCAGCATTGAGATCCAATTTCCAGCATTAGGAGGAAATGAGAATCTACAGCGTCCATCCTGACCCACTTTTACTGTTATTCTGGGAGACATGGCTAACACTGAACAACTAATCAATTGCGCTTTTTGCAAATAACGAGGGCATGCAAGAGCAACTTGAAGACACCATGCATACTATAGGGGGAATATTAGAGGGAACTCTAGCGGCGGATAATGGTGATCATGTAGTTAGGGTTTTAAGAGCAAGGAATGTGTAGTGTTATGTGTTATGCGATAACTTCTACACAATAAAGCTTATAGTGGAATCAATAGAGACTACACAAGGTTTTTTGGGTGATAGTCAAGACATCCTCGTGCTACATGACAGATGGGGATTTCAGCATACTTTAGAAGAAAGACTTGCCCTGAACAACCAGCATCATTTTTCACTAGTCGAACATGCTGTGTCTTGGCCCATCATGCTAGATAACGGTGGTGTTGCTTTTAATCGTGATGATTTGGAGCTTTGGTTAGTGAAGAAGAGATTTGGGGTCCCTTAAGGGCAGTGTGGGTACGCTCACATCCCAACCGAATTAATGAAGAGGATGGGGGATGAGGTTTCTAAATATGAAGAAGAGGATCTAATATATATTGTTCTTTTAAATTTCTCTTACACTTTATTATCTTATTCTATAGGTATTGATTTTGTTTCAACATATTTCTCCAACAATGACTGCTTCCTTTATACATGGATTCTTTCTAGAGCATTGTATCAGAAGCCAGTATCAGATGTTCGTATCATAACATGGTATCAGAGCTAGGTATCAAGGCTTTCTTTTCCTCCTTCATTGGTAGAAGGGTCCTCTTCTTCCTCTTTTTCGTCGAAAACAACAAAGCGATCTTCACTAGCAACTCTAGCCTAAGGAGGTGTCTGACATATTGCTCATTAAAGAGCCTTATTTTCTGCCTTTGGCATATGCTTTTATAAACATCTTTATTCAGCATTGAGATCCAATTGCCAGCATTAGGAGGAAATGAAAATCGATAGCATCCATTCTCACATACTCTAACTTCCCAACAACAATATTCTTGCTGATTTACATTCTCTATTTCTCTTCTTCACCAGCTGCAACAGTTTGAAGGTGTTTAAGTTGATCGATTAGATCCTCCATCTCATCATAGCCAGTCATGTTTTCTTGAAAACAACAACAAATAATTAGATAAATTATTATTATAATATTATAAATGAATTTGCAAGAAGAAAAAAATTATCCCAGTAAGATGGAGAAAGACTTCACAGTGGACAATCCCAAAAACAGCGATTTGCATGCCGTGCTCATCTTTTGCTCATAGTGTCGGTCATTTTTTTTAAAAAATTGTTATGTATTCTTATTTATTTGGATTAAATTGTATGCTGCATGTTGAAATATTTTGGCCACTTGTATCCTCCTCTTCTTCTTTTTGGTCAGCAATGGCAGTGCGATCTTCATCGGCAACTATAGGATGAGGAATCTTGGTGTCCGGAGAGGGGTGAGGGCGTATGGCCACTGCTCTAAAGTGTCTAACAGATCATTTATTAAGGAGCCATATTTTCTACCTTTGCTGGTAGCTTTCGTAACCGTCTTTATTCAACATTGAGATCCAACCAATTATTATTTTGCCTTTACCGGTAGCTTTTGTAACCGACTATTATTTCTGTAATATTATGAATATCATTATAGTTGAATTAGCTCTTGTACTTGCTAAGAATCAGTTGCATACTCAAATCTTTGTTTGGCACAGAGCTTAGTATCAGTATTTTGTATCAAAGCTTAGTATCAGAACGTAATATCAGATTTTACACAAGTTTGAATCTCACTTCCATCCTTTTAAAGAAATAACCTTAAAGGTGGGGTTCGTGTGGGACACGTCATTTCTTTGATAGGTTTAAGCCTTTTGTATTCGCCTCTACTCTGTTCTTGTTCCTATTCATGTGATTGGTTCATAGTTGTCGTATGTTATATCTTGTTGCTAGTTATTTTTGTTATGTTAAAACTAATTTCTTGTCATAATATGTGAAGTAAAAGGGTTATGTTAAAACAAATGAAGTGATACGAACAAATAAAAGGAGACTCTCAGTCTCTCCTTTTTAATGTAACTCTTCATTTTTAGTGATACGCAGACCTTTTTAATATATATCATTTTTAGTTTAGGTTTGTTTGTTTCCTTCATAGACCAGAGACTAGAGACAAAGTTTTGAGAAAAATGCATCATTTTGACATCACAAAGTTTGTTTGAATGATGCCAGTAGATATATCAACCGCATTTATCATGGAAGTACTTTTGACAAATAAGAATCCATCTATCATAGATGATGGTGATGATTTTTTCCATAATACTTTTAATATCACAATACTTAAGCGCTCTCTCATACTTGCTAAGAATCAGCTGCATACTCAAATATTTGCTTGGTACACAGCTTGGTATCAGTGCTTGGTATCAGAGTTTGGTATCAGAAGATTGTATCAGAGATTGTACAAGTTCGAATATCACTTCTATCACTTTAAAGAAATAACCTTTAAAAGCCACACAGAGTCCAACACGACATAATTGTATGAAGGTACAGGATTGCAAACAAACGAGTGTGTGTGTGTGTGATGTGATGTGATGATGATGATAGGAATGGTAGTTGAAGGAATTATGAGTATTCCATAATCTAAGGTACAGAGGAATCACATGTTATGATGAATCAGTGTACGATATAGAATCTCACGTTTATAAAGGAAACAGACAAATTTTGACTAAAAAAATGGCTATTGAAGACAACTTTAAATCTGCTTTTAACGTTAGAAAGAATAATGCTTCTTGAGTAGTAACTCGTCATCACAACTACCCACAAGCCTTCTTCATTTGTTTACCTGACCCATTCATATATATGCACGTGTGTTGCTTTGCTAAAAAATAATTGCTAGAGTGGTAGAAAGGAAAATTGACAACATAAACGATTTGAAACACAAAATGCATCCACTTGCAACATTTATTTAATTTATTCTGATCAACTTTTTAAAAAAATATACAAGATGGAACTGTGTCTCTGTCATTCAATTTGAAGCTGGACTACATTGCTATCATATTTTCTCATTTCAAGCCATTCTTTTTTTGTGATTTTTTTGGAATGAATATTGGAATACATTAACCCGTTAAAGGAGTAATAGAAGAGCAGATTTATGAAAACCTAAGACAAAATAACTCAAAACTCTTATCCTTGAGCAACAACCGCCTCCTGATTGAAAGGTGGTGGGTGATCAAGAAGAACAAAATTTCCTGTAATATTATGTGCTAAACTAGGATATTTCTCAAATTCTTGCTCCACCAAATCTAAAGGCCGTATATGATTGTAATAATTTCAGCCACCACCGGGGGTACTTGAGTTAGCTTGCTCATGTAGCCACAAATCCATCTTCCATCCTCTCCTTTAATAACTCTTGCACACCCACTCTGATTTGAAGCTAAGATTGAGCCATCTGTCTCCAACGTGCTAAACCCAGGTCTTCTTCCCTTAATAACACCTCCACTTCCAATATCAAAACGATTATAAAACTGACATAGAGTGGTTAAGTCCATGTCCCAACTAGCTCTGAATAAACTAGAATGGACATTTCGGTAATGAATCTCCAGTTCTTCCCCAAAAAGTTTCGTACATCGAGCCACCCAAATGTCCCAACATACATAACTAAACAGGGTTGCCAATTTAATCTTCTTGGTAAAGTTTCTACCTGTTTTTTGCTTGAGATTCCATTTTATCCACTCCAAACCTTATAGGGAAGAAAATTTATCCCACAAGGTTGGTTTGACTATAGAAATCCACCTATCTCGAGCGTTGACACAATCTCTTAGCACATGCATTACATCTTCTTCTCCGTTGCAATGAAAAGGACACTCGGCATGCTCCTCTTGTGAAATTTTAGAAACTTGCAACTGCGCACTGTAAGCCAATAAATTGGCATTAATGGTTCCTAGTAAATTATCTCAAGTCACCTCACAAGAGTAGACATCCCCTCTTAAATTAAAGGAAATAATTAATATAAATGGAGATGAAAAATAGTTGGAGTCACGGGTTGAGAATGACATTCTAGTTTATCAATTTTTGTCAAGAGAATGTGACTTTTTGGTTTTTTTTTTGGTCAATAGAGGAAGCAATTAATAGTGCCTACTTTCTTGCCTTGCAGTGGCTCAGACCTCAGAGGGCACATAATTTTATTTGTGGATAAGGTGATGTTACTCCACCTACGTTAAAACCATCACAGGGGCTGTATTTTATGGTCCGTTGTTGAGTTGAAGGGCTGAGATTTTTATTTGAATATTTGTATAAGACCCCAAGCTTTGCTAGAGGCATCCAATCAGAATGTGGTCATCTCTCTCTGTTTCTTTTTTGAAAAATTGTTTCTGGTCATCTCTTTCATGTTATGTGTATTATCCTCTCAATAATACATTTCCCCCCTCTAGATTTTGAATTCAAGTCTTAGAGGAGGCACTTATATTGGGAAGAGAAGCCACGAACCCTAAAGCTGAATACCAATTGAAAGTATAAAAAAAAATGATACAGTTTTTGATACTACCCTTTAATATAAGAGTTAATTGATTAATTTTTGTATGCATCCAACACCAAGACATAAAAAATACTTTAGAGTGTTGGATGTACACAAAACAATAATTAAGGGTGCTGGATGCACCTTAACCTTTTTATTTAGAGAAAATCTCACTTAGGACAAGAAAATATCAAAAAAGTTTCAGTATAGATTCCTCAATCAAAAAAGTCCCTACAGAACTCAATGATATAGATTTCAAATGTGAATTTACCTTATTGACAAGTGTATGGGACTATATTGACAAGTCATAAAGTGACCATTGACAAACCCATTTATATTAATTAAATTAGCTCCTGTTGACAAGCGTATGTGACTATATTGACGAGTCATATAGGGAAGCAAGCAACTTCTCTCCTATGCCATTACGGTCCGCTGCCGTCCTTTTCCATTAAACTGCGTCGTTTTGGCGCAAAACACTGCAGAAGTTTTTTTTTTTTTTGAAAAGTTGTATTTGACATCCTGATGTATTTTTTTAGTACCAGTCAATTTCTTAAAATATTTTTTTAAGATCCTAAAATAATTTTTCAGTATTATCTAGTATTTTGAAGTATTTTGAAAAACACTATTCAACATCTTGAAATATTTTTTCAGTACTAATTAGTTCCCTAAAATATTTTTTCAAGATCCTAAAATAATTTTTTAGTATTATTTGGTATCCTGGAGTATTTTTTTATTGACAGTCAATACTATGAAATATTTTTGGTGCAATATTTTAGGATGTTGGATGCACTAAAAATTAGTTCATGTGCACCAAAAATATTTCAGAGTACTGACTGGAACTAAAAAAGTACTTAAGGATATTGGATAATATTGAAAAATTATTTTAGGGAACTGACTAGTACTGAAAAAATACTTCAGGATTTTGAATAGTGTTTTTCAAAATACATTAGGATATTGGATAATACTGGAAAATTATGTTACAATCTTAAAATAATATTTTGGGGAACTGACTAGTCCTAAAAAAATACGTCAGGATGTTGAATATTGTTTTTTTTAAGAAAAACTGTACAATGTTTTGCGCCAAAACAACGCAATTTAATGGAAAAGGATGGCAGTGGACCTTAAAGGCTTAGGAGAGAAGCTGCTTTTATCATATAGTGGCCATTGACAAGCCTATTAATGTCAACTAAAACAGCTTCCGTTAATAAGTGTGTGTGATTATATTGATAAGTCGTAGAGTGACCATTGACAAGCCCATTTATCTCAATAAGATAAGTTCACATTTGGAATCCATATATCATTGATGTCCCTGGGGATGTTTTTGATAGAGGAATCTACAATGACACTTTTTTTATATATTTCTAGTCTTTATGACCTAAGTGAGATTTTCCGTTTTATTTATGGTGCGTCAACAATCTGATATTATTTTCCTAGTGCATCCAGCTCCCCCAAATGTTATTTTTCAGTTACATATAAGACCTTAATCTTATTTATAGTTTAAGGTGTACCATAAATAATATTAGGGTGTTGGATTTGAATGTTACCTTACTTTTTTTTGTAAAAGAAAAAAAAAGTCTAATTTAAAGTATAGTATAATTTTAAAATAAATTTGTAAAAAAATTAACGAAATGGACCATAACGAAAAATTTTCGGGTGGAGATTGTTTAGGAGATATAACTATTGTACTGTTGGTACTCTAGTTTGGTAATGATATTAAGGTTTTACTCAAAAAAAAAAAAAAAAAAAAAAACTAAAGTATTGTCTCTATCATCCAATTTGTTGAAGCTGAACGACTCTGCTTTCTTTTCTATTCCCTAACCATTCCTTTCTAGTGAACGACTATTTTTCTTTTTCTTTTTTAAATAAAATAGTATTTCCTCATCTCAAAACTGAAAATTTTGCTGCATTTTTTGCGTACTTGTAAGACTGTTTTTTTTTTTTTTTTATATAAAAACAATGAAAAATATCCATTATTCAGTCTTCTATTTCAGTGCACCATTTGATCATCGCCATTTTCAACATTGTTGCTGCACACCATTACAACTCATTTTAGAAACCCATTGCTTGTATAGCATTATTTATTGTAAGTAAAATTTATGAGCCAATAATAATTATTTATTATTCTTTTTCGACCATTATAGTAATTATTTATTTTTATGTTTCAAAACAAAATTTAATGTACATAATATGCTTAATCAGTACTATATAGAGATTAAGGAAGAAAGAGGAATCAGGCTATGAATGTGCTTCAAGTGGATGGTGCTGTTTGTATAGAGATTATGAGAAGAAAAAAGGTTCTGGAAATTCATGAGAAGAGTTGATACCGCAAGAACATTGTTGCAAAAGTTGCAAGTGGCTGGATGGTGCTGTATATATAGAGATTAAGGAAGAAAGAGAGGAATCCGGCCAAGAACGTGTTTCGGAACGGAATTGTATTCCTGCTAAGTGATTTGTTTAGCAAGGGGACCTAAGCATGTATGCACCATCCATATCTTGATCTATCTGGATGATTCAGATTTTATTTTATTTTTTGTTAAAATCTAACATTTTTTAAAAGAAATTATTTTAATGGGTATAAAATCCAAATTAAAATAAAGATAATCTTTAACTATTATTTTTTCAAAAAATAATATTTTATTTAAAAAATCACTATTTTTATCTTTCGCTTTTTTGAGAAATGATTTTTTAAGAAAATTTTAAAATCATTAGCTGAAAATTTTAAATTTAGACCATTGAACCTTTATTTAAACAATGTATGTAATATCCTAAATTTTGGGATTGGAGGCTTGGGAATAAGCCTGAATTAAGTGGACTCCTAAGCCCCGGTTTAGCATGTGCCCTAAATTTATTTTCTAATGTTTCTTATATCTTTGGGGTATTAAGAAAGTAAAATGGTGAATTTTGGAGAATATGATTATGCTTTCAGTGAAATTTTTTGTGAGGCAGTGAGCTTATCATTTGATTTTGTATGACCGAATGATGTAAAAATAATGAAATTTTAAAGGGTGAAAATAGACATCATGAGATTTAATTTGATAGGTCATATGAATCATTTGAAGCTATATGCAAAAAGATATGAATTTTTGAAGTTAGCCCAAAAAAACTGGAAAGTTTCTGGAACAGCATTTAAAAATTTAAATTCCGGGATTTTTGTGCTTCTATTTGGCTAACTTCTATATTTTTCCTTGAAACTAGACTCAATAAGGGTTCTATAGCCTTTGGAATCACTCCAATTTAATTTTATTAGAATTAGTTATGATTTGTCAAATTTTGGGCAGAAAATCTGCCAGAAAAGAAAATCCGAAAATGGGAAATTACCAATTATGACATCATCATATTGTAAGGTGACATCAGCATGATATTAGAAACCACTTTTCTGTTCCTTCTTCAGCCATTTCTAACGTTTTGAGCTTCAAAAAGAGAGAGAAAGTGATTTGAGATTTCTAGAAAGAAGGAGGAGAAAATTCGCCAGGTAATCTTGATTTCTTCGGTGAATTAACTCTTAATATGTATAATCCTTCCTCTAAGCCTCTCTTCTACATAATTCAAGGAATTTTGAAAGTAAACTCTTGTGTTTGGAAGAGCTAGGGTTTCTGCCTTATAGGTAAAAACCAGATAGAGCTTGAGGTAACTTCTAAACCTTAGTACATTGCTTATTCTGGCTGCTGTGGACAATTTAATCGGTGAAATTTTGCCGAATTGTCTTCTGTTTTAAATTTTGGAAATGTATATGCCTAAGGGTTATACTGCCGAAATTGGGTTCAAATAGTAGTTATAACCTTATTAAATATTTAATAAAGTGGTTAGGAGTAGAAAGAAACACATCTGTGGAGACGAAATCGCAAAACCCTTATTTTCCCTGGAGAACCCATAAATTTTGGCCAAGGCTGTTAGAGGGTCTCAGAGTTGGATTTTCAATAATTTGATGATTCCATTGAGTTCAGGAGGAAAAATTAGGTGGGGTTATAGTTGAACATTTTTTTTTGGAAAAGCCCGAAAAAGCATAATTATGAAATTACCCCTGAAACCCTTAAAGTGGGGTTGCCAAGGGCAATTTCATAATTTGGTAGTGAATTTGATAATTCCGAGTCCGAAAATAGATTCCTTGGACGAAAATATGTTAGAATGGCCCATGTCAAAATTTCGGGAAAAGTATAGTCGGACTGGGTATGGCGTGTCGGGCCGGGTCCCTGGGGGTATTTTAGTAATTTTTCAATATACACTACTACAAAAAGGGTAAAAGGTGGCGCATATTTTGTGGCCCTTCTTTAAACAAGTGCCACAGCTTCTCTGTTTTTTTTTTTTTTTACCTCTATAATTTTTTTTAAAATTTTGGGTACCAGCTGTGGCGCCTAATAGATTAAATGCCACAATTGAGGAGGCCTAGTGTGACGCCTGTCTACGCAGGCACCACATTTGGGGCCACGCAAGCAGCTGTGGCGCCTAATCTATCAGGCGCCACAGCTGCAGCAAATATCATGTGTGGCGCCTAAATAAATAGGCGCCACACATGATAAATTATATATCAGCTGTGGCGCCTAAGCATTAGGCGCCACAGCTGATATAGGGCAATGTGTGGCGCCTAATTAAATAGGCGCCACAGCTGAACAATACATTAGCATGTGTGGCGCCTATTTAATTAGGCGCCACACATGCCCACATTAAAAAAAAAAAAAAAATTTCAATGCTGCAGCTGTGGCGCTTGGTGGGTTAGGCGCCATAGCTGCTTTTATGGCCCCAAGTGTGGCGCCTGCGTAGGCAGGCGCCACACTAGGCCTCCTCAATTGTGGCACTTAATCTATTAGGCGCCACAGCTGGTACCGAAAATTTCAAAAAAAAAAATTATAGAGGTAAAAAAAAAAAAAAAGAGAAGCTGTGGCACTTATTTAAAGAAGTGCCACAAAATGTGCGCCACCTTTTACCCTTTTTGTAGTAGTGTCTCCTACATATATTAGATATTTGTGTTGGTATATTGATGCATGTATTTGCTTTGCTTGGTCATGTGATACATATATGAATGATTGAAGCTCTATTTCTGTTTATGCTATGGCCATAAGCATGTTGTTTAAAGCATTGAGTATGCAGATATGTCATTATCTTAGAATGAGTTTATGTATTGCAAGCATCTCATGCATTAAGCACTTATCCTGCATGCATATTGGTATCTGATTTCTACTGAGATTCTCCTGAATCTTACCCTCCCCTACCAACAAATTAGACAGGTGAAAACAAGAGGTGTACTAAAAGCAGAGTTGAGAACTACATGGGAGAAATGCAGTGGTGGAACGAAGATGGAAAGATGTCTCCATTTCACTAGGACGGGTTTAGATACCCTAGAGCCTTATACGGCTACAATGTTTGTAATTATCATGTACGAACCCCTATGGGGAATCTCTATAATCATGCATATATTATCAGTATATTTATATTATTCCTATGTTGCTTACCAAACCACATATCGTTTTCAGCGAATACTCTTATAAAGGTGAAAATAAAATAAGGGCGTGACAATATAGACATCACCGATATTACAGAGCGCAAGGAATTCAATTGATATTAATCATGAACTCAATGTTTTGGCCAATCGAGTCAAATGGTAAATCTCTCCTGCGTCTGAAGTGTTTGTCCAAGTCAAGGCTCTCTCTCTCATTCCTAACTTCTACTTTTCAAAATTATTGCATTTTCAACCATCTTCCCAACACCTAAATTGAACGATGTGTATGTTAGCAGTAGTATATTGAAAGATAAATGCCTCACTGTCAAGTTTAGTTTGATGGATCAAGACGGTGGAGCACGGCGTCAAGTCAATCGTTTTGTATAACAAGTTTTTCTCTTTTGTCTTATACATATTCCCGTTGAGGTTCACCAAAGATGGTCAATCGTTAGAGTGGATGACCAATAAGGTTATCAAGATGGCGTGAGTGAGAAAGGAGAATTTGCAAGAACTTCGTCAATATTTCACCCAAGAAATAAAATTCACAATGTTATGCTTTATGTTGTGGTCGGTATTCCAGTGGTCCCATGGAGTTCTTCCCCGAAGGTCAAGCCATAGTCCCTATCCTTGGGAGAAGTGGAAGGAGTTGCCGGGTGCAAGCTTTGAAGTAACACACTACCTATAGGTTCAATCAAATCAATGAATCAGATTCCCACTTACCCAATGGGGATAAAGACTATCAAGTCGACATTCCTTAGGACTTGTGCGGAAGGGAGAATCAATCTTTTTTTCCGATGCGATATCCGATATATGATGTCATTTGCTTATTTATCCCACAGGTTTGTTTCTACTTTATTTACTAATTAAGGCAAGTTTCTTGGTTTCATACCTGCATTCGAGAAAAGCAGAACCAATTGGGAAAGTGGGAGCTCTATAATCATTCTTGTATCTATTTTACAGCCTAGCTGCTAATCGTATGCTAGATTGAATGCCCTCCCTTTACAGATGCATCACTCCTCAGAAGAGGAGCCACAATCAGTACTAGTCCAGGAAGTCAATACTAGTAAGAGTCCCACAGCTATGCTAGTTCGTTAAGTATAACATCTTTCAGTCAGCATTAAAGGCCAAACTAACTCAGTCGCTTTTTTGCATGAGCCCTGTGGAGTCAAGTTACCATGGACTAGACCGAAAGAGCGTCAATAGACCAAGAGTTGAGAAAGGCCTCATTCCAGCAAGGGGATGGTGCTTGCTACCTTCAGTGGGGTATCACCTTTTCTTTTGGTAGTAAGTTGATCTTTGTTTTTCTTCCTCACCCCTTTCATTATGGTAGGATTGGTCTACCACTCAGCCATACAAGATAATCGAGTCGAGAAGAACACTAGATAGTACCCTTGCAAGGCTTATCTATCTCCCACCCACCTTCAAGTTGGAGATTGACAGTTTCAATAGTCCCAACCTTATGTTGTTACCCAAGTGCAAAAGACCGGCCATTCATGGGTCGCTGTACTTCTACCGATGCTACCATACCAGAATTTGGTGTAATATATTATTTCGCCCGAAAGGCTTTGATCACATACATCTCTAGGAAACAGAAAAGACACATACCCAAAAAGCGGAAAACTCGATAATCAAAGGCGGAGGATTCATATCTATCTTCAGAGTTGGGAAAAACTGGAGTTGTTGGTTCAAGGGAAGGAAAAAATGTTGCCCTGTTTGGGTAAGACAAAAAGATATAAAACATAGGCTCAAAGGGGCTAAACAAAAGATATATGCATAAAAAGGGTAGGCTTTTTGGTTTATCTTGCTAAAATGACATGAATGCCTTTATCATATTTATGAATACACATGCATAAAATGTGGCCTCAAATGAGATTCAAGTCAAGTTCTAGATCAAGTAAAGAGATAAGGGGTACACACTGAAAAAAAAAAAATGCATTAGGCTCAAAATCTCACTAGGTCTATATATATCATCACTAGCCTAAATCCATCAAAGTCAAATTCATTGCCACTTAGTCTACTAACTCAAAACATGATCAATATATCACTTTTTAAATCAAGAATGCATCATACTAAAGTTACTTAAAACTTACAATTTTTTTTGGGGTTCCTGTTTTTACTCAACAACTGCATACACTCAAACTTTGCTTTCTCTCTCCCTCTATCTATCTTGACTAGTTTGATCAGGTACTTGTCATGATGAGCAATATGGGCATTCATCGAACTAGTTAGAGGCTCAACGAGCCCTCCGAAGA
Source organism: Inga laurina (assembly GCA_963855925.1). Classification (NCBI taxonomy): domain Eukaryota; kingdom Viridiplantae; phylum Streptophyta; class Magnoliopsida; order Fabales; family Fabaceae; genus Inga; species Inga laurina. Next base: position 21,057,334 of record OY979702.1, on the reverse strand, counting down.
TGTTTCAGGAAATTATAGAGGCGTGCAAGACCACTCAAATTGTGTTAAAGTATCAATACTTGAGAATACTTGCATGGAGGAAGACATTGATTATTACATAGATGATGACATGAAGTCATGAACAATTACATATTTGGAACCTGGCGTATCACATGACAGGGCACTCCAAAACCACTATGAGATGCATTAAATTGTTGGTGCATGCATACTTGGATGTTGAAAAAGACAAGAGCACGTCTTAAGAGTCTAAAAGAATCATGTGAACTCAATACCTAAGTTGTTGAAGGCCAATACAATTACATGAGAATAAAAAAGTTCAATAAAGTTATAATCTATTAAATTAGGGCCCAAATACATTGTGGAATAGATCATAGGAGTTTTATATAACGTGATTCAATCATATTCAAGCCCAAATAAATATCTAAAAAGTCTATACATGTTTATGAATATGAACATGAACAATAAAATGAAGAACCATTTGAAAGGTCCACGAAACCTTGGAAAATATCAAGAATGATCTTATATGGCATT